>OX246737.1:50748059-51214144 GCA_945910005.1 Isoperla grammatica | reverse complement strand
TTATATCTGGAATGGAAAGGTGAACCACTTCAGAATGTGATAGACTTTGGGGATAAGGTTCCATTTATTGGATTTTTCATCGACCTTATGAACGACAACTTTTTTTAAAACTATATTGTTATTAGTCTATCTAATTCCAAATACAAAATTAATGGCATGATCATGATGCTTATGCAACGCAGCAACGGGTCACCTGCCCCAAGTCAACTGACTTCCCTTACAATACCAAAAAGTGATAGAATACTGTCAAATAGCTGGAAAATGTACACTTGTTCAAATTATCCACAAAATATGAGGCGTGCCCAACAGTAAAATGCTTTGTGAAGCGTAGAAAGAAAGAATATTCACGTTAGGTTTACACCATACATAAAATATAAAGTCGTTTTTACAACATCCCGTGTAACAGCTGTGTTATCAGACCAGTTTTACTACCCTAAGGACAAAAGAGCCACATTTTTCTTAATTAATCAAAATCGGCATAGTATATAATATAAATGGTAGTTTTTTACACGAACTAGCAACTTTTACATTTACACAGTTTCTTCCTTGAAATGAAATGGTTGTTTTGTTTCCTCCTTCTTTGCTTGCTTTACTGTATTAGCTTGCTTATTTTATAGTTCTTTTTTTGTGTGTTTCTTATAATGAATTAATTTCTTACTTTTCTTTTATGTTTTCTATAATTTAATTCTTTAATTTCTAAGTATTAACAAAGTAAGTTTTATTTTTAATATTTAAGACTTTTTCAAGTTATTAGGTTGTCTTGATTGCTAAAATGTGTCTGGTGAATTATTAAAACTGTTAATTTTAATGTGTAATAATTGGTTTGTAACGTAATACAATAAATTCATATAAAATGAATACAGAATTAGTATAGTTATCGCCACTGCCATCTGTACCCCCCTAGACTTACTTGTGTAGTCGATCTTCATGCAAGACCAGTGCACGTCAATGTTGCTACCGCCGCTCGGAATGTCCAGTCCCAGCTTCGATCCCAGACTCTCAACCGCGTTGCCGATCTTCACCCCCAGTTTGTGGAGACTCTCCAGAGTGCACTCGGTCGCGGGGACGTCTTTCATCTCGAAGGGGTCGTTGCATTTCGGCTCCGTGGCGGTCGAGCACTGGTGACACTTCGTGGCCCCGCCTAAATGGAGGCAGAAACAATTATTATGTGGTTATGAAATTAATATGATCACGCTTGACGACAAGAGAAATATCATAGACACGTTGTCGATTTGTATTATTAATATTCATATGCATTCCTCTTTATTGTAGACCACGTAAACTTTAGTATCCAAACTTGCATTCATATCCGATTTCATATAAAAGTCAAGTTGCAAATGTTAGTAAGGATGCATCTCAAATCAATGTTTTTCGCCAGTCGATTAGCGTAGCACAGTAGCAGACAACCCTAACTATTAGTAACAAATCATACAAAACAATTGGTACTAATTGTTGTGTTAGTTGGCGAAGTAGGCGAAGCAGGCCAAAAAAATTGTATTGATAGTTTCTACAACCACAAACAAAAACATTGGTGTAGATGTAAATTTAAATAGTATAACATCATTCATGACCCATGCATACAATATCAGAATACTTTTTCATGTTCGATTATATTATACCACAATACTACATATTTTCTTATTTTATGCAATAATGAATATAAATAACAAAATTATGAATGTTTACTTGTTTTTGGTCCATTCTTCGACATTACACATGAAATAATTATTGTGTTGTATATATAACGATTATTACAACTTTTAATGAGAACCTTTTGGTGAAACTGGCGTATTCGAGACAGGAGACAGGAGACAGGAGACAGGAGACAGGAGAGAGAGAGACTGAACATACTGTTTTATCAATGAGTGGTGAAGTGATTCAAAGTGTGTTTGTATGTAGGCCTACGTGAGTACTAGTTCGAAGGAAATATAAACGATAATAGACGTTGACAAATGAATAAATCATTGAAACGGTGGGAAGTGTAATGAACTGCGAGTATAATTAACTGGTTTAGTTGCATATCATGGTGGTGCCTATGTCTTGAGGTAGGGCCTACATGGCCGAATCAAATGCATATTATTATATTGTGGATGTGTTTGCAATAGGAACCTCAAGGTGCGTTTCCACTAGGCGGACATTTACGTTTCGACTAGCAGACGGACAATTTTCATGGACAATGTTATATTCGCCTTCGAAGATGGTAAATGATACTGTTGGGTTTGCGTTGTTGTCTATTGTAATATTTTAATTGTACAATCTCTTGAAGAAAAAAAAACGTAAATACCAAGATGGTGGGTTGGAAACGTTTTCAATAAACTAAGTATCTCATGACGCAATTAATTAAATAATGAACGGATATAGAACTGCCTTTACCCCGGTGATGGTATGTCGTTTAGGGGCAGTTTGCGCGTCTGCAGTAGGAAATGTCCGGTGGAGATACAAATATCTTCCACTTGCCACTGATCAAGCAGGACTTTGTCCCAGGACATTGTCCGCCGGACATCTCCGCCTGGTGGAAACCGTATGATATAACATGGTGGATGTGGATGTGGAAACTGGTGGCCAAGGTCCACTAAATCGCTACTATAGTGGCGCATACAGCGTTCGACGAGACCCTACCAGGGGATTTAGTGGACATTGTAGTAATGAATGTTAATATTGGAACATTTCATGTGAAAATAAATATTTTTGATGAATTTAAAATGATTAGAGGCCAAATGAGAGGTTGAAGAAATGAATATAATATGTATATGTCATGGATGTTGAGAGTATGGACTAAGGAGCTAAGAAATAAACATGGGAGCAAAATACTTTATATTGTATAGGAAGAATCAGTGAATGAAGGTCTACAATATTATGAAATAAATATCGTGTGACAAAATTCTATATTGCAAGAACGCCCCTCCTCCCGCACGCCCCTTCGGAATATTAGTTATATTGAACATATTATTTCGATAGGCTTTCAATGCAACAGGGTCAGACTGTTGACAGTCAGACTCGTAGCTCGTCAATGTAACACGGGCCATGCAAGCATGTAAGCCTTCATTGGAGCAAGCTGAGGATTGATTGCCACTCGCCTTTACGCACTCTATAAGCTGAAACCTCAAATATTCTACATGGACATCATTCGAAATTTCCTTGAATTAGACTTCATCGTTCAACTTACTTTCTTCAAGGTGCTCTGGATTTGTAAAAGTTGCAAACCAATTTTTGTTGAAACAACTCACTCATAATTGTAACTTACTTGGCATCTCAATTCACATAAGGAAACTATTCTTTTCCCAGACACGCAATCCATTTCAATTCCCTTGTAATTTTCAGAGCTTGTGAATTTTAAGTTTACTTTGTATAAACATTCTTTACTAAGTTACTACGAATATAAGAAAAACTGCAATGCTCTAGGAAATTGTTACACAACTTGAAAATCTACTCGTTTTAGAATTTCTGCTTTCGAACTTGATGGATAAGAAGCGATAATATCGTGCTTTAATAGGGTCTGAGCAGGGTTAAACTATTTTTGGAATGTGTGTAAAATGTTAATTATAAAACATTATCATTGCTTTGTTCTTATCTAAAGCGAAAATCCATGTCACGAGATCAAAGTTAGGCAAGCACGATATACTCATGCTCACGCAGCCAAGCTTATAATATACTACGATAGAGGTGGCTCAGCGGTAAGACGCGAGACTCTAATTCGCGAGGTCGCCGGTTCGATTCCGGCCACCGACAGTTCTGACTTAAGGTTTTTTCCAAAGTTTTCCTCAGTCGGAAAGGCGAAAGCTGGGATTGAGTCATACTATCAGCCCTCGGACATTCCTTCCCAACTATCTAAACACTCTAATAACCTAGTTAGTCACATGAAGAGGGGCACCATCGGGTAAACCTGGTGTGCACCCTATAACAGGGATTCATACGAAAAAAAATTATAGTTTACAGGAGACGCGGGCCGGCATGGACAGTACGCAAATTCACCATAGGTCGGATTGTAGGAAAACTACGAATGTGAAAACCCCGAAAGTGCAAACCATGTAATTTAATGAATTTTCAGAGGCTTTCACTTTTGAAAGTGCTTGTAAAAACAGTGAATATTGTGATTTGCGAACAGAATATTTGTATTCCATTTTATGTTCAGAGAGAACATCCGCAAACGTATGACTGTTAATATTTATATGATTGCGAGATGTGTGAGAGAAACAATTATTTTATACTTTGTTGTCCCTTGACAAATCGGAAATAGAATTATGTGGGGCTTAGTGATTGTTAAATACGTCGAACGTTACTGCATTGTTTGCAATTAATATCACCTGTCACGCGAACACGTTATGCAGTCACTTCCTTTGGAATTACTGGAAATTTTAGTTTCATCAGACGTTTTATTCTAATTAAATTCCTTACAAAGGTGAGTAATAAAACCACAGGTACGGACCAAAATATTTACTGTCTTCACTTGTGACTTAAACAGGTCATTAAATAGTAAACACACTTGTCGTGAAGCAAATTTTGTGTGAAGACCAGGTGATATAATTATTACTCTTCATATCGCCAGCACTCATCAAATTGACGCGGCAGTTCATACGTGTCAATGGAAAGGCGATACCATTTCGGTGATGATTGTTGGTTGGGAGGAGATTGATGTATTACTTGCACTTGCAGATCAATAACAACCCATTATTTGAAGTGTAGATCAATGTACTCAGTGTTCCTAATCATACAGTCATCATCTAAGTGACTTCATCGCACCATGAGCAACCCTTGATGACTAATGTGCTTCTATAAATTGGGGGAAGGGTGTATGCCAGTCACCTGCTATTGATTATCGAGTATAGACCGTTGCTTAGAATCGAGAAGGAACTACGATGGCCCGTATAAATGTCTTTGTGTACATGGTCAGCAAAGACTGGCACTCCACTAGGATTTCTCACTGAATACACTTATTTGAAAATTAAATGAGAGATTCATGCACTAATACACTGAATATAGGAATGTTAATTGCTAACCTTTAAAGTATTGTATGTTGTAACTCGTCATTATTATTTTCATTCTCAAATTTCCACCATTAAAAATAAATTTCTGTTATATGAAATCGATGATAAATATTTGTAGTTTGTACTTATTATTTCGGTTAATATTACTTAGTTTTTAAAACTAGCTTCTAAACTAATAACTTCTGGAACTGTTTTATTTGTAATAATATGGTTAACTAGCTACTAATAATATGCCTTTACGTTTAAAAAGAAAAACGAATGGGTCTACTGGTTTGTTTTGCACACTGCACCTCCACTCTCCCACAACTTGGCTACCCTGATTGTTTCGTCTTGACATTCTTGTGAGTTATGACGTAACGTTGTTTAGTACGGCTTCAACAACCAGACAGGTGTAAACCGACTGAGCCGTCACAGAGAATACGCGATTTGTTGTGGTACTGCCCGATAATGCATTACGGATAAATACGACTCGTGTTTTAGGTCATCAATAATAATTGAATTACAAGAATGGATGCCACTTGTTCGCTGGCTCAATCATTGTATAAGGACCCGAATACATTCAAACAACCCTTATTTTAAAATATGAATATCGTCAACTGAATGGAGCTCGTGCTCTTTGTCACCTCTTACGACAGGCAGAGGTACTCTGAATCTATCCCGGGTCAGAAAATTAGGCACATGGCTTATGCATTTAAAGTGTTATACGTTTATTCATGTATGCTTCCAATCTCGGGTTCCAATGATCCCGGTTCGGACTGGGATTTTTATTTTTGTAAACGGTAATTTGAAATCTTCATAGCAAGGAGGCATCTTCCCCACTGGAAATCCGTTACTGTACTCAGTAAAGACAATCAACCCAATCTCTTGTTTCAAGTTTTATCGCATCAAAAATAATGTATGACTGTGATTATTTGATGTTAAATGTATGAAGTCTTTGAAGTGGTACAAACAATTTTGCTAGTATCATGAAATATGATGTATGTATAACATACTGGAAAAACATTTTTAGCGTAAGATGAGTCTCACATATAGAGAATTATCGTTTCTTTATAATATATTGTCAGTGTTATGTATAAAGAACAACACAAGAAGCGCCGAGGTTAGTTAGACACGCTTTGACACACATCTGCCGGCAAGGTTAGTAGCAAATTAGTAGCCGCATTATCGGCACCATAACCGAGTTTCTGCTGTAAAGAAATGCATCTTTCCGCACTTGTTCTTTGCGAGGAAACAATTATTATGATTACGATTTGGAATTGATAATTGTTAAATGTTAATTTGACTTACGGGAACTTCATACACATGCAATAACATAATTAATATGTTCATGATTTTCAATTCATAAGAGCTGTTGAATGCTAGTTACACTTTTTACTTTTCCTTGCATATCATATTAATTTGAAATAATCTCGTTGTTTGTATTCTAATTTTCTAATGACTGATCTATTGGTGATCTCTTTGCAAAATGAAAATGCTTTGTTTTCTTCTCGAGGTTATACAATCCATCCAATCTAACGTTCATATTATGTTTGCCTCCCCCCCCCCCCCCCCCGAAACATTAACACGAATGTTAATGACGTTGTATAATATAACATAAATTAGCATAAAAACTGTCGCACCATCCAAGCGTAGCTTGTTAGAATGGGTCATCACATCTAATTCCATACATATTTTTTTACTTAGAAATTTAGTAATTTGTTTATGAAATATAACCTAATTTACGACTGAAGAAGTTGAGTAGTCACAGACGAATGAAATAGGTTTGCTTAACCTAGAAGTATGACGATCGTTCCGCTAGGGGAACCGAAATATCATCGAGGGTTTCGGTAACGATCTACGAGCCCCTTTCAGGGGATGTAGTGGGCCTTTGCCTAGGTCATTTCGATCCTCTCGCATGAGGTTTGGATCCGGCGTCATGTCATGGCGAGGGCCAAACAGGTAAAAAAATATCTAAACTCTTTGGTGAGTAAGCCTACTCCACTTTCTACGCCCACGTAGTGAGGTCCTCTATACAAGCACGCCTGTGGATGCCTTCATTATTAAATATTTAATAAGTAACCAGCTTATTTTTTCCCCATAGAACCATATTTACCATTGGTTGTTGCCATCGTGGTGATAACAACTTAGTAGCCTACTAAATATTTAACAGAGGTTCATAATAGCGGGTCTTATAGCTACGTTTATACTTGTTTTGAGGTTCACCGGAACTCTGTTAGAAGATTGAGCGAACCTACAGAGTATTTCACCCAATTTTTATTTTTTTATTTTTATTTTAATTAAAGGCCAGTGTATGGCAAAATGCCGTCTTTTGCCTGATGAGTGATGATTGATGAACGATTATTTAGGAAGGGAGGAGGGGGTCTGGTACAGGCACGTAGCCTATACTCCCGTCGCAAAGTACCAAGGGGACCATCGGCTTTACGTCCCATCCGAAAAGACGGTGTAACTTCGACCAGTCATAAAGGTTCTTCCCCCCAATGGTTGATGCGGTGCCATAAGGACCATCAAGTGTGTATGGAGCCATGCAGCACGTACAGTCATACATTGCGTCACTGGGATCACCAGAGTGGGCTAATTACTTGAACCTTGTCACCAACCACGACACAAGGAAGTCAACAAGGCATTGTGCCTCGAGTGACGAGCACGATAATTGATGCTAATTTACGTTTCTCATGTTAATTATTCGTAGAGGTCATCTCGTTAAAGAATGAAGAGATATGATACAATAGTCACTTCACTCTTGGTTTTGTTTTCGTTCATGCGAGGTCTATTTTAATTCTG
The DNA here is from genome assembly GCA_945910005.1 of Isoperla grammatica. NCBI lineage: Eukaryota > Metazoa > Arthropoda > Insecta > Plecoptera > Perlodidae > Isoperla > Isoperla grammatica. The sequence continues at coordinate 51,206,378 of OX246737.1, read as the reverse complement.
TTAAGTGGGTTTCACCGGAAAACGTGCGCGGATTGTTGAAAGGGAGACAGACGTGACGCCGATAATGCGCATCATGTGGAAAATGAAAACAGGAAAAACAAGTCTGAAAGCGGGAGTACAGTACAGGCGTCAACGTTACCTGTTAAATAAAGTGAAAAAATGTGAAAAATACAAAGGAGGAAAACAATTGAACATATTGTTTTCGGGAACGTTGCAAGAAATATAATTTCAAATGCGGTGGGCATCCTTGCGTACAACGGTCGCTACGTGCAACTTCTCTCTCGCTTATTTATCCCAAGAGTGCATCTAGCATAACCGCGATAGGCTTTGTAGCCTCCTGGTATTAGAGTAGAATTTGTCTCAATTATTGAGTTATCGTAAATTTAAATAAGTATTTTTTAATGTAAGATCCGTGCGGGAAAATTTATGGATATCTTTTTATAACGGGTAGTTTCAATTGCAACAACAACGATGCTATCAAATCAATCGATAAAGTATCGTTTAAATATTGTAGACAAATGTGAATATCCTTCCGTATCATTAATAACATCTGACAAGATAACGGGTAGACGCCAACATGTTTACAAATGTCACCCCCCCTAGAATGACACGACGTGCAAAGGGCACGCACTATTGATCCATGGGTTTGTTTGGGCCTGGCCTTTGACACAATCTGACGAACCATCCCTTTAGAGTTGGCAGCCTACCTAGTAGCTAAAGTCATGATTGCCTGCCGTGTTCCCAAAGGGGATATTAATCATTCCATGCTATTGATCGTCTCACACTTAGGACACTTTTTAGCCAGGTGTAGGGTTAATTTGAAGGTAAATGGAAGGAATTATTGATTGGATGAGTTAGGGGTGATATGGTGATTCAATCAGTCGGACCAAGGTTGATTAATTATTCCGGAAGGTTGAACGCATTGTACCATTACTACCCTATTGTTAGACGAACACGTTTAAAAGTGACGTCCCCTTTAGTACATGTCTGTCAACACAGATCAGTTGTCTGTGCTGTCAATGTTGTAGCAACACTTCATGGAAGTCTCCCCTAAAGTCAAGTCAAGTCAACGCAACGTGAAAAACTCGTGTGATGATTGCCTACTTTAAGTACGGGAATCTGTCCCAATAAGGCTATTACTCTGTCAGATATAGTAAACATAAATGTACTATTCAGAATGAAAATACCATAATTTCCATATTGAAGACACCTGAGCAAAGATAGTAAGATATACCCTGTGCACCTGAGGTTCTAAATTAATTTGTAACAGCTACAAATTAACACTCACGTGTAGTCTATCTTGTACAGTAAATAAATAATGCCGGGTATTCAAATGAAAGTGATGGAGGTGATTCGCTGCCATGTTCGACTATGAGTCACTGCTGCCCCCGTGCGTGCGGATCCCCGACAATGGTGATCCTGACTGTAGATTTCCAGGCTGGTTTCAGTCAAATGGTAACACTGGGATAATTGCATTGTTCCAATCAAACTCTAGTACAATCTCTACCTAGTCCCGCAATTATACATGCCAAGTGCTAACTGCTAGAAGAATTGAATGATATCGGGAAGTTTTGCAAAACGCAGCGGTGTTAAAACTTCTTCTAACATGATTGAATTTGTATTTGTTTAATTATAACAGAACAGAATGTTGAAGTCTGTATGGCTTGCACGCAATTGAATAAATGAATTAGTTGCAGTAAGCAATCCACGAAATGTCTAGTCTATTCAAATTGCCACAGCGAGTCTTTCTATACAGTGGTAATAAACTACTATATTGTGGCATATAAAATAGCCAGTTCCGTCAAGTGCGCATTTTTCTAGATGTCGTGCACTGGACGATATAAGATGCAATTCGTCAGCAAATCAAATTGCATCATTGAACTGGAATATTGCATCGCCTATAAAACCAAAGCGAATCTCTCTACAGTTTTATGTTATAAACTCTTATATTGTGTCGTATACGTATAAAATAACCCTATTTATAGGTACTTTTTTTGTTGTTGTGAAAACGTCTGTAATCTATTCGAGTATAGATGCAAATCGTAAAACACTATTCAAATTACATAATAGAATTTGAATATTGTATAACCCCATATTAATATACAATAAACATACATCCATACTCATTTTGGTGCAATGTTCACATCTTTTAACTACTGTGCAATCTGGTGACAATATAGTCACCCATCGCAGATGCGTAAAGCTGTTGCGGGGCGTCTCGGCTGTTCAGTGGATCAGTTATTTCAAATGATCAACTTGACATTCTTATATCGTTAAAGAACCTTCTCAATCTCTTGAAAGTGACATGCCAAATCCAATATATCCCAAAGACGAGCGCAATCGTACTTTTTCATCCTTTTACTATTTCAAAATAAATGCCATCAAGGAACTATAAATCCTATATCCAATATGAAACAAACACCGCTATTAGTGATCTTGCGCGTATGGCTATTGGAAAAAACTGTCGAGAGCCAGGAAAAAGTAGAGAAGGGGGTGTCATGTTTAGAGCTTTTGCTATATACACATAGTTTGTTGAAAAATATGCCAAACGTATGGGCCCCTTTGGTAAAATGCTGACCGGGCCTTTTTTCTTAAATCCGCTCCTGGTCTCGACTAGATAAATATACATCTGACGTGTGTCGGGGGTCACATCTGGCTACCTCACGTGACGTGTGTCCTGACGTGTGTCCCTCTTCACTTGACTAATGAGATAAATTACAGTTTTTGGTAGAGCGACAAGGAATGTCCTCGAGATGTTTTAAATCATCAGTCAGCAAGTTTCGCGACCAAAGGATCTGGAAACCGTTGGATTAGCGGGGTTCATACCGGAGTCATCACTTTATGCGAATATAAATAAAACGTGACGTGTCGTTATACTCACATCCGCAGCCTTCTAAAGATAAGACTCGAGTGCGCCGTAAAGCAGCGAGGAAGGAGTCGTTATCATCGACCTTACATTATAAGGTCGATGGTCGTTATCCTGCAGATCGTTTCAGACCAATGAAACTTATTTCAATATTTAGCTCATGTTTCGCTTCGATCCACATGAAATCTGGGTCAGAATGAATTTAGACGAGTGGAAACTAATAAGAAAACGTCAAATTGGAAGCAAGGAAATTAATCATGACAGTCAGGTAATTGATTAGTTTGTGTACTTTAAATGTTTTTTTTAAATTGATTAACTTAGTTTGTGTAGAATGTTTAATTCAGATTAATAAAATTGGCGACTACAAAAGCGTTCGTTCTAAATAATGGGTGCTACTTTATTTGCAATGCAATTGGCTAAAACCATTTAGTCAGGGAATCCAATACTATAAACAAGAAGAAGCTACAATCTTAATATAGATGCATCTATGTACACAAAGTTTGAAAGTCATTAAGCAATGCCAGAAAATCAGTCAGCGGTGTGCAGTAAATGTGAGAGACAAAAACTAGATATACAAACTGCGGACTTTGCATTACTGCAAATCAATCCAAGACTGGGAGTTTTAACATAGTTTTTGTCTCTCATATTCTATACAGGACTAGGCAGTATTATAATGTAATTGTCCTATCTCACCATAGGAACGTTATGCTATTCAAATGTATTCCTCCAGATGGGTTTTAAATTCCAATTTTGTGAATGGAATGGGACGGGGTGATTATAGAATGGAGTCGATAAAGAAGTACCCTACTAGGCACTTCTTTATTAACGTTGTTGAAACTACTCTACATATAAACGAACTGTCAAAACACACATTGTTAACTATTACTTTTGTTTCATTATACCATAAAAAATAACCATTTACTACAGTAGTGAAATAACACTTATTTCATTTACGTAAGTTACTCATTTCTTTGTATTGTTCGGTATTATTTGGCTGCACGGATTTAGTTATTTATAAAACGTTAAAAATCCCCAGTTTTTCAACTTCTTACGTAATTTGTTTTAACTGAATGTATTAATCGAAATAATTAGGGAGCTCATGTAGTGAACGGGCTTTAAGACTGGTTCAAGTATAAGTTATGAAAATTTGTAACATTTCTATCGATGAGTAATGATGAACGCCTAAAGAAATCTTCCGAATCCAATTCATGAAATCTAAAAACTCATAATGTTATGCTTTTTCTTTTTTTTATAGCGTGTTTTGTAGCGTGCAAGGATACAAGGTTATACATTTTGTATTGACAAGTTGATAGTGTTTTCCCATTTTCTTCCGTGCCATTAAGAGGTAAATCAATATTGTTTTTGTCTTAGGAAATCTCCGCAGTACTAAAAGGTGTATACGCAAGCATGAACCAGCGTTTTATTAAAGTAATTTTTACTAAAAGCTTGTCGCGTGTCAGTCGTTTTCGTGTGATTAATATTTATCTGTATCATCAAAGTTTGTTTAAATTTGTTTACGTACACGATTTGAAAGAGAGACGGGAACGGCTTGATGCCAAAGCAGATTACAGTTAAATGTTTAGTGATAAGGAAATTCTCAATTCATTAATAATTGTTCATGATCAGTGGTAGAGCATATATTATCTTACGTAAAACTGGTAGGAGTGTTTCTGGGTCTATGGTATTTTAAAATTATTTGGCCCTAATATGGGCTCCAATAATAATAGATAGTAATAAAGTAGTAAGTAGTAGTAAAAATTAGTAATCAATAAAGGTCGCTATTAGACTATCGAAAAGTAATCAATAAAGTAATCAATAAAGGTTATTATTTTTGATGAAAATGAAACGAAAATGGAGGAACTTATTTGATTGTGTCGAAAAATAGGAACCAATATGCCCCAATTTCCTCCACGCTGAACTTCTAAACACGACGACAAGAAACGAAGCAATTCACATCTTATTTTGGCAACGATGCTAATCGAGACGATTCCCTCTCAACACGTGAATTTTGCATCTGGATCGATAGTCGTCACCTAAACTTTTTCCCTATTTGTTTGGGTTACTCTCGCTACATAGTCTATCATACATCATGCTTTGCTTTAAATGTGTATATGAGTGTATGGCCAAGAACATGAAGTTGGCATAGCTTCAATGTTGATCTGGATAAAAGTGTTCAATCAACAGACTACAGGTTAAAAAATATCAATGTACGTGTTAACATTTCAATGCCAATAAGTGGAGCCGAAGTCCTACGTGCTGAAGTCCTACGTGCTGCAGTCCTACGTGCTGAAGTCCTACGTGCTGAACTCTTACGTGCGAAAACGTCGTTAAAGGTAAGCAACATGAACCACTCAGTCAATAAGTGTCAACGTTTGGTAAATAAATTATGAAAACCTCGCCCCCCCCCCCCCCCCCCCCCTCCTAAATGTTCTGCATTCTCCAATAAACCACTTGGCAATAGTTATTTAATATATTTAAATGAGGGCGTGTAATCCTCAAGAAGTCCTGCCACCAATTTTGTATTAGTTTCATTTTGAGTGGAAAGTAAATTATGTAATATGTAATAGCTCGTTAGCTCATTACTTAATGCACTCATAAGCTTTATTATTTTATTTTTTGGCCGTAAAATGCCACTTTCTACAATGTTATTTCGTAACATGTTTGAGATTATAGAAATTAATGAATCATAACCAATATAGGATCCAAATTGTTAATTTAATAATTTTGTTTCTAAAAAATGGTGACAGTATATCATGTAAAAAAATAAATAAAAAGAAGCAACATTTAATGATTTCTTTTGTTGTCTAGACATGTTAGTATAGTTAACATTAGGCAATGCTAAAAAGGTAGATTCAAAATAATAACTTGGAAGAAAATTAGGTATGACATGGAAATAAAAGGGATTCATTTTCTTATTTGATATCCTAATAAGCAATAAGTGGAGTAAGCTAATATTTTGAAACTCGTATTTCAGCGACGATTTATTTAAACTCGACTGGCAAAATAGAATGATGACGCGATCTATCCCTCTCTTTCCACCCTTGGCACTTTAACTTGTTTTCGTAACCAAACGTTTCGATCCAAACATAATTTATTACATTTGGTTCACTAAACACCTGTTAAAGGAAAACAGGTGTGAGTTGCACATGGACAGGACAAATGCGTTTAAAACAACATTGCTGAATAACGTCAAACTTCTTCGGGCAGTAGTTTCTTCGTTATAGTGTTTGTTACCATCATCAAATGTTAGTTTATTTAAAACTATTGGCAAACAAACTAAGAATACACACATGTAAAACTATATCAACACAAATAAAAATAGTATTGCAGCATGCAAATTTAACTGTGTAAAATAAAACTGATTTCCAATTTTCAATGCTGGAAGTGCACGTATGAATTAAAGGAAATATTTTTGTATTGTTATCTGTACGAATTATATTTTGTGAAATTTTTCTTTCTGAGATTACGTGAGAAAGATGTAAACGTATGTAAGTAGTGATTGTACTTTCCGTTGCTATAGCTTGATAAGGATTACCTCATCCGTTGTTAGGAACGTCTACGCAAACGATACTGTAGGTGTCATATGAGATGAGATCAGTAGTTGGTAACAGAGTATGAAAATTACATAGAAAAATAATCAATAAGAGAAATTAGTTATTGAATTGTCTGGCAGAAAATAGTACAAGATGTACGCTTTATTTATTCAAATTAATGAAGAGTTTAACATTGACACATTATTCGCAATGTAATGAAACAATCAGTATAAAAAATTGCCGTGGTGGAAATTCGAAAATTGTGTTTTGTTATGAATGTCAGCGCCACTAAACGTTTTAAAAGAAGAAATAAATATTCTTAATATTTCATCATAAGTACGATAGTACTCTGTACAGAGTGACCAGTAATAACGTGATTGAAAACAAGTCTATTTTTATTGAATTGACATTTAGAATTACAAATACACAAACACAGGATGCAGCGATATTTAAATAATATTATAAATTATCCACCTCAAAACCGATTAATATTTCATAAGTAACAACAATGAACGGAACCTAGAAATGACGACAGTTAATTTATATCAACCTTGAAATCAGAGATACGATCCTGGAACTTCAAAGAGAAATTGTGTCCGAAAGCGTATTAGATACATACAGAGAGTGAGCACACATTACACATATACACACGCATAATATAGTATAGAGACATTTACGCTTGACGTTTAATAATAGTGGGTGGAGGTCAATTTGCATGCAATTAGAGCAAGTACTTCCTTCCTTGGTCGTAATGAGTTGAGTGGTTGGTTGCGTAATTACCTGAAGTGACAGCGATTGTCAGTAGGAGCAGCTGTACCAGATTGACATACACACGTTCCATCTCAGCGTTGTGTTGGTCGGCGAGCGTCGGCTACGAGATCGGAACGGCGACTGAAACGAACAACCCTACGCGACGGCAAAAGGACGCTGCGCGGATTTTACTGCCAACTTTAGAAACCAAATAGCACCAGAAAGGGATAGAGCTACCGGATGAATTTTTGACGGTGTTTTGATTTGGCGACGTGCTACTAAACTACATACTTATGTTTTTGTTTACTACACTTGTAAATAAATATTCTTTTAAAATTAGTTATTTAAAAAAAATCATTTTACAAAATTTGTTTCTCTTGTAGGCAACTAATTGTAAATAGGTATGATAATGTATTACTTTAATTTTATGAACTCTTATGTTTACCCAGCTAGATATTTTCCCAAATGAACTCTTCGTTACCTAAAAGCGCATACGACTATTTTACCCAACCTTGCAGTTTTACGTTCTTTCGAACATTTCTGTTGTAATAGTGCCATCCACTGTGCATAGTCTCTTCTTGGTATTGATATATTTTATTACCATTATCAGTTTAGCATACACTAAGTAGCCAATCACATGTGAAACCCAATAGGCACATTACGAATGCTCGGAATGCATCCGCAGCTATTTCCAAACAATTCCTGCTAGTTTAATGTGTCCAAAACCATTTCAAAGTACTTCAAATATATTACTTATAATTAAAGGTGTTTGTAAATGGTGTTATGTTTTCCTAAATTTCGTTTATAGATTTACTAATTTCGATGTTATGGCGGTGTTATGCTTTTTGGGAGATTTTCTACTGTAAATTTCACCAGAAACATGTTTAAATTAAAAAGGAATTTTAATGTAATTTAATTTATTTGAGTTGTATGTACAAACTAGTACTAGTTAATACGAAGTGTATTGACATTACCATTACCTGTGTTTGTCTAGTGTGTCTTTACGGTCGAATTAAAGGCGGCAGTCACAACACATAAGCATCTTCTTGTCCGTCACGTAAAATCCCTCAGAATTGTACTCGTTTGCTCTGCTTGACGCCGAATCTCAGCAAAAATAAATCGTTGACCTTCTTAGCGAAATCATCATTACGGTTGTGTTATAATGACGTTTGACTGTAATAATAAATTTTAATTTTTTAAAAATGTTTATACATAAATTAAAAACAATCGATATTTCGTGTTATTTCGCTTTTTAATACAAATTTCGGTGTTATGACTGGAAATTGACGGATTTCGCGAATTTTCGCGGTGAAATTTTGATGTTTATAAGGTGCCTATCAACATATATACACTTTGTTTATCTCCCCCTTCTTTATCAACACTTTTTTCGCGATTTCACGGTCCGCGAAAAACAAACACCTCTACTTATAATATATGATGGGAAAAATTGCTGTTCACGATTTTATGTCCGGACAAATGGGATAAAAAGTAAGAGCTCTTTAATTTTTCCAGGTTTATAACTCACCCATCATGGCTTACCTTGCATAAGCTTTTGAAAGCCACATAATAATCTCGAAAGAAAAAACTACTCATAAAAGTGTTTCCTCTCAGCTTTGAAAAATAAAACATTAAAAACGGAAACATTTTCTCTCTTGGAACATAACACAATTCCAGTGATCATTAACGGTGTCTCTTACATTTGGGTCCAATATGTGTGTGCTCGAATCAGCCTGGGCTCGAATACCGCATTAAGTACGACTGTCTTTCACCCACACTAATTCCCTGGAATAGAATAATTGAATAACTATTAACTACATACTAAACTATCGTCATCTCGGATACATAAGTAAGTTAAGCTGTGCACCTTGATTGGTTCTAATAAAATACGAGTTGAGCTACATCGAGCTAGGACGAGAGATGGTTGGGTGACCGCAATGTGTGGCAACTATGGAGCTCGTTCTCGTAAATACTGAGAAGAGAACTTCAGGATCAAATCTTCACCGATGTTTCGAATAAGACGCTAATTGTAATACTTTTACTGCCTTGGTCCTTTTGCAACATGATTTTTTAGTAGGCCTACCTAGCTCGATGGTATATGCATGTGTAAAATAATGACTCACTGATGATAATTATTATTTTAGTGAATGTATGATGTATACAATCTTGGTCAAAACCGAATAATAATTATAACAATTAATATCTTATTGAACGTATGATATACAATCTCAGTCAAATTACCGCTGTACGGACATAATGTCAAGTATTTCCATGTGATGTGTATCTTATTTAACTTCACTTGCCACTACTTTATCAGTCATCAATCTCGGTCAAGGCTGGTGTTTACACATTTACACATGTTATATACACATACGTATGTCATGTCTAGTATTTCCATGAGGTACCTTGTTTAACTTCACTCGTCACTGTTTTAAATTAGTCCTTGTTCATGTCATACACTGTGTTAAAACATACGATCTTCCCTATACGGTGTGTTTATGGTCGTCGACTCGTCGTGGCCATTTCTCGAAGCGATGATAGTAATTCTACTCTTAGATAAATATAGAAAAAATAGTAATAATAATAATAATAATATTATTATTTTATTGTTGCACTACATACAAACTCGGTCAAAACCGGCATTTACATGTTGTACAGACACAAATGTCAAGTATTTCCATGTGTTTACCTTATTAAAATCTACTTAGAACTACTTAATATATCATTGTCCACATTATTTTTTCCAAACCGAACTGTGGATGCTATGTACGGTCGTGGCCGATTTGTACTCATCCCAGCATTCATTCATTATTATTATTATTATTATTATTATTATTATTATTATTATTATTATTATTATTATTATTATTATTATTATTATTATTATTATTATTATTATTATTATTATTATTATTATTATTATTATTATTATTATAATTTTAACAACTTTATTTGCTGGTTGCTCTGATAGAATGGAGACGGGTGGAGGGGGATTTCTCATAAACAGGATACATATAATATACATTGTATGATCACATGGAAATACCTTTTGCCTTTTGTAGATTTGTGAGTAGGTCCAGTTGTAGATTCAAGATTCGGGTGACTGCCACGAATAATGAAAAATAGAGATTCATTCTACGAACACCAATGATTATATAATTATTACGTTGATGATAGCGATGGTTGGTGAAAATGATCAGTTGAATCAAATGTTACGCTATAGATATTACATAGGCATGAGTGATACGTCCTCACACATTCTTACTGATATTCCTCACAGCTGGTCTGTAATTGGTTCGGGATTGAATGTGTCGTAATACGTATGACGTACATATGTAGTTAACGAGGTAAGCACATTACAATCGGTAGCTCGTTGGTAATCTATTTGGGTATACGTGTGTGTATTGCTACTGAATTCCCTCTTGGTCATTACCATGCATTGATATATTAGTCTAGATTACCTTCAAACCTAAAAATTAAAAAATGATATGGGTGTATGCGTAAATATGGCAACACCGCAACGATAGTGGAGTGGAGTGACGATTTCTCATACTTCATCAACACTTTGGCGCTCCCAAAAGTAGCAAGGTCGGAGTCAACAGTGTGGCCCATGTGGTGAGACGTGATGACGCATCATAGACTGTTGGTTTCTACACTTCATTTCAACTACCGGTACTCTGATTGAATTAAACAACAAACTGACCAAGATTGTGTAAAAATACGTGATTCATTTCGAAGAGTGATTTTCTTTTGTGAATGTGAACGAACACGAAAATACGCGGTGGCACGAGAGAATGAGGAAAGGATTTTATTGGATCACTCACTTTGTGTAATGTGAATTCGTTTTCAATCATAGGTTACAGAAAACGACAACCTCACGACTTAGCCCGTTAGTTGTGGCTCAGCCGTGAACGATCCCCTCAGAACACGCCACACTACACCATCGCTTCCTACAGCTACAAGTGCCTGTCCCAAGTCCCCTTTGTAACCCCTGATAACTCTCATGTACTTGTTTTATAACCCTTTTATATTACTCATATCTTATTACTCCTATTTCTACCAGAAATTTAATTCCATCCACTCACAATTTAATTTCATTGTCTTTGTCTTCGTACCAGCAAACCTCATCGTATACCATAATACTAATCAGTTTGCTGATTTAAAAAGCAGTTTCCGGTTACTTATACTTTATTACTCCTATGTCTGCCAGAAATGTAATTCCATTCACTTTATCTTCGTACTATCAGACCTTATATCTTATAACACAGTACCTACTAATCAATTTGCTGATTTAAAAAGCAGTTTTGGGTTTTGGAACCAATCATTTCGTTTAGAGCAGCAATAAGCTAACGAATTGCGTCTTATTGATTAGATGTACAGATCACACCTATGAATCGAAGCACAATACTGTCACTATTTAATATTGTAGCAACCATTAATTCGGCTCTATTTTCTCACAAAGGGAGGCTACCGCAATTAGAAGTGAACAATTTGACCTTTTTTTACCTCGATATTAATTTACATTAATAATGCCAGCAATAACGTATTTCAAGAATTATAAATATAGCACTCTCCGCACAAACTATTTGAGTAATTGTATTTATAAACAATTACATTATTACTTTAACTCAATTCCGTAAAAAAATCTCCTTATATTGTAAGTACTAACGCCATTGCTTCATTGTTGGGCGCAGTTTCAAAGTAGAGGCCGTAGTGCCCGCGTGGTCAATCAGGTAGAACTCTGGTAAACCACGATTCCTGCGTTCCAAGCTCGAATCCTGGCTTGGGAATTGATGACGTTTAAAGTTCACTCATCTTCATGCATCACCCTCTCATCGTTTCGATCAGGATACAAAAATATGAGACGCCAAAATATGAGGCGTAAAGACCAAATACCTTGATCACAATTAATTTAAAAAATTGCTGGTCTCTGTTATCGTTTGGACTTTTCCATTGGCCACTACCAACTATTTTCCCTGAGTTACTTACTGACTGTCTTACTTCTTACTTACTTACTCACTTACTTACTTCTTACTTACTTACTTACTTACTTACTTACTTACTTACTTACTTACTTACTTACTTACTTACTTACTTACTTACTTACTTACTTACTTACTTACTTACTTACTTACTTACTTACTTACTTACTTACTTACTTACTTACTTACTTACTTACTTACTTACTTACTTACTTACTTACTTACTTACTTACTAAAGGTACAATAGTTCAGTATTGAATTTGCTGGAACGCTCCCCCGGGCTGGGCCCTTTAGAGCAGATGAAAGAATATAGAGGTAAAACGCGTAAGCCCGAGTGCTGAGGTGATACTAAAAATTGAGTGTGGGGATGAATGGGGGCAGAACCTGCTACTTAAAAATGACGGGTGGACCAATGTTACCTAAATCATGTTACACAAAATGAAGTCACAGTTTTATTTTCCTATCGTGTTTTTACACCATCAACTGAAATAGGGATAAAGAGATGCATTCATATTTTCCAGATCGATGAATGATTACATCTTGATGCTCAATCCATTTGAATGATTTGTATCTGAAAACAATATGCCACAGATAGATTATCTTGCGTAAGTAAGCATAGCAAAGCGTCGTTTTTGGGGTTTTATAGTTATTTCTACATCACACGCTAAACTCTGATTATTATCATTTCCACGCAACCTTAGAGATTGTAATAAGAACATAACAAGCTTGCTATCAAGTCTGATGAAAACATGGCAGGCTTAAATGTTTGACATTAGGCAGACGAAATGTATCCGCTACGCATAAATTGCAGTTTATCTTTGGCTTTAATCCCTTCAGCCTTCATAGTTACAGGAATGGAAGTAACACAAACCTGTAATCGATAATACAACACGTGTTTTTCATACATTTTATTTTATATTTTAAAGGTACAATAATTTATTTTGCTTTCTCATAGCATTTCTCAACATGACGCAAGATTTCCTTGAACGGCGCATTTCCTCAAAATTCCTAATTACATGGACATAAGTAACAATCCGCTTTCAACCTTTTCTGAAAAAAATAAAGCTGTGAGGATTTTGTTTATTTTCTATAATATATTATACAAAACGTGTTGATAATATAATCAAAACTGATAATGTTGCTTTTTATTTCCAAGAGTTTCAAGAAATTTAGCAATTTCAAGTATATAGCTTATTAAAACTATAACCTTTACAGAACGAAGAAAGAATGTTTTGTGTAGTTAAACAATAATTGCAGTTAACCAGATTACTTTATATTATAATAACTTAAGCGAAGTAAACGAACTAATACCAACGTTTTTTGAATTGAATATAACGATCATAGTAGGGTCGTATATATATTAATAGTCGACCCCCAGCCCATTGGAAATCAAAGACTGCTAACCAAATATTATATGTACCCTTTTTCCACATTAAAAACCAAATATTTAACAACAATGGCTACAGATGTGAATATGAACTTTTAAACTCGCATCGATACATTTTTATTTATTAATCGTCACACAATACGAAAGTGGCAACATTATATGAAACACAGCTCTGTATTTCGCGTGTAAATTAATTTATCCACGTTGCACACGCGATTGTATCAGTCTGTTATTTAACCCTATTTACTTAATTAATGAGCTTTATTTGATAATCCTCTATATTTTTACCGAATGGCCTAATGCCAATGAAATGCTTGGCAAAACTTGCTCGTTAATACTGCCAGTGAAAACAATAGCCGGCAACTGTTGTGTTGGACGAGCTTATAGCTGGGGATCACGGATTACGCCTGGGAGCGAGGATACGGGGCAGTTTGTGGATTGCGACACAGCTGGCACAAAGAGGCTCTGCGCATAGTTTACCCCATTTTCTTTTTATTGGCGTATTCAAATGCTCGGTCACAGTAAAGCACCGAGACAAAACCGTTGATTTCAACGTTTTATTACGGCATGGAACAACGCGACTCTGCGATTTAGCTTGGAACACTGCCAGTGACTGTAAAAAATACTTGTCTACACAATAATGTTTATAATAAATACAATGCCATAAAACAGCGGACGGAAGTTTTAGCATCCCTGGCATTTGTTGGGATACAATACTCTATACACTTGGTCATAATGACATAACGGCGACTTACATCATGCTTTCCGTACAACAATGGTCCAAGAGTATAATGTCAAAAACAGACCCCACTGGCAATCGACCCCAGGTCTCCTACTTTCCGCGAGGGCCTTTTATAGTGTATAGTATTGCCACAGATAATTAATTACTATGTAGCCTACTATAAAAACCATATTTTTGACAACTAAGAACATGAATTAACATATAATCTGTACTATTCTTAAGACATAGAGTTGGAGTGTTATTGACAAATAGATGATCTCAGAAACCACTGGACCGATGTTGAAGGAACTTTCATTGTCATGGCTTCCTCATCCCCAGAGTGTAATAAACTATGTTTCATCACACTCTCATTAGGGCTGGGCTATGTAGATGTTTAAGAACTTAGAAATTTGTGATTAACAAAGTCTGAGCATATAAAACACATGCATTCACATTCTTATTCATACCAGTTGCTTTACATTGGCAACAATTGCAATAATTTCAAAAAACTTTGTTAATCATAAATTTTATTCTTAAAAATCTACGAAGCCCACCTTTAGGGGCCTGAGAAGTGAACAACAATGTAGTCAATTGCAACGAAAATATTACGTCATGGTGTGAATTTCCATTTAATTAGTAGTTAGTGTAGTTCAAGTGTTGATTCATACAAATTGAATATATACTTACTGACCTGTATGTCCAAGTTTTACGCGAATTAAGTCGTTATCACAACTAATTAAAAATGAAAACAAGAACCTTGAATGTTGATCATTGCGTTACGTAGTTGTCATGAGCTCAATTCAATAGAGACTTGAATAATGGTTATAATATAATTATTTACTCCCTTATGATGCTCTAACATAGGATACGCATGAAAGACGTAAAAATGATTTTAATTTGGCTCAAACGAAAAATTTTTGCAAACGAAAGTTAAACATTACGAAGGCAAGAGAGCAGATACAGAATATCTATTGATTCACTGTGAATGAATAGTTGTTTATCGCCCATCCTCAAATGTAAACTTCTCAGATGTGTTTACACTAAAGCCAAGGATCTCGTGACGCAAGTTTGCTAAATAAATCAATTCCCAAGGACTCGAATGTCTTTTAGTAACTTATGTAAATGGTTTGCCATATACAAAACCTTGGCAATGGTCGACATTTAGGGGGTGGTAACTTCTGAAAACATGTTTTGTGTGTTTTTCTATTTTAGATAATTTCCCGTATTATTTTAATTCTGAAAAATAGCACAACACATTAAATTTTTAAAGAGTAATCTTGGTGTGGCTATATCAGTAACCTTTGGCTAGTAAACCACAACCCATGCAAAGTTCTGACAATATTTAACGGGAGGGTTTATAGTCATGATTATAGTACCCAAGAAAGTTAGAAAAACTATTGCCATGCTGTGATTGTAGCCTAACCAAACAACACCCGTGTCAAAGGACACCATTAGCTTACCATAATAATCGATGTATAAAACGTAACAAAAGTTAGATGGAAGGAACTGTCACCAGGATTAATGCCAACATATGTTTATTAACCAAGCCGTGGTCATCCAGTTCCTTGCTGGTTACATTTACTTGACCAGCAAATCACATTAGCAAGCCATCGCACTACTTCCACTAATGGAAATCATGCTTATAGAGAAGCGGGGAGTACAAAGTTGCAGTCGCATTTCTATTAATGCAATTTGTTTATCGGGACGATGAAGTTTAAAGTGGTTGAAACTCGGCATATTTGCGTACATCAAGTCGAAGGAGAATTGTTGATTTCCATGCGCATTGTGCTGTTTGAACGACAAAGTTGTTTGTAGTGAAATCCAACTATAAGTGTACAGGTGAATAAGACAGGTTGGCGCAAGCCTGTTGACGGATTTCATCCGGAAGATTGCTAATGCATGTGAGTATTTTGTTTGAGAATTAAATCCATCTTACCGTTATAGAGCTTCAAAACTGCTCTATTGCGTAAAAACTGCCACGAACAAAACACGAACCGATAAGCGAAAGATAATAATGCCAGAGTCGAGTAAAACAATTTCAACGTTAGATTGAGAATGTGAATGCGAAAAAGGGAAGTCAGCCCACTTTTCCCCTTGACACGCAGGTTCTCAAATAATGTTTTTAAATTTTTGTTATGAAGTTGCTGTGCCGATTTGAAACTAGGAAATCTTACTTATTTGTAAGTAAATTTTAAAAGTAAAAATATCTTATATTTAAAATACTATTTCTGCTTCTCCTAAAAGAACACATTTAATAATTAATTTAGACAACTTGATTTTTGGACGATTCGGATTATTCATTATCATTTTTCCTCTATAATTATTAATTCGTTTTTGGTCTAGCAAAGATATTACGATACACCGTGTGAAAAATAAACAAACACACGTCATGCAAATATATTATCAAACTATATGTGTTAACAACAAAAAATACTGACCAATTTCAGCTTGAAGGTGCCTTATTTCATGAGTAGGCTGTGGAGATAACTAAGGTTTTCCGACAAATGTTAGACAAAATGGTATTCTCCTGTATTTTTTAAAGATTACAAAGCGCCGCCTTTAGACCAATTAATGCACTAGACCTAATTATGTCTCAAAAGCAAATTAAATAGGTTAGTTTTGAATCGGTAGAACTAATCGTTGAAATATATGTAAATACGTAAATTAAAAACCATCTGTAATAAACCAGACAGCCAAGAAACGATATTCTGTAAGGTTTGATTTATCAATTTGTTTGCGTAGAATACATTCTTTACAAAAGATATCCGTATTCTCTAAAAGTCTAGACACCATACATCACAATCATGCTATTTTTGTAGATAAAGGGGCTGCTTTTGTTTATGTATACATGAATACATTTCTGTCTTTGAGGCAATATATTATACATTGTATTTTGTATATGACTTGCATTATATTTCATATACCTATTTCTAATTTGAATCAATTTTCGTCTGTGTTTAAAGATTCGAAAGTGGAAATAGTTTTTTTGTCCAAGATAATTTTTATTGCAGGCAAATTTGAAATTTGTTAGAACTGGCATTATTTTCGTTATGAAGAAGAAAATAAAACACTAATTTAATGTATAACAAATTGCGCTTTCATTTCTGGTTAATTGAAAATACAACACAACGTAGGCCTATGTTTTGTTTTTTGTAACGAGGTTTTAGCTGTTTAACTATAAAAAGTGACTATTTGTCCTGGCACTGATTAATCAAAAAAAGTTCCAAGAATATTTTCTTCAGAAAATAATTATTGTTTTGGGGAGAAAAACGTTTCTTGTACTTCCGTAGGAAATCTACATAATTAGTGCGTTAAAGCTTAATAAATCAAGCAACGTCTTTGTGTGGGTTAGAAACGTTCTGACCTCTTTTCTTGACGCGCTTCAGCACTTTATCTCTTATCATACATTATGCCTCCGGATCGAGAAAAAATGTATTTTTTGGATATATTGATATTAGGCTTATCAAAGAAATCAAAGGACTCGTTGCATAAAGGTATGTCTAGCGCAATCAAGTATAGAACTTAAAACGGTGTATATTTATGCGTTTAGATAATATAATGTGTCACCATTAACAAAAGTAAAATTTTTAACTTACGGTATCAAATATCTACTTTTAAGTTAACAAAATATATTATGTTGAATAATTTATCACTATAGACAGACTTTCAAAATTATGCAGACCAATGTATATGAAATGAATCCCCTTCTTCAGTTGTTCCTTGTAACTCTTCTTTCTTGGTCTGTTTGTGATTTTAAAAATATTTTCGAAGTATTGCGCTTCAAAAAAATTAAAATTAAAAAACTAAAACATAACTTTTTTGATAATTATAACTAGAAATGAATATTTGAAGATTTAGCGAGTGAATGTTTTAAGTTTAATCGCTGATTAAATATGTCTAGCTTTTTATCGATAATTGTGTTTGCGGTGGTATTTCGTCGCAAGAAAACTGCTAATATACCATTTTCACTTTCCCTCGGCATCCGTCTATAATACCTCGAAATCGTAAAATATCACGTTTGTGTTTCGAAATTTAACCCCTCGGGATTAATTTTGCCAAGTGGTAGGCCTGTTTCTAGTCGAGCCCCGCCCTGTGAGTCTGAATGTCGTGCAAACGCACGTTCGATCTTCTCGGGTTTATCCCGCTGCGTTGGTCGGGGCTGATCGAAACTGGGCCACGCGGGGCGTTTTCATGAATCATGATCAATCTCTGGTTTGCGGGCGGTAAAGAAGGAAGCTTCCGTGCTAGGTGGCAATGTGTCGAATAATTTGTTGTGTTATTCAAATCATGAGATGGTGCATGTGTTCTTCTAACAATTCAAGGTTGTTTTGTGGTGAGACGAGAGAGGAAAAAATAATCGCACACAATCATCACAAAAACACGGGGCATGGCGGGAGTTAGTTCAGGGAATGAAACAAAGGAATGACGTCATTCAGTGTTGAATATAATGAGGGAGCCAGAGTAGCCTACTACGCCGTGGAATCTTGTCATCATGGTATATAAACGAATTTGTAACGCAGCCAAAGTTTCACGTTTGCGATATTTTCAACAATATTGTTTTAACAATTAATTTTCAAAACCGAACATAATTCCATATAGAATGCTCCTAGAAATATAAAATCTCCCCGGGTCCCCGCTCTCATGAAGATATTCTATACATTACAATTTTCTGAAAACTAATTATCTTCACTATCCTTCTGAATTGAGACACTGTCGTTAATCTTTATCTCCTGGAGATTGCATATCGCCATCGCTATATCACAGTGGGTTGAGAAAATTGGATGTAAATTTATTTGATTTTATCTCTTCAGTATTTCCTGGAGTGGAAACAATCGCTAATAATTTCTATGCTCTGGAAATCACATCCCGTTACTGTCATTTTAACTCTTTCTGAAAGTCGAGTATTTTTGTAATATATACAGAAATTTCCCAATACCATCGTAAATATAATATAATATACATACTATACATAGTCATACATTGCCAGTGTCAGAGTAATGACGGTATAGTACCATAATGTGCGGTAAAAAGTTTTCCCGACTTATAGGGCCCAAATGGGGGGACTGCCGACAGCTGGAACCCAAACCCACTAGTTTCACAATGCATTTTTCACGTGCATCCACACGTTTATCAAAATACAATGGTATATGGGAGCAATGTTTCTCATCATTGATTAAAATAATATTAATATTATTATAAGGCAAAACCTTTTATCTGTAAAACATTGATTAGCATGGCAATATTGACAAAATAAAAATCCTGGGCGCGTCCTGGCTTCTACCAAAAGTGCCGGGGTTACGCCCTGCCCCACCCTGGCGTGAGTCATCACTGATTGGAAGGGTTTATGCTTTATGAACAAACCGCAACAAGTGATGGACATAACGCATGTCCCCCATTTGTTGTTAACTGACTTATGATTCTAATATCTCATTTGCGATAGTTTTGTTTTACCAACTAATTTGTGCGATAAACATGAAACATCTATTTGGGTGTATTCTTCTTAGAATAAATTGCGTAAGTTGGTCACAATGGGGGAAATAGCTATTTATGCACGCAATTATGATATCAAGGAAGTGTTTGGGGGATAGTAATTAATGTTTCCCACTCTCACCAATAAAACTTTGCTTATAACTTTAAAACTTTAACAATTAAAAAAATCCACATTTTTACTGAATAGAAAATTATAATCACAGCAACCTTTAAAAACATTTATCAATACACTCTTTAGTTTCATCAACATCCCTCGTCTGATTATAAATTTGTCGCTCTTACATTGATATAGAATATTTTGTATATTATTATTTTGTGTAGATCGTTGGCCTTGTGAGTTTTTCTTTGTTCCAGTGCAGTAGATCCAGGGTTCGATTACCGGTTTGGATTTTGTTTAACGCCTCACCCGTTCCCACACGTCAATAGTGAGCTCAGAGCCGTCATAGCAACGAGGCACATACTGTAATAAATGGTATAATGTCCCCCACTGAAAGTCTTTCTCGTAACTTTAGATAATAATATAGACTAATTTATTTTATTTATATATCGTAACCATGATTGAGTAAAAATAAGGTCATTTATATGGGGTTAATTTATCGTCACAGTCACAGGTCTTAGTCTTACCTTTAATTAGTGCACAAATGTGAGGTTTTGCATCTTTTTTGCACACACGTACTAGCTATGTCAACATATTTGTGTTCGACAGTACAACTCTATATGTTTTCTTTTACCAATTCTTCTGGTATATATATAATAACCAATAACCATTCACCCATAAGGTGCGTGTATCACCAACAAAGATTTCCTCTACGTACAACTGTTAATTTAAAATTGATTTAAAACTCACGTGCTATACAAGTTACGATGTACCGAAGATTCTATTAAAAGCAGTTTAATATATTTGTATGGCGACAGAGAGAGTTTTGTCGATTTGAGCTTTTTTCATGTTACCAATCTGTGGATTGGCACTGAAAACACGCCCGTACTCCATGATTTCCTCTATTCTGCTGTCTGCAAACATTACTTCGCAATCTTGGACTTAACAATTTCCTATTTGGTTGTACAAACACAACACAAATGCAAATACACATCACGTTTCCATAATCTCCATTCTGTATGTGCAGCCTCAACTACCAGCCTCAAGCCTTACCAATGTTTCCCGTCCCAAGGTGATCTTCCTCCCAACTCGGTAACACCACATCTGAAATGGCTACAAATTATTCTTAGTTTTTATTTTGTAACGCACATATATAAGATAAACCAAGAACAATCCATGTAGAGATTGTCATGATTCTTTTGTGTTCTCGATATTTTTGTTTCTCAATATGAGCTCTTTAGTTTGAACTATATATATATTCTGCCTCTTATATCTCATTTTCTTGCGTGGATACGTAAAATAGCACCATCTTTTTAATTGCCTCTAGTTCATGATACTTCCCTATTATCATTTGACACCCACAAATCGTTTATCTTCCCATTGGCGACGCCAGGATATGTTATTAGGGAGGGCGGCCGTGGCGCGATTATAATGGTTACGAGGGCAAACATGAATTGCAATCTCCATCATCATGATTGTTTTATATGTACCTCACTTCTAATCGTGCCCAATACAACGGGCGTATTTTTATTAGCAACCTGGAAACTAACATTTTACATTTCTTCTACTTTAGCAGAAAAATGTGTTTTGGTGTAGTGTAGAGTACCATCTTTCAAACAAATGTATTTTTGGAGGAACGTTTTCATACGTTTGCAAATAATAAACATTTGTTGGGTAGGGACTAGGGGGTAGTGGGTGGGGGTGATAATGGGGGCAAAGATGATGTCCGGTGTGGTGGTCACCCCCCCCCCCCCCCCCCGCCCCGCTCGCTTTACCTTAGCGTCGCCACAGTTGTTCATATTGTCTTCTAATGTATCCTCATATTATTTCATAGGAGCTCGTCCATTTCACTGATCTATCCACATTTTTGTGTTTCACCTAATAAATAAAATTGTAATCTGGTATAATATATAATAATATAAAAATAAAAAGGCTAAACCAGTGGAGGTAGTGACCACCCCGGCCTGTTATTGCTATAGTGGTTGTCCTGGGCAGGTTTCCCACGTAGAATGTATTTTATTTGTATTCACTGTGAATGCACATTACACTGAGGAAACGAGAGAAAAATCCCCTGAAATTTTTAATCGTCTTCTTATTCTTCTGGGGCAAATCCTGCATGTCCGGTAAGATTTGTCGGGGCACTTTCCGCTTCACATTAAACATTTCTACGCATATTTTAGCAATCCGGACGTCGAAGCTACACTTTTAAAATTAAATTAACTACTTCCTACAACACGCTCTTCTAAACTTCATATAATTTATTTAAAGAATGCTTCTCGTTTGTGTTTCAATACATTTTTTAATCATCGAACTCGAAGGCAACCTAACTAAGATCAAATAGTAAAGAGGTATGGACCACCTTAATTTACTTAATTGCTCTTGCTGTAATCGCAATTTATTTATGTGATAAAGAAGCAATTTTCTGTAGATAATTACCAACGGGAAGTGTCACTTCCTTTGGTTGTTGACAGCCGGACACTTCATAACTTAATGAGTGGACGTTGTGTCATGGTCAAGGTAAGCTGACTTCCTGTCGGTCCTATTCGCGCCACTGAATAATATGTAAGGCCACAGTATTATTGTGACAGAACTGGGTTCATTCTCTGTTGTGGGATTTTGTATTTCTAGGTTTTACTCAAATTAAAGACGAAGCCTACCCTCCTATGATGGATCAAAATTAGTATCTTAGAATCCCTCGTTTTTCTTATATAAAGTTATGAAAATGTTCTCACAATTCAAAATACATGTTGAAGTAATGTATCGAAATATACAGATCTGTGTGTGTGTATAAATGTCATTTAAATTTTATGATCATTTCATCGCTTTTCCGATTTTACCTAAAACATTTATAAAAAATTACACTCTAGATAACACTAATCCAAATCGTATTTTAAAATGTGAGATCATTTTCATTATTTTACGAGAAAGTTGTTAACATATACTGTTAATGATGTTATGATTTGGATATATCATAGGAATGTTATTTTGGATTTTCAATATTAACGGTAAAGGGTAGTCTCACTGTAAAAACCGCGCCAAATTAACGTTTTTAATTTATATTTTGATAACACTACTCAATATTGAAAAAGGGATGATTGAGCAGAACGTGGTTTTGTGAGAGCTACAATCTGGATTAACAAAATTTCAAATATTGTTATCATTACGGTTGTTATTTAAAAATCAATTAATAATGAATTCCTTTATTGGTTTCTCAAATAACAACAGTAATGATAGAAATATTTGAAATTTTATTAATCCAGATTGTAGCTCTCACGAAACCGCGTTCCGCTCAATCATCACTTTTTCAATACTGTGTAGTGTTATCAAAATATAAGGTAAAAACGATAATTTGGCGTGATTTTTGCAGTAGGACTACCCTTTACCGTTAATCTAAAAATAATGTAGATCATTTCGTATACATTTTATCTTGTCATAATAATGTGATAGTGCATTTACATACTATATTTTGATTAAAGATAATTTGACTAGCTCGGTTATCACTTCCTCACGACTACGAATCAACTATAAACCAAAGTAAACGTTGTGGGAGCGATCAGATCATTATCTTCCGATTCGATCCCCTCCCCTGCTGAGAGCTACGTTTACACAGTGGCGTAACACGGTGCACAAACTACGATCTTCGCTCCGTCTGTCTTGTGCTTGGCATGGAGGTCTTGCCGTTATCACGCGAAGACATGCACGGAAGCGCTAAGCCATGCACGGAAGCGCTAAGCCATGCAAAGAAGCGCTAAGCCATGCAAAGAAGCGCTAAGCCATGCACGGAAGCGCTAAGCCATGTACGGAAGCGCGAAGCCATGCACGGAAGCGCTAAGCCATGTACGGAAGCGCGAAGCCATGCACAGAAGCGCTAAGCCATGCACGGAAGCGCTAAGCCGTGCATAGAAGCGCTAAGCCATGCACGGAAGCGCTAAGCCGTGCAAAGAAGCGCTATGCACGGAAGCGCTAAGCCGTGCAAAGAAGCGCTAAGCCATGCATGGAAGCGCTAAGCCATGCAAAGAAGCGCTAAGCCATGCATGGAAGCGCTAAGCCATGCAAAGAAGCGCTAAGCCATGCACGGAAGCGCTAAGCCATGCAACTAAGATGTTAAATAATTATACTTGACGGCCATATATGTCGTGTCTTGCACTTACACTCAGATGCATTTTCGAGAACACGCCATCATATTTAACCATTTTTTGTGTATACATTTATTATATTATCTTTTTACGTACTACCTGTGACGTTAATACCTTTGTAATTTGTAATTTGTTTTCTGTTTTGAATTTCGTATGTTTCGTTATTTTTAATTTGAAGTCTTCGTATTGTCAGGTTTTAACTTTTAATTATTTTGATTTATCTTTTCCCGGTGTTTTATATAATTGTATACGTTCATAGTCATATGTGGTTTTTGTTACTATTTTGTGTTGTTTGGCAGTCACTTCTTGTGTTTGGAACTACCCCTCTTTCTGCCAACCCCTATTCATCAAGTTGCAGTGTATATAAATATTAAATAAATACATTGTATCATAATACGACAATACGGAGGAGACGATATAATATTGTTTTGTTATTCTTAGTTATTTTATTACTAATTGTTATGATTTTGATGTTATTTATTTTTACGAGCCTTGTTATTATTATCAGTAACGCATCATGCCTTTATTTGTAATATTATCATTAGTATCTTTAGGATACGGGTCTGTAAAATAAACAAATAACTTTACAGGCGGCTCAGGGTTAACTTGTCGGGTATGAAACCGGTTTACTCAAAATCAGCTCACGGCGTAAGGGACACTACAATAGGCAGACAACACAAAAAACAATAACTTTGAAACTATACAAGTACAATAAATGGTGAAATAATATATCTGCGTATTCTTGTTCTCAAATGAATATATTTTACTTAAAGAACTGTGCAATTTGTTAATGCTAATTATTTGTCCTATTTAATGTGATGTGATAGTTTTATTTATCATCGTACCATCATAACGCGAGGAATCAAATTAAATTGGGGGTGGAATAGCAAAATATGTGTTCTATGGATAAAAAAAAACGTTTTTATTGCAAATGTAATTAGTATTACATTATATAGCACAATCATTAGAAATACATTACGCCATTTTTTACAACACTAGGTTCAATCAGATTAAATATCTCATCTTATGGTTTCAATGCTACGTTCGATTACCACAATATTCAGGGTCAACAAATATTAATACATGCCCAACATTTGCATGTTCCACGTTTTGGCAGTGATATTACCTCGTCCTTGACAGTGAGTCAACTCCAATACTCTCGCGGTTTACTGTACTTATACCAACGCAACGGAATACAGAAATCTTTCAGAGAATCAGCTGCACGTGCGTTATTGTGCCGCAGCCCTACAGACCTGAGTGGGAGTAGACGACAATAAACTGCACCTCGAAGTCGTAAACAAACTACAGTAGGTCACGAATCTACATTTAAACGCTTATCTTGATGGAGCATACGAAAATAAAACGCTGTTCTAATTTGTTCACGCTATAAACTCAAAGAGATGCGGGGCAATGTTTCACGGAAATGTTTTGAGACGTACAATAATTTGCAAGCGTTCCAAGGCAGCCAGTATTTTAACACTCCAGCTTTATCACATTTGTCTAAAACGATCTTTCATAATTTTAACAAAACTTTTATAAGCATCGTATTGTTCTCGTAAGTTATTTAACGAATTTGTCACAAGATTTTTAATGGACCATTTCTTTCCTAGATGTAATATATTAAAGTAAAATCGAGTGTAATAAAAGTCTCATTTATTGCAATTTTGCGCTTCATTATTACGATCTACCCGTTTGAGCGCACGGGGGTGCGTGGGCGGCGCCGCATGGCCGTAGCAGAGGAAGATTACTAACCGCCGTCGGGGCGCCATCACGACAAGGCTTAGCGTCACTTTATTGATCAGCGCCGAAAAACTTCATCTTGACTCCACTTGAAATTCCGCAATACAGCATAAGTTCGCGGTTTCGATGAAATACACGCTCGAAAACAAAAGCCGTGGTCGAAGGGAGGGTATAATTTAAAACGTATTAGTCTCGCGAGATGACCAAGCTTTTGTGATTCTCGATAGAAAAGTGCAAATGTTTTGGCGGATAGCCTACGTGAGGGATCGCCGTTTGACCTACTTCGGAGACCTAAGATTATTGCACAGTCGCTACGCTTCATTGAAAACAGCAATTGATATACAATACTCGTACAACCGTAGTTGTAGAAGGTCACAACGCGATTATTGCCACATGTTTGCTCTGATCTAGTATCACCATTGAGTTTGTATCACTACTGTTCTTGAATGCTAGAAACAACGTATAAATATGTACTTTTAGGTGTATATATTAGAAATGGAATGTGTATGTACATAATCACTTCTAAGCAATAAAATAAACTAGTATTTGTCTACTTGATCCACTTATCTATACTTGAACTAACAAATTGTTATTATAATTATAATGTTCCGTAGGAATACTTATGAACACCAGCTTTACCTGATGTGCCGTGACTATAACTAGGTCCGTATGTTAGGAAATCTCCTAGCGCTATTAATATGACTCAATCCCAGCATTTGCATTCAGTCAGAATTGGCGGTGGCCGGAATCGAACTGGCTCCATATAAACCTAGTCTCGCGTCTTACCGCTGAGTCACCTCTATCAGTGGAATTTCAATGAGATGCCAAAGATTATGGAGGGCTATATTATCCTTGGTGATACCTTGTTTAAGTCTGTTTTTACTTATTTAATATGCAAGTCACTGACACGAGGGCTTGATATATTGTATGCTATAAGCCTGTTACCTGTTGATAGACTCACTCACGTAAATAGGATCTGCCCCAACCGGTATCGATCTCGGGACCAACTACATTGGAGGCAGGAGAAACCCACAAGGTCAAGGAGATAACAATAAAAGTATTTTAGAATCTCTCATTTCCAAAATTAGATTTATAAAACATAATTACTATTTACTAAGTGGGGATTATCACAAGCAAATTACATGGATGATAAATAATCGAGTGTTATTATTATATTCTACCTTCTACCCACTCATTTACAAGAACTGATTTTCAGTGGGGGACATTTATGCCATTTATTATGTGCTTCGTTGCTATGATGGCTTTATAACTAGTATCATATTGATAAATGAATGTCAACTTCCAAAGTTGAAACACCAACCCGAACCGGGAATCGAACCCTGGACCGTCTGCATTGGACGGAGGAATAAACCCACAAGACCTGCGAGCCAGACTGTAAAACCAACGCTAAACAAAGTGTTTTACATTGTGTAGCTGTATCAAGCCTCACCGATAGAGGTGGCTCAGCGGTAAGACGCGGGACTCTACTCGGGAAATCGCCGGTTCGATTCCGGCCACCGGCAGTCCTGACTAAAGGTTTTTCCGAGGTTTTCCTCAGTCGTAAAGGCGAATGCTGCGATTGAGTCCTACTTATAGCCCTCGGGCATTCCTTCCCAGCTATCCAAACACCCTAATAACCTAGTTAGTCATCTGAAGAGGGTCACATCAGGTAAAACTTGTGTGCATCCTATAACGGGTATTCCTACGAAAAATTGTTAGTTATTATCAAGCCTCAATATAATATGGGTATGTTGCTCTTGTGAGTGAGAATGAGCTTGACATATTATAAATGAATAAGTAAAGAGCTAAGGATGTATGAGAAAGGGACAGAGGTAAGTGAGAAGTTAGTCATGTTAGTGGGTTGTGAGCAATAGCAACGAATAGGAGTGTGCTTTAGCAAGTAGACGGGGTTGAATGCTTGAGGTTTATTTGATACTAACTTGTTATGTGAAGCAACATAAAAGGAAGTGTTGACACACGTGCAAGAAGTGATTATTGTAAAGTGTGATGCGTTCCATGTTTTGTTGTGGAAGGTGCAAGACTCCCGCTTACATGTAGTAGCAAGTGTAGTAACAGTAACCTTCGAAAACTATCTAAACTTTTGGTTTTGTGTACCCCAACACATTTTTTAGTAGTAGAGCTACAGAGAAATTGCATTTTCAAATTAAATAATGATCACTTTCTGGATCAATTTATTTTACATCTTGTCTGTATTCAGTTCACAACCGACATCATTAATTGTGTTGACTAGTTTAAACCTATCTCCAACTTTGGACCAGAAAAGCTCCGGAGTCCGGATTAATGTTTTTCACTAGCCTTCTTGCTAGTTTTGTTGAAGTAGGTCGTAATACATAGTTATATTAAGCGTATTATGTAAACTTATTATATTATATAATTTTATATCAACTACTCTAGTTTGCATCACTTCCAATAGTGTTGTAAGACCAGGCCTAACACACATTAATCCAGCCTGTATCTAGCCTATATGAATTGAACATTATTCTGAATTTAACTATTCATTCGCTACGGGATGTGGGGGAACTGTGTTCATTTGTTAGTGGTTAAATGTGCAATACCGGTATAGTTGTTAAAATTAAAATCGTAGTATTATATTCTACTGAATACTACAAAATGTAAGTTTCTAAGTTGATGACTCGCCGCAAGTATTTGCGGTTTTCGATTTAGCTTTCGCCCCATTTGATACTTTTTAACTAAGGCGTATACGTACAACTTTACAATGGAGCACACTGCACAGCGTCTTGATATAGCTCAACGTACACTATGCTAAATAGTAAATATTGGAGGAGGAATAAATATTGATCAAGTTATTGGTGATTCTGCTTGGAAACAAATTTTGAATTCTCAGTACGTAAGTCCCATTGGTTCTGCGCAAGTGATTGATGGAGAAGGGCTGCAGTTGTCTCGTAACTAACCAATACTATACTATACTATAATATACTCTCTTGACTTGTTCCGCTTGCAATCCAACCGATTCAATTGGGGAAACCTAATTCTTTCAACAATCGGCTTTTGTCAAAGCACGCCAAAGAAATAAATCGTATTCTGCTGAAATAAAAGCTACTTTTTGTGTAATTCTATTTTTATTGAAGATTCAGAACTTCCTCTTTGACAACGAATTGTCTACGTTTTATCGTCGCGACGGAAATAGTTCTGCGTCTGAAGCTGAAGCTGGAATAGCGATGTCTGTATATTGGTAGTTACTGCAGTAGTAAAGTTGTAAAGTTGCCCTCTGGCCTCTGCCCATCGTCTTTTTAAAGAAACCTAATTTAAATGTTGTTGATATTGACTATCATTTTATTGTATATCGTATCCTAAACAAAATTAAGAATAATTCGCATACAAAGATAGCCCTATAAATTATTTATAAGAACTTGTAAACTACATATTTTTTATCATTTTTTCGAAATCGATTTAAGTGAAAAATTATTTTTAGTAATTCAAAGCAAAGGGATTTTTCGTACACATATCAACATCGTTTTGGATTTTCAGTTCGTACAGAGTTAAATAATATTATGTATTTTGTAGCCATGTATATTATAATAATTGATAATTGTAATGATACAAACAGTAAAGCACTTATACAAGACAGGGGGAGCGCGATGCTAAATAGTTAATATAGGAGGAGCAAAGAGGAGTCAAGTGACATCTTCAAATGCAATCTAGTCAATCTAGTCAACGTTTTCATTGTGCAATATACATTGTGGCCCCTTCGCGCCATGGTAGGTATAAACCCCGTGAATGCTGCATCTCATTATCGTTGATCCCTAGCGAAGAGATTCCAAGGGATTCCCTAAACTATCTCACAGTTGTGTTGTGCAATCCTAGGGAACTCCTGATAACAGATCACATTGAAACTACACTTGTTAATTACGAACAAGAGACATTTTCGTTCTTCGCTGTGCACAGATAAATACTATTGGTTTGTTTGTTTTCTGATATTAGTGCCGAGTGTAGACATGGTACTGATGAAGCTAAAAGCTCAGAACATAATTCAGTCCAACATACACTGTTGCAATTCAGTGTAGACAGTAGAGGGTTATTCAAGTGACATCTTCAAATGCAATCTAGTCAATATACATTGTGCAACAGTGCCAGCTTCAAGTAGAATCCTATAAGCATTGTTGTTACAATGAAGATGGATATTGAAATGACAGCTACAGACGCAATCAATAATCACTGTGGTATGAAGAGTGAAGATGATCATCGAAGTAAAAGGCTCAAACTATCTCATATTTATTGATTTGAAGGAACAGCTGAAAAAATAATCCTTTTTACACAGAACTACCGGTAGACTACAGCTGAGATTGAAGTGACAGTTCCAACTATAGCCCTATTAGATGGTGCGCTATATAGAAAAACGCTCACACGAGAATGCCTACAAATAAACCTTACCTTTTTGTCAGTAGAGTACTATTGACAGATACAAACAGAACCATCTCAAATATGGTTCTGCTGTCCTGGTTCCACTACATTTTATAGTGTATGTGTTGTATTTGTGTATTGTCATAATTGTAAAGTGTATACACTGCCTAAACAATCCATAACTTTGTAAATTCTAGTGTGAGTTATAAAAAACAACCAGAATATTAAATCTTGGATCAACTCACTTAGAACACAACAAATATGGGTATAATAATATTAGTGTTCCCATTTTTATTTTTATTCACCGAAAATAACATAATATTCGGTTGTCGTATAGTACAATAATATAAGGTTATGTCCTACAAAGTGCTTATTTGTTTGGCATAACAAATTATTATTTTTCGACAATAGTACCAGCCCTGGGTTGAATCTGAAAGGTGGGAATAATATTAATTCGCATTGATATGACAACTTCAAAAGAAAAGTCCGACGGTACACCTCTGTGTATACTAAGACACCAAAATACGTGGGCTCTAATCCCGATATAGGTGGCTCACATCCGAGACCCTAATTCTGGAGGTCACCGGATCGATTCTGGCCATCGGCAATCCTGTCTGAAGTTTTATTCCTACGGTTTTCTCAATTATTGTAAAAGCGAATGCTGGGATTGTGTCCTATGAACAGCTCTCGGACATTCCTTCACAACTATCCAAACACCCTAACATTCCAGTACGGAAAAGTAACCGTTGCAACTTGCGCCCGGGTTACGGAATAAAAATAGAGGAGGGGGGGGGGGGGGGACTTACACTTTACAACCGGCTACAACCGCCTAAAACTGTACTGGAGTGAGGACCCTGAGAGGGGCACACCAGGTAAAGCTGGTATTACTACATAAAAGTAATGTTCTCGTATTATTAATCCTGCAGAATGCATAGATTTTTTACATTGTCCTTTTATCGTTCACTCATCGTCATCGTCTAACTGCATTAATAGTGGGGATCCGGATGATTATCGTCAACCGATTGGAAATCGATTAATCTTGAATCAATTTGAATCGGTTTCATAGTTCAAATCACGATAATCGCTACAATTTAATTTAATCCACGAAATAGCGATTTTTTGTCGATCGTTTCAATCACAATTTTAAATTCGGCGCCAAATCGGCCAGTACAGATGAATACTGTAAAGCGACACCGGTCAGTCTAAACTTCTGACCTAGCGGGCGCAATCACCCCGCGCCCAATTAACTTACGTCTCACTTTATATATCAACTCCCTGTCGAATTAGACTATAAAACATGGATTTTAGCAGATTCAGAAATAAACTGCTATTATACGTCGACTTTTTATAAAAGACTAATCATGATAATTTAGTACCTTCACGATTAAATCGCGATTCCTCATGACGCTTTTGTTTTTACCTAACGATAAGCGATTTCAATTTTTAAATCCCACCGATCCCTAAATAATAGCGACGTAAAGCAATCAACAACGCCACACTTTGCGTATGCTTACATGGCCGGAACAGAATAAAGAATAGGTCGCACAGATTGTCACGGACAGAAGGGGATATTTATAGGAGCGCAAGGCGTTGACGCCAGACGCTAATTAATTAGTAAAGTACCAGACGCAAACAGGAAGGCCAGTGTTGTTCCTAGACAGGAAATTGGTTTTCAGAGGTCGAGCTGGTTAGTTAGTGTCTTTATGTAAGGTTTTTGGGGCGAGTAGGAGGGGAAGGGGAATGACCTCTGTCTGCGAAAATACTAAACGTACAGAAGAACTGTTTGTGGACATTACATACTATTGTATGTATCAGACGTGCATGCATAAAAATAATTTTTGTCAGTTTCAAATATATGTTTATTGTTTTTATCCGTTGCTATAATTTTTATAATAAGTTTTTGACCTCCCTATGGACAACGTATTCTTCCTCTGTTGACTAGTTACAAGGTATATTGGGGTATTTGGAAGGAGTGTGGATTCGTCTGATTGAAGGACACCTCTGGACAAATCTTTCAATCAACATTGCCGACAGCGGGATTCTAAGCGGATATCTCTTGAATTAGAGTGATATGGTTGTTTTTCATACCATGTTGTTATGATGCCAACAATTTTATTGCCGCCGTCAGTGGCGTAGCTAGGAATTAAAAGGCCAGGTTGCAAGGTTGCCTGATAGGCCCCCTTTTCATTCCTCTAATTTTTTTATTACACCATATGTTTATAACGGTGCATATATGTGTATTTTACTTAATAATTCAAATATAGGGTAAACAATTATGCCTACAAATAAAACATAACAATGTCAAATTTAATTACTAATAAGACTTAGGAGTTAGAAATTGTTCTATTAACTTATAGGTAGTAAGAATGGTAAATAACTCGGATTTAGCTGTATCAGGCGAAGAGTTTCTTGCGTTCTTTTTGTTCTGCGAATGTTCCTATGACAGTATCAAGTATCTACAATAATTTCTCTCACTCGTTGGTTTACGATAGTGCCAGATTGACGTTCGTGACCCATGGTACTTCGTAGGTAGTTTTTATTGATTTTGATTTCGAAAACGACCTTTCTTCAGTACCACTGTCAAGTGCATGGTTAGAATCAACAGCACGGTTGTACAGAATATGTTAGGAAACTTTGAAACTAATACGATGTTTTCGATAAACAACAGAACGCAAGTTCTTTTACATTTGATTAAATTGTATCCCAACATTTTTATTTACAATGTTCATTCAGCAAGTTTTACTTTTTTTAATTATTTGTTAGAATATTTTACGAGACGGAGGACCGTTCGGGGCCCTCAATCGCTCAGGGCCTGGGTGCGACCGCACCCCTTGCGCCCCCTATTCCTGCGCCCTTGGCCACCGTTTGTCTTCTCATGATATGATGATATTACTCTTAGACCCGGTTTCACTAACTTTCTAAACTCTTATTAGCCGGTAACAAACATGGCAACTGCCATGCATATTAAAATGTAATGGTTGAAACCATGGTTACGAAACCGAGCTTACTAAATCGGAGCTTAAAAAAGTTGGTGAGTTGGGACCTTTAAAGGTCCAAATATCCAAATACATGGTCTGACTTCATAAGACACATTTTGGAAAAACTTCACGTATTTGATCTGAAGCGGTAATGTTACCTAGAAACAAGATGAAAATCCATTTGCATGGTGACCCAGAGAATATTGACTGTAGCTTAGTTTCCACGTGCGTTGTACCAACGCTATGACGCCAGTAACTTTCAAGTTCGACGCATCACATGACCAACGCACAGTGCACGCATGATATTATGACACTCTAAAGGTAAACCAAAAGTGAACGTTAATATTGTGTAATAGTAGTAGGATGAATTCGCGGCATAACGAAAGACATGAGAACTAGAAGCTAATAATAATACTGATTTTTCGTAGGAAACCTGCCCAGGGACATTTCATGCTCCACTTCCAGTTGACTTATAGTAATTGTGTTATTTGGAGAAGTTGGGAAAGAATGTCCGAGGACTGTAAACTCTATCACAAGATTCGCCTTCAATGTGAAGAGGATAGCCTAGAAACAAGTCTTCAGTCAGGTTTACCGGTAGCGGGTATCGAACTTGTGGCCTCCAGAATAAGAGCCTCGTGTGCTACCGCTGAGCCATCGCTAAATGTAGAGCTGACCAAAAATGTCAACCTATACTATTTTATATTTTGTTTATACACGTGACGGGACACTGGTTCAGTGGGGCCCGTTTTAGGTTATACCATTGGGTTTGAAATATAGGTCCAGTCAGTCCAGTCCAGTGTAAAAAGGGCGTAATGCATGAACCTAAATCCAGTCAAGGAGACCTATATTTCAAACCAAATGGTTATACGGCTTTAAACACTTGCGGATTTGAACTTAGCACCATCTTTAATTGCTTTTCATTTGACCCACCACAGAGAACTACCAATACTGGCCAACTCTTGTTAGGCCCAGGTAAATCTAAATTCAACCAACACTGGTAAAACGTGTAGTTGGGATCTATTCAAAATCTCGCGCTACTGTGTTTGTGTTTGTGTTACTCAGTTCACCTAACTGACGATGGAGAGCGGTAGCCACGGTAGTGTAACTGTGCAATGAGACCAACGCCAGGAGGCAGCACTCTACAATAGTAGAGACAACCTATGGCCCATCCATTCAATTAATTGACCCCATGAGCCTAAATCCAGTCAAGGAGACTCGTCGAACTGCTAATTAAGCCATCTTATCTCAACTGTTAAGACTACGTTATAATTAAATGACAGTAGGAATTTAAATTATAATTCACTGTGATTCGTTTCGAGTACCCAATGAATTTTCACCGATTATGGAACGAGAGAAATCGACAACTCAAACTATTGTATCAATATAACAATATAAATATTTTAATATGGTTGTCCGTATTAGGTAGACCCGAGGCCCAAGAGATGGATGGTGATAACCTCCCACCCCCTCCGACTCTATAGTTGGTATAGGGACAGATGTTGATTGATGGATGTCCAAAAAAAAATAGCACAGAACATATAAATTGTATTGAGTTAACAAATAAATTAATGTATTAATAGAAATTATTGTGTAAAAAGCATACTAATCAAGTAATGTAAAATATTATTTTAACTTTGCATTTTTGACATTAATTTCAATGCAATGTCAATATCGAATAAAATAAAATTTGAACACTAATCCGGTTTGTGTATTATGCACCAAAAATTATCAGTTTAATATTTTGACTGTGCTTATAACCCCTGCATGGAGATATAGAAGCCTTGGTCAGTCAGTGTACAAAGTGATTGTAACCCTTGCTGTGTTTTCAAGATTGAAGATCTTTTTCTAAATTGGCTTTGTCGGAGAAGAGGGAAGAGGTAATTGCCCTTAAGAATTACTACGACGACCACAAAAATAACATTTTCAATCCTCACCGCAAGACATGGAGGGTTTTTACTTGGTATAGTCATAACAACAGCTCTTATGTTTTCACCAACTTCTGTCCTCATGCTTTACGATTAGTACATGTGCTGCTTACACACGAACAATCCTTTGACGACCGACATCATGACCTATAATTGTGTGTATACGTCGTTAAACATCAAATTAAAATAAAAACGAACAATCCGGTTTTTTGTTTTGCCCAGGTGAGATTCGCCTTTATTTAAGCCCTTGGGATATGACAATACAATATTTGCTGATTTATCGAAGCCAATTTAGATGTTTATTTAAAACCATGGACAAACGTTACTATTACTGGTTGCTGAATAAGATTGCATTTAGAGACGACTATTTATAGGACATGCACAACGAGCGCAGTATAAAGTAGATCACAAATGTCCCAAGATTTAATTAGCACATAACGTAGAAGCAACATGCAGCTGTTTCAGTGGGGTTTGCCCATTCACAAATTACAGGTCATACTTTATATAAATTGTATTATTTGTAATTATAAGTCCAGTGATATTTAACTATATTGAATTGGCATTACAAGGAATGCACAATATTCGGTCTATAATAAATTTGATTTTATTGAATTGGGTGTGGCAGCAAGGACGCGACAGTCAACATTATAGTATAATCATAACATGCGTCACGATTCCACCCCACTCAAGGCCAGGAACCTTTACAAAAGCCGATGACAACGCAAAAGGTCAAATCTCTTCAGTGTGACAAAATCATTATTTTTTGTGTGCGATTTGAGCCGATGAAAATTAAATTAAAGGGATCCTTGAATAATAGTTTAGGTAAAAAGTAATTGCGTTCGAAGTTTGCATAGAAAATAGGAATTACAACAATTTTTCATAGAGAATCTACGTCTAGCTGCATACGTTACACGTAAACATCATATCAGATACTGTATCACGATAATGTATGCCCAGAAACAATATAAATGCATTCGTTTTCTAGTAGCATGATTTTATTTAGTTTTTTGGAAGGTTGAATCCGTAATTTTGCCTTTCGCTTCGTCTATGAACTCTAAGGTAATGTGGTAATATATTCATGTGAACAGACAATAAGTCCCTCTTTACACAAAAATGTTGTCATATTCAAATAGTTGCTTTTAAGTCAGTTATTTCTATAGGAAACTAATTATGAAGTGGGGTAAGGTCAAAATATGCCTACAACAAAATGTTATAACTGGTAAATAAGAACAGTGAATTGCACCTTTTTAT
Source organism: Isoperla grammatica (assembly GCA_945910005.1). Lineage (NCBI taxonomy): Eukaryota > Metazoa > Arthropoda > Insecta > Plecoptera > Perlodidae > Isoperla > Isoperla grammatica. The sequence goes on along the minus strand of OX246737.1, from coordinate 51,170,142 downwards.
ATTTTTTAATGTACACATGTGACAGTATCAATATTGTAAGTGGTAATATTGCCGTAGATTAGATTTTAATTTTCAAGTCCCACTTGCCATATCTCGTGCTTTAGATCGTGGTAAAATATTAATATTCACTAAGGGCGTTTTAAAATACAAATATATTCTTATGTCAATTGAAACACCAATTTTGTTTTTAGTTAAGTGTATAGTTTGTATGCTGTAATACTGAGTATAATTATTTTATTTTCATTTCTAATAGTTGGTTTGAACTCACTTCATGAATTATATGAATGGGGTTGTTTTTAAATATGTCCACATTCATAGAAAGATCAGTAGATTCTCATCGCAGATATTTCAAGTGGAAAGCACACAAAGATCTATTCAAGCGTCGAAAATGTACCACTCGAAATTGTTTGTTTTATTATCGCGTTATGGCATCGCTTGATTGACGAGCAGTAAGGAGATTACGACCCCCATAGACGTCGGTCTAATTGCAGCGTTGCAAGCGTCGGTCTCGCAGACGGCGCAGAAGTCTAGCGTCAGTTCTGACGTCGTGATGAGCTTGATGGCGTCGCAAGGAGGGACGACGTCCATCATTGGGCCGGAGCAGCCTCGCCCGGTTATCTGCTCGCCTAGAACTAAGACACACATTGCATGTTGGACTGCTTCTCAGGATGACATTAACAGTCTCAGGGAGACAGTTCTGACGTCGTGATGAGCTTGATGGCGTCGCAAGGAGGAACCACGTCTATCATTGGGCCCGAGCAGCCTCGCCCAGTTATCTGCTCGCTTAGAACTAAGACACACATTGCATGTTGGACTGCTTCTCAGGACGAGATTAACAGTCTGAGGGAGTCAGTTCTGACGTCGTGATGAGCTTGATGGCGTCGCAAGGAGGGACCACGTCTATCATTGGGCCCGAGCAGCCTCGCCCGGTTATCTGCTCGCCTAGAACTAAGACACACATTGCATGTTGGACTGCTTGATGACACTAACAGTCTGAGGGAGTCAGTTCTGACGTCGTGATGAGCTTGATGGCGTCGCAAGGAGGGACTACGTCCATCATTGGGCCCGAGCAGCCTCGCCCGGTTATCTGCTCGCCTAGAACTAAGACACACATTGCATGTTGGACTGCTTCTCAGGATGACACAGTCTGAAGGAGTCAGTTCTGACGTCGTGATGAGCTTGATGGCGTCGCAAGGAGGGGCCACGTCCATCATTGGGCCCGAGCAGCCTCGCCCGGTTATCTGCTCGCCTAGAACTAAGACACACATTGCATGTTGGACTGCTTCTCAGGATGACACTAACAGTCTGAGGGAGTCAGTTCTGACGTCGTGATGAGCTTGATGGCGTCGCAGGGAGGGACGACGTCCATCATTGGGCCCGAGCAGCCTCGCCCGGTTATCTGCTCGCCTAGAACTAAGGCACACATTGCATGTTGGACTGCTACTCAGGATGACATTAGCTGTCTGAGGGAGTCAGCTTAAAAAGCGTGAGAATTTAAGGTTTTCTGTTTGTTTCTTTAAAACAAATTTTAAAATTGAAATTGTTGGTAGTTACTACTGCTAGATATTATCAGGGTCTAGAGGTAACGAAACAAAATATATGCAAAATGCATTATGTTTTGATAAAATCCGATAATCCAATATAATTTCAATCATCGGATTTAATTCAAACAATGAATTTTACATATTGTTTTGTTTCGTTAGTGAATTAGTTATTTATGTACAGCCTTATAATATCTAGCTGAGGTATCTACCCACAATTTCTTTTTTAAAAGTGGTTCTTATAAAGATACGAACAGAAAATACATTTCATCCAACATTTCAATAATTGAGTTTTACAATAATATGTCAACATGTCAACACACAATGGTGTGAAGTCTATAAATGTTTCCAATTGATAACTGTTCTAAAGTTTCCTGCGTAATTCTGATATGACACGATGTATTTTCATACATTTGATGATACACCTCATTGCCTTGCATAAATTAGTGTTGATATCTGCATTTTAAAAGTTCACTGCTGAAGATGAAATAACAACTGAAACAACTCATACTACGGCAGATAAAGGCTCCATACAAGAATAAGCAGTGGACGAAATATTATGTCTACCATGTGCGTGAAAAGTGGTAAATGTTGTCTCAAAAGAGGTAAATGTGATAAACCTGGGAGCTTTATACCAGTGGACGTACATGCTGCATATGAACAGACTTTCACCTCAAAATGGTCAAGTTAGCTGATGATAATTAGGATTTTTTCTTCAGTTGTTATAAAAAATTAAAGAACAAAGCCCCTCTTCTCCCCTTCCATCGTTTATTGAGGATTAGGGCGCAACATGGTCACTCTTGGCAACAGTCCATGCACCACAACAATGCCATTTGTACAAGGTATACATTATCTTCATCTGCAATAATTATGTTTCGATGGATAATTTTATTTGTATTCTTTGAGTTGGCTATAACCTGACGCAACTCAATGACGCACGGACAATGTAATAGCCTGAGAACCGTGCGTACACACGGCGGATTTTGGCCTGACGACGATCTCAAGGCGGTCGTATATGTCGTGAGGCCAAAATACGCCGTGTGTACGCAGCTTTAAAGCTCGCAGGGTGTTGTCGCAACGGGCAATGTTAGGCTAGTTCGGCCACCCCTTCAACTCAAATAGCCAAGTTATTGGGCTTGAGTCAATAAATCAAAAGCAAGTTCGAAAACAAGATGAATAATGGCTATGACTGCGGTAGGCTTAACGACATTAGTCATGAGTAAGTAACGGAGCGTGTACAACGGTTTGACGTACTGCTAAACAAATCATACGGAAGCGTTTGAAAACATCCAAATTCGAAGACGAGCCGTCATTCGACTAGTCCTCATAAAAACTCAATGAAAGCACTTCAATAAAATAGGTTTCGAAAGAGGAAAAAACAAGGAAAGTAGCTATTGAAATCCCTGTTGTGGGAATGAGCTAGAAAAGCAGTTACAAAGAATCACGAACGTATAATATGGTGGAGTTCGGTAGCCTTTTATGGAAAACAAGCTATTTTAATCTATCTTTGAAGTTCTTCTTCTTTCAAATTCACAGAGTTGGAACGTCGGCCATTCTATTCTTAGCTGCCCACTAAAGTTTTGCCAAACATTTTCTGCTTCCTATTTTCCTATCCGCTCCATTTCCAGAACGTCCTTTCTGCATTCATGGAGACCCATGTTGTTATACAGACTTAGAAGTGCCGTAGTACAATTTCTCTGTTTTGTACCAAATCCTTCACGAAAACATGTATAGAAATTAGAAAATCAATCCCAGTTTTGTGTTATAACTTACGCTTGATACCGGTAGACTTTACGGTTACGGGATTACGGGTATCGTAGGACTTTGTTGCCGGTACACAGTAACCTGCAAAAATGTTCAGTAGTAGTAGGCCTAGTTTGTTGTTGAAGGCAAAATTCATTTGTTATATAAACAATCATGTAGGGCCTATATTATATAATCACAATCATAATTATAACACATTTTGAACATTCTTTGGCGCCTACGTTTCTTTCTCTCATACTGATACTGAATGGAACGCCCACAACAAGCAACCAAATATGATGCAGTCCACGGGTAATCAGTAGTTGATACTGCGAGGTCATCATCCAACGACCTCCGCTATCACCCCTTATCGTTCACCATCTCAATAAACACCATAAGAAACTTTAGGGAGCAATGCATAATATAATACTTACGCCTATGATATTAGTCAATTGGCATGATTCAGTAAGAAGAATAGCTTGCGGTTTAAACAGTAAATTGTACTTAATTCGTCTAAAAATAGCCAGCATTCATATACTGATAAGGTAATTAGTGTTGACTCACAACACTTTCCTATAAATTAAAAATGTACTAAAATTTAGGTATCTACCTAATAGATCGCGTTGAAACTAAATAATTGTGGCAGGACGTACATTTAGCAAATAAGCAATCTCACATTTTGCCCCCATTTTGTTTGGAAACATATTTTGAGTAACTCTGGTGTAACGACAACTTCTTAAACAATGTCTCCATTAAACTAATGGCATTCAATCCAAATCAATTTTTTTCTTCTAAATTTGAGATTAATTGAAATCTCTATTTGACCGCTAAAGCGACACACAAACACATAAAAAAAAGCAAACAAACAAACCAAAAAACAAAACCAAACAAGTGTAATAAAGTTAATTGAAACCACTGGCTTATTTAACCCTATATCACTATAGCTAGAGATGGCTTGATGATAGCAAAGGAAATTCTAAGGTAGTTGAGGATTCGATTGCTGATAACGCAAATTCTGACTGGAAGGGTTTTATAAGATTTTATCAGTCGAAAGGCAAATAGTATCAACCATTATCACAGATGCAAGAGATCGGTGTTCCTATCTGTTCTAGAATCTAAGCTGGTGTCCTGATAAGTGAAGTGCGTCCTACAATAACATTCATACGGTACTAAAGCCATTACATCAACTTAACTCATGAACACTGTGCGAGCTCATCTGTGAACAACTTTGGAAAAATACAGTAACCGTGTAAAGGGAAGGGGTTGCAACTTCGCATTTCTCTGCCGGGATGTCGTCTGGAAATTTTCAAAGAAACGACGTAAACTTTGTACCACATAGGAAAACTCAACGAGATTTGCAATATAATCCACAAATAAGTATACGCGCCATTGGCTCGGAAAGCACTAGTCGAAGTTTCTGCACTGTGACGCAAAATTTATTAGAGTGCTGTATATTTAGTGCTACTAAGGACGGGATAACAAAGGACGACCAAGGGAATAGAAAGCTGGTACCAGCGTGTTTACCGTGCATAGCAAAAGTTGCATTTGTACTGCAAATGGTTGTCTTTGTGTTGAACTTACACAATGTTTGTATTTTAATAGAATAGGTATTATTTAGTACCCACATTACACGCTTTAGCATTTTCGTCAAACTTATTGAATTCATGGACAAAAACATCACTTAATACTCGTTGTTGCATTTTTCTAACCGAACTGTTTTTTATTTGCTTTTGGTCATGGATTCAATAAGTTTAGCGCTATGTTGAACCGCGTAATGTGGGTGTAACACACTACTTCCCTCATAATATTTATTATTATTGCACACACTGAATAAGATCAAATTCACTTTTTGTAGATAAGTCATTCACATGTAGGTTGTGAATAAAATGCTACTGACATGAATGTACAGGAAACAAGGATAAACCCGTCAAAATGCATCTATATTACTGAAAAATACCAAAAGCAAATTTTTTTATTTTTTATTAAAAAACGAATTACTATAAAATATAGCTTTTTCACGGAACATAACTACAACCCTTACTATGTATGTCTATCTTCTGACACGTTGTGAGGTCGGAGGGGAATATGACGGGTCCCTGTGGAGGAACCTGGACCGCGGGCGCCTGACCCAGAGTCGTCATCTCAGCCAGGATCAGCTCCAGGATAGACCGAGACCTGAACTCGCACTCGACCGGTTGCAGACTCGTCCTTGACGCGTTGTTGAACGGGTCTGAACATTGAGGGTCTTGCCTTGTATTGCACTCGTAGCATTTGATGCACGCCACTGGAAGAGAACAGAATATTTGGATTTGAACTAACTTATGTATGTACTCTCTCGACTAGTTTGATTTGTACAAAGCTGTTATTTTGGCTTACTATAATGTTATTAATTATATTGGCTTTACATTACGCTTTTCCCTTTAGAGGTAAGCATTTTCTGCGCCCACAAAAATTTGACACATCTGATATTTTGCATACCTAGTTTTAGTTGGACATATGAACAAAGATTTCGATACCTGTCCATTTTAATTTAGTTAATAATTATAATGTTTTAACTAATTTTTAAAATTAAATAGTTGGGAAATATTGTTTTTATAATGAATTTGCTGTTTTCCTTAGCAGCTATGCAAAATTGTATATACATATTTTCACAGATGACGACGCCTAACGCTATGGTTATGTTAACCTGGCCGTCCTATGCCACCTAAAGGTTATTAAATTAAATTTGTTTAAATTACATTTTCAACTATTGTATTTGTACATGCTATAGCTATTTAAATCATCGGCCACGTAACATCTACATGCTACATTTAAATGGCACGTCACATGCTTAAAATAGACGGCTGTGACCATCTTTTATGAGAGGTTCCTAATCTCATTTTTAAAATTAAAACAGATGGATTTGTTACCAATCATACAATGAATCAATCCCCTTTACTGTCTCGGCTGGCATGGAAAAGCCGAGCTCGTTCATTTTGGAGGCTATTTCGCCCCACAACAAGAAATGTTACTGAAATCCTTCAGTTTATTTTCTTATCATAAAGTCCCCCATATACCAATTAATGTCTCAATTTCACTCTCAGAAAAAATGGAAATTCTTTTACCTTTATTCATTTGAAGTTATTTATTTAAAGTTTAAACCAAATAACTTTAAGGATATGTAAGGACTCTTCTCATTTACCGCTCAATTTCTTTCCCGTCCGTTCACGTCCGTACAAATCAAATCTCGCGTTCAGCGGTAATAAGGCACTTACGATGGTCAATTAACTACAGTCGCCATTTAAATGACATTACTACGTCTCACGGTACATTTCATTCTAAGCATCACTTAAAGATATAGCGTGTAGAAGGCGTTTACTACGGATCACTTGGTTTATATAATTCGCCACGACCAATACGCGGGTTGGTGCTTGTTGTTACCACGCAGCTCATTTGTTCGAGAGGAACTGGGTTCGATTCGCTTCACTAAAATCTTTATTAGCCTTCAAAAATGATTCCTTGTGTTGCTCGTCATGACACCCACAAGAGACACGAGACCATGGAGATTGAGCAAGAAACCTTGTGCTGCTCATCCTCAATTAATTAGACGAAGTTAATTAATTAACTACTTGCAGTTAAAGCTTGACACTTAACTTAAAGAAAGCATCATTCACGTTCATTTGCTTGGCAAGTCGGAAAGGGAGGGCCTGAATTTCTAATAAAAGCAAAACAAAACAATTTAGAAAAGAAAAACAATTAAGCTTTGATTTTTTTGTTTTGAGAAATAAGACAATGGCACTGACGAAAAGTTTTTATGTGATCAACTATTTTGTTCTTTAATGGTTAAGATTGCAAGGGTCAAAGAAACACACATCATAAACAATAATCTTACATAAAGGATAAATGTACACATATACAAACATGAATTCAGTATTAGAACCCAAGTTGGTAGTAGATACATTTTGATAGTAATGGTCTGGATAATATATTGCTTTATTAATTTTGTTGTAATCTCTTGTGAATCTTTGAGGAAAGTGTTTTCTTAATTAATCTTTTCCTTTTTGCCTAGTTGTAAAATTTATAATATATAAAGTGAAGTACGTAATTTTAGTTTAAATTTTTTGAATTTCATGATTTATGTTAACTGAATTTAAATTATTAATTAATGACTGTCAAGTATACCAACAATTTGTTAAGCGAGCGAAGCGAGCGTTTCCACTTGACTCTTATGGCACTTCATTCTGTTTTTTTTTTTGTTTGTTTGTTTTTTTTTTGTTTTTTTTGTTTTTATGTCCGTCGATAGCGGTCGAACGGAAAGTCCGATCAACTTGAAATTTGGACCATCCACAAGCCTCGATGTGGATTGAAGGTGTATAGTTTTTAGGGAAAATCGTTCGAAAAGTTACAAAGTTACACCATAGTTACTGCTAAATATTTTTTTGAAACAAAATGGCGGCAAAATGTGAGATAGCCAGATTTTTTTACAGATTTTTCCGGTCACGAATATGTTAATGTAATGGCGATCTGATAAGTATTGGCAAAGTTACACAAAAGTTACTCGAAAATATATTTCTGAAACACAGTAACAGCAAAATGTGAGGTGGCTATCTTATAGTAAATTTTCGTCCGGTCACGAATTTACTAATGAAAACGCGATTTGATACATATTAGAGGCAGAAATTACATTTCTATTGCTGTCAATAACTGTTAGTAACGGTGGCGGACCGCGGCGAAAACATGTCAGCGAAAATTCTTAGCAACGCACATTGCACTGCATCCAACAATGTCGGGAAGTATAATAGCTATGGAAATTAGAAAAAATTTTGCAATGCGCATTCTTAAATTGTTGTTAATTGTTGTTTGTATAAGCATTGAAATCTTTTCGCCAGAAAGTTCGTAGATATTGACGCGCTCGCTTATCAACGCGTCAAACAGAGCGTTTTCCTAGTTAAGCGAGCGAAGCGAGCGTTTCCACGAGACTCTTATGGCACTTCGTTCTGTTTTTTTTTTTGTTTGTTTGTTTTTTTGTTTTTTTGTTTTTATGTCTGTCGATAGCGGTCGAACGGAAAGTCCGATCAACTTGAAATTTGGACCATCCACAAGCCTCGATGTGGATTGAAGGTGTATAGTTTTGAGGCAAAATCGTTTGAAAAGTTACAAAGTTACACCATAGTTACTGCAAAATATTTTTTTGAAACAAAATGGCGGCAAAATGTGAGATAGCCATATTTTTTTAAACTTTTTTCCGGTCACGAATATGTTAATGTAATGGCGATCTGATAAGTATTGGATAAGTTACACAAAAGTTACTCGAAAATATATTTCTGAAACACAGTAACAGCAAAATGTGAGGTGGCTATCTTATAGTAACGTTTCGTCTGGTTACGAATATACTAATGTTAACGCGATCCGATACGTATTAGAGGCAGAAATTACATTCCTATTGCTGTCAATAAGTGTTAGTAACGGTGGCGGACCGTGTTGAAAACATGACCACGAAAATTCTTAGCAACGCACATTGCACTGCATACAACAATGTCGGAAAGTATAATAGCCATGTTAATAAGAACAATTTTTGCAATGTGCATTCTTGAATTGTTGTTAATTGTTGTTCGTATTAGCATTGAAAACTTTTCGCCAGAAAGTTCGTAGATATTGACGCGCTCGCTTATCAACGCGTCAAACAGAGCGTTTTCCTAGTAATATTATATACTTAAGGTTGGTTTCACGCTTATTTAGGACTTAAGGTTTAACAAAATCAAATCAAGCCAAAAGAAATATGGCTTTTACACACTTTCCTAGGATTTAAGATTTAAGGAAACCATAGCAACGTTAACTCTTCTACTTAAAATTCTTAGCCCAGTCAATGAGAGGCGACGTTGTATAAATCCAGCCAATGATATTAATCTTAAGTAAAACAGTTAGGAAAATAAAACCTTATATCTTAAATGCGTGTAAACTGACAAACATAAAGTTTCAAAGAAAAACAGACCACGGGCAGATGGCCGGGGCCGAGAAACAACGGAAATCAAAGGAGGGAAGAGGACATGTCTGCAAACGCACATGAGGGGGGTAATTGCAAAAACACACACAAATAGTAGTACACAATTAATAAAAGTAAGCACACACCCAAAACGAATAATATGTAGCGTAGTGACAGTAAGGAAATAGGAAATGTGTGTTATGTGATACGCAATGTTTTATCTGTTTTGCGGTTCAATTCCATTATATAGTCACCGTGGGATTAATTCGCACATCCTGTTGTAGCCGTGACTGTCACGTGGTATGATTTGAAAGTAATCTATAATCTATACATAAGCACGTTTGCATGTTTGTTCTTTATTTGTTAGCTTAACAGCTATTTTACACCCTAGTTACATTTTATTGTATCAAAAATGTACAACATATACATTTAAACATTCCATTTCCATCCCTTATAATTCTAGGTAATTTATTAAAGTGTCTTAAACCTGTGAGTAAAAATTAATTTTGTACCATCTTTTTTAATTGCAAATTTTCAAGTACACATTTTTGTCACTGGCACTTCTTGTGCCAATGTTATAGCATACTTTGATACATAACTAGCCAAGCTACCATTACATTTTTTTTTTATAAAAAAAACCCATAGATAGATAAGAAGCCTATTGTTACCTTCCGCTTGTTAATCAATAATAATTTATGAATCCACGCTTGCATTAGAAACTCTTCTGTATTGTGTGCACCACTGCACCTGATAACTATTGGAGACTCGGGTTAACAATTAGATAGCGCTGCTAAGCAACCTTATTATCTGCGCCATTGACAATTTAACAATATCACCACAATGAACAATTGACAGCTTCCCCCTCATAAAAGTTTATTTTCTTGCCACCAGAATGCATCAAGTCTATTTTGAGTGGCCAATAACATCACCATTTTATAACGAGCCCCATTCCTCTTCACGTTAATTTTAATTGTTAAATTTGCCGCTAAAATAAGTTAGAACACTTTCTAAATCCTTTTATCGGCTTGACACTCACTCATCCAATGCTTGTTTTTATTTTCGTCTTTACGATGCGTCTAGACTGTCTAGTGCCCCAGCTGCCCACTGATCAACTACAGCCCCGAAGTCTGCAACTGAGGGAAGGGGGTCATAAAACGGTAATAAACCCGTTCATAGCTGAAGATATTGAGACTGGACCAGCTTTCGCGTGACGGCTCATGTTTCAAGCGCTTTGTGTATATTCTCAAGTCTTGAGAGTAGGTTCATCGACTTGTATTTCCCTGGTTTACATGTATTGTTTTCTGTTCACTTGACGTAATGAATTAAATGTGCAAGACACCACAGAAAAAGTTTGCTTTAAATACTGTTCACTACCACGCTACTGTGCACATCGAAGTACAACAGACACACGTAGGCAAAATAGTATTTCTGATCAATTCCATGACGTAGCGTTTCAAACAAATGTTACTAGCGAATGGAATAAAAAAAATCCTAATTGCATACTATTTATATATATTCTTATATTTTGTCGTTGTCTACTATTCTTTAGCGGATTTGGACAATTCGTTTGTGATTATGTTTATAAAAAAAGTAAAAAAGACAAACATCATTATGTATAATTGAACAATCGTAAACTAATTGAATTCAAGAACAAAAGGAAATCAAGTACAGTTTGGTAAACAATTTCAGCAATAGCTTCTATTAATTGTGTGTAGTTTTTGTCCTTGAATTAAATAAGTTTGACGAAAGTATTGAACCGTCGAATGAAGCCATAATACAGGAATGGAGGGAGCTAGTAAAATAAAGGAACATCAATTTGAATGTGGTATAGCCTAGATACGGTATTAATATCCTGTGGGAACCCATTGCAGTCACTTCCCGTCGGTAAGTACGTTCCTATCAGTTCGTATTCTTGTTCGTGTTAAAATTGGTAGTCCCACTATAAAACCCGCGCTAAATTTATTTTTAAATTAATATCTAAGAACTCTAAACAATTTGGAAAAATTGGTAAATGTCTGAATTGTGGTGTTGTTAGAACTAAAATCATTGATTCAAAAAGAAGTTTCAAATATTTTTGTCGTTATCGGGTAGTTAGTAATTAATTGTAATTATTTTACACTATCATTATCAACTGTAAAGATTAGAGTATTTGTAATTTTTTATCTTATATTTACCAAGATTCAGACATATGTAGCGTTCTCAAGATATGAAATTACTGTAAATCGTTAACTTCGCGCAAGAATAATTATAATTACTATCATTATTGATTTACCAGCACGTTTTCATGACACGTGACAACCAGGTCTACGAGTGGGGAGGCACAACATGACCCCAAGCTTAGGCGAGCACTTTGATAATTATTATTATTTGATCGAAGACACGGAAGAATACGTCTTCTGAGACACAGTAATGAATTTTTAAACAATTCTTTGGACTTGAGGGAATATATATATCGATGGCATCCAATTTCTTAATGGATGAGAAAGAAAAACGTTTGCAATACGATTATTATATTATAGAAAAATAAGTGAACTTTGGGCCGAAGGGAGGTTTATGTCTTTGGTTCATTCAATTAAACCAGTACCCAAACTGTCAACTCCGATTGTACTAGATAACTGCATGAATTAGTATCATCCATGTTCAGCAAGTATTGTCTTTTTGTGTAATTTTTTTAGAACGTCACCCTTAATAAACATTTTTCCCATAATGTTGAAAGTATTATTACATAACATGAGATTGCAACCCAGATTAAAATATTATTTTGAAATACATTGTTTTAAAAATTGTATTTGGTGGGGGTGCCGGGTTGAGGTAATCGTTACAGGCAATGCTTTTTGTTTTAATTTTTAATTTCATAACGTAAGGGGCAAGATTCTGAATACGCGAATGTTTGTATTATTTCTAGAAAAGATATTCATCTATAAATTTGGCTAATAAAATCATTCATCATTGTGGTGAAAAAATATAGCATTACATCATAGTTAGGTGACCACAATAACATAAAAATCAACAACTTTGCATATTTTGATGATTATTTCACTTAAAAAAGCATAATCAAAATCAATTAGTGTGTATTCCAATACACATGAGAATGTATCTTACTTATTAATTAATAGAGAAACGTTAAACATGTGTCGTATTTATGTAAAATTTTACAAACCAATAATGCTGTTTAGGCCTACACTGATTTTCCCAAGAATTATAAAAGATGAATACGTTGTTTCTTAAACATATTATGCTATAAATGCGTAACAGATTCATTCTTAAACAATTATGTTTAAATAATTAATACGTCTCAGGCAGTTCCAACGAAAAATGTGACAACTTGTTATTAAATAAAAATGTAGGCTATAACTATTTAAACTCTGAGATGTATCTGCTGTTTTGTAGAAGGAGATCTATCTAGTTATTAAACTATACTATATACTTAACTATACACTATACTATTGTTTATTACCAATATTGAGAAAGAGGGAGCACTATTCCTTTATTCAAACAGATAACAATAACTCCCAGTAATAATAAAACGATTTAATAACGCTTATAAGAAGCATTGAAATCAATTCCAAGATGTTGAATGTGTTTGTGAGAATGTGAGACTGAATATACGTCGTATTTAAGCTCGCGTGCTGTACCTGTAGTTCAAACCGTGAAATCTTCAGGAAACAAAACTTGCGACGAAAAAATATGGAAATATATGCAAATAATTGATTTTAAATGTAGTAATTGAATAACATTAACGGAATTCATTAAAATCTTTCGTAATTTATGGTTTGCTATAATTGCTCCGAAATACTGTACTATACAAAAAGTACGTTGTAACGTTTTATAATGTTAAAAATACATAATCATTGAGTTCATACATGTTGTGTTCATTTATGAATAAATGAATTTGTGTGGTATTACTGGATTATCACATAAGCATTCAATGCAGCCACGTCCTCAGAATGAGATTTTATATTAATAGGTGACTTTGGTGTAGGTGCCGGATTCGTGTTACAATTGATAATATTAAGTTGGTATTACTGGATAATTACACGACTTTGGTGTAGGTTTCAAGTTCGTGTTACAAGTTACAATCAATGGTATTTAGTTGGTATTGCTCTATAACTACACACGTTTTCAATGTATCCACGTCCTCAGAATACGAATTGATATTAATTTGTGACGTTGGTGTAGGTGCCAGGGTAGGTTATAACTTAACCATAACATAGGCTTAGTATTCAGTATGTCATAATTATTATTTAAAAATACATCTCAATTCTTCATATTACAAGAACTTATTCCATTAGAAAATAATGCATGTTTTTATGGTTCAGATGATTGCATGGTTACAGCATTTTATTCATAAAAATCTACCCGTAAACAGAAATTGGAAACGTGAAAAACTACAATGACATCGTAACCGGGTGGCAAGGGGGGGGGGGGGGGGGGAGGGGAAGGAGTAACTTCCGCCCCGGACTTCATCTTCGTTCTCCCCTCCCAATCAATATTAATTACTTGACAAACGCCATGAGTAGCATTTTGTTCACTAAATTCCTTCATCTCTTCATATTATTTGAACAGTATTACACGGCTACGGTTTGATGCCGCCCACCAAAAGACTAGACATACATTCAAAACAAGAAGCTGAGTTAAGGGTATTAATTATTGTTGTGTTGGGAGTTCCGAATGAGAGATGCGAGAATGGCAAAACAGATTACGAGCTTTGATTCATAGATTGTAGATGGTGTAGAGAGTTTTACCAAACCTTTATTTCATAGTCTGTTTTACCCAGGTCAATTTACTCATACAAGTGCTGGAATAAACGAAGAAAAATTATATCTTAAGCATGTGTTACAGCTTGCATGTTTTATTTAAAAAATTCAATTATCATTTAGTTATTTTATTTTTTGAATTCTGTTTCATACCAACTTAAAGATTACTTAGGTGGTTATGTAGGGTTTTATTTTAAACCTATGGATAGTACGATTATATTCATACCTTTCTTAGATTTGTATTGCGGTAACAACATAACTTGTAATGAAATACATATTTTTTATGTTTTGGTTTTGTGTTGTCACTTACGATATGTTAGTATTATGCGTTATACGGATATGCTATAAGTTAATTCATTCTTATTATTTCGTGAGCTACCTTTGTACATACACTGTTAAATTGCTGCCCGTCTTTTTATGACTGAACATGTGTATTTAATTAAGAAGCAAGAAGTTTGTAATTAATGACGTAGGGAATCAATATAACTTTAAGACGCGTCAGTCAAGATACTCATGGTGTCAGACATCTAGCCACAACATCGGAGCAAAAGCTGCAGCCGTTCGCGTTTAGGGCGCCATCTTTGGCTGTCTTGTAGTGGATGTGCTAAATGATGCTATTTGATTCTGAAGTACGTAACCAAATGCACGTAATGTTCTCATATAACCTAAGACTTTCTTGTGTATCTCTGTGTAATAAGCATGTTATAAAAACAAGTGTTACATGTGTTTTCACCTTTAGAGACGTTTGGTTTCTTTTCCTTGTAGGACTAAAGACTAAACAAATTAATATTATAGTGATATTGATTATACCTCTCGTGTCATCATTACAAACGTTTTTCTAAGAAAACACTTTCTTATTTGACGAATGTAAATGGCAAAATGACAATTTAATGCAGTAAGCTAAATATACAGATTTAAATTCTGAAAACTGCAATTTAACTTTTTTGCATATGACAAAATCTATTGTTTCATTCTGTTTTTATATTGTTCGAGTTTGTGTTAATGTTTTTTGTTGATCCGTATTGTGAAAGTTTACGCTGCGGTGACTTGCGAGGCTTGACGAGTAAATTATTTCGATTATATTTATGAGATACATTATTATAACAAAAAGGTGTGTTGAGCTGATGATGATGATGATGATGATGATGATGATGATGATGATGATGATGATGATGATTCATGTTGCTTTAGAGACGTAAAGCAACATCATCCTCTTAGTTCGCATTTTTTGTTCACTGCATTTCATAAAAAACATGTACAACAGTATCTCATACAAACAATGAAACAACCCGTTAACCGTCTTTACAAAAAAGTAACAAAGCTACAGAAGTTACTGTTACACTTATCTTTAATTCATATTATATATTCTTTATTCTATTTTAAATTCTAATTCAATTGAATATTAAAATAATCTAATTCAGTAAGTCCCATGTTAATTTAAATTTAAGTTTTTCTAAGGAAGTAACGTTCTGCGTTTAACATTAAAGACGAAATCCAAGTTGTGCAACCGTATTCGTTGTGTTATAAAACAGAACTGACATTCCGAAACCCTCAAATTAGTCTTAAACTTTTGTTAGTTTAACAAGATGATGTAAATCGGTCGTAACCCTTGTAAGTACCCTCTTAAGAACGTAAACATAAATTAATTTAATCATTGGCATTATGTTTGGCTTAACAAAACTTGTTTTCAGTAAACTTTTGATGTATTGATACTTAATTCGTATTGTGTAAATGCAGTATAAAAGCATTACAACCTACATTCCAACCAAACCAATATTTACGGTCTACATTTGGTTTGGTCAAACTTATTTCTTTAAAAACGCAAACTCAACATAAATCGAGATAAAAAGACGAGCAACTGTAAATCAAGTTAAAAACACTGACCTGATTTAAGTCCTACGACCAGGAGCCAGGATAAAAGCACGTGATTCCACATTGCTGTGAACCTGACAAGCAAGGACTGGTGTGTACGACCCCTGTCTCATCGTCTCGCCAGGGGGGGGGGGGAGACTGGAGGAGGACGGGGGCCAATCGGTGTGCTTGGTGATTGATTGATTACTATGGTCACGTTCGCTTCGGGAGGCTTAATCGAAATTGCAGAGATTTCCGTCTTACGAAGGAAGAGGGATTTATGAGCTTAGCTTTATTGAGGTGTAAAACTACTTGCGTCAATATTTGGAACAATGTATTCGATTTCATTGTTTGCGCGTACGCTATCTATTTTTTATCAACATAAATACTTGCCTACGTGTTTAGACGACGCATATCTTTATTAAGTACGAGGAGTACTAATGTAAAAACCTGTCATGTTAAAATATGAACCGAAAGGACGTGGAAATACTAGACTCATAGTCATGTCTAATAATTTATAAATTGACCGATAAGCTGATATTATTATTATATTTACAAAAGTATATAATAAAATAACAATGTGAAATGATTCCGGTATGCTTTAATTAATGTATTATAATTACAATATTTTGTCTAAATTTACAAAATTATAAACATAGTATAGTAATAGAATTCCTGTATAATTACAATATTTTGTCTGGCATTTGAGCCGGGACAGTGACAGATAATCGAGTTTTGTGTCATTCGAACATTAAAAGCCGTACGCTACACTAAAATATTATTTTGTTGTTTTGTATTCATGTTACAAGGAAACAAAATAATGATACAGATGATGAAGCTTCAATCAGCCAACAAAGAATACTTGTCAAAGTAGAGATACTCAATGATATGGTACCTTTTTTATACGAGGTACACGATAACAAATCCATAAAGTTAAAATATATATATATTCAAATTTAGAAACGTAAATTTACTATTTAACAAATATGCATGTTAAAAATAAACAAACATTCTTCTTTAATTGTGCTGTATAGCAAAAAATTAATTATAGCAAACAAATGTTATTTGTCGTATAAGAATAATATGAAGTGGCATGTGAAAACTTCTGTCTGCAGCTCGAAAATGTATAGCATGATTGGAGTAAATTCTGTTTAAATTAATTATGTAACCATATTATTGATATTAATTTGTTGCTTTAAGAAACGCTCTGCGAGTGCGACCAAAGTGGGTTGCTCACCCATTTCGGTCGTGTTGTGTTTAGCGGTATCTTGTGAGATCTTTGCTGGTCATCGCCATACTTTATTTGATTATTTGGAGTTTAGCGACATACTTGACAATAGGGTCATAATATGACGTCAGGAGGTGATAGGTAGAAAGGGAACAAGTAAGGGGAAGAAATAGAATTGGAAGGGTCAAAAGGGTAAACAGGTCATATAAGAGGATGTGATTTTCCTTTGTGGCGGGTGATTTTATTTGTAAGTTATATAGAAATCAATTGACTAATAGTTCATTGAATTGAATTGGGTTTTAAAATAAATATTACAACAGAATAGGATCTATATTAAATATGAAAACTATAAACAAAATAAGGAAATAAAACAATCTGTGTATCAAATCACCTCAACTGTATTTAACGTGTATGTGTATTCAAGTAAAAACAACATAAGTCAATAAGGCTTTCGCTATCACGTTCATAGAGTAACTACATCTAATGTGTCACCTCAACCAGCTATAGTGCACGATGCGGTCTTGTCGTGGCAGATGACGACGCGTTACGCGTCTAGCACACCTGTCAGCATGACCAATCCACGCTAGTGCGTCACCCGTCTCGTCAGCGCGCGAGGAGCTGTCAGCGCCACGCCACTACAACCACGATCAGCCTGTTTTTCTTCGACTTGCCGTTTCTTTGAGCGTACGAGGGAGAACCTGTCCAAACGTCAACGACATTGGCATTGAAACAAAAGAAGACGAGGAGAATAGTGCGTTGTTGTCTATCTATCATGGTAGGCTAGCCTGTGGGGTTTGAGAAGTGCGAATATTTGTCAGACAACCAAATCAAAAACGTTATTTTAGTATTGTCGCAACCAGCCTTGTCTCGATCAAGTTTGAGGAAATGCTCGCACATTTCTCAGTTAGTTTGATACGTAAATATAAAGAAATTAGTAATTGCTCAACAAGAAGTGTGTTAGTTACTTATTTGCGGCGCGGTTAATAAATAGGTGAAATATGTTTAAAGTTTTTCTACATTTTGATGTAGCAAAAATTATTTAAACAATGAAAAATGTATAGGGTGCCGAAATATAACTGATATTGCTTTATGCATTTTATTTGACTGTATACAAGATA
Organism: Isoperla grammatica; assembly: GCA_945910005.1. Taxonomy (NCBI): domain Eukaryota; kingdom Metazoa; phylum Arthropoda; class Insecta; order Plecoptera; family Perlodidae; genus Isoperla; species Isoperla grammatica. The sequence goes on along the minus strand of OX246737.1, from coordinate 51,151,942 downwards.
CTAAATATATTATTATAAATGTAAAACATTACAATGTATATATAATTAATTTATAAATAATCTGTATTAGGTTAGGCCTATGTTCAAAGGAAATGTATTATAGTAATGGACTCATTGAATCATAAAATATTAGTTTCCGCCTCTCATGAACTGAACAGTCTATACACTTATTGTCATAATCTCATGGAGGTGGCATGTCTTCGGATTCTATTCCCGCCACCAGGAATGGTGATTGAAGTTTTTTTTAAGGTTTTCCTCAGAGATAATGCGTATCAGTCAGTTCTCGGACATTCCTTCCCAAAATTCCAATACCATAGTTTTTAGGCCCTGCTGAAAGGTGCACCAGCCGTGTGGACATCATCTTTCTCACTATTGTCATTTTTAAGGGCGATATTTGAATATAAACAAACGTCTTCTGATAATTATTATTGATATTAACTAATCCTTCTGGGCTTGAGATCTGTCATCAAACAGGATAACATATTTTATTTACTGCGAACTAAAACGTTGTTTAAGCTTTCCGTCACACATGTTGGCAACGATGGTAATCGAGACAATGCGTGGGTGACACATGCAGATGAACAACCACATTTCATCCATGTGCCAGCCAGGATGTGAACCTGGAACACCAGACAAACGCCAAATCAAGCAAGGTCATGGACTACGTGAGCTACACGGCATATACACACAGACACATAGTGTAACTGTAATTAGAGTTCAAGTAAAACCTCACACAGTTTCCTCTTGAAAAACAAGTCGTGATTGAATATATAAGTGATATAATCAGATGTTAAGGCCGGTCTGCTTGAAAACAATGGCGTGACTATGGCAAAATATATTAATAACCAGTCAGACCTTTTTGTCGTCGTATAGGTGTCGACATGAAAATAATTATATGGTAACAACATTCGATCAAGAAAGCATGTTGTAATGAGTTAAGGCTATTCCAAACGTTTTCGAGACATTTTATAAAAAAAAAAATTTAAAAGCTCCGCCTATATAGCTTGTACAGCACTTATAATTTAATTTATAAAATAACAAGTTTTACATTAATTTTTCCTTCGTTGTAAATCAGGTTGATAACTGAATAGGATACAGATTTCACAATTATGTTTTATTGGTAATATGTATACATATCGAACACACAGAATAAGCTTGTAACGTCAAATAACACACACTCTCTGGTTATTTGAAAGCGGTAACCCAAGAGAAGAGGTATATTATCTAAAGTATATTATAAAGTATATAAGTTAATTGAGCTGTGTTAATTGTTCCCATCAAGTAGGTTCAAGTAGAATTTGTACTCTCTGTGTATTCAAAAACAACGATGTTATCTAGATTGTAAATATCTATTAGATTATAAGAAACCATTTCTTAATTCGTTACGTTGTTACATCAAGTATTTAAATAATGCAGTTGGTAACACGTGCATACGAGAAAATTTCGGAATCTTGCAAACTGCAATATTTAATTCTCTTAGCTTTTACCAGGGGTTCGAATGTCTCTTAGCCATTCCTGTATCTCCATAAGAGTAACGTAACAAATCGAAGCATGCACTAAAGAAAGGCACAAAGCAAAGCCGGTAAGACGATTTAAATGTAGCGTGAAATAGGAATGGAGAAAGAAAAAATATACGCGTAAATTTTTGTGCTAAATCGCTTTGAATTTCATTCCAGGTTCCTTCATTGCACTAAGTTCGAGAATAAGGAGTCATTTTAATGCATGAAAGCCGGTTGCTCAACTACACGACTTAAAGGCATACCCTCCCATTATTCAGTTTATGCAAATCGAAATGGAAAATGAAACTCATTGAGGCTGACGAGCGTTTGTAGCAGCCGTATCTCGAATTGTTAAACCCAGTTGCAAAGCATTACCTCGGTTAGTTCGAGAGAGTTCGCCGCCTAGTCATGTTGTCGTTATCGATAGCTGTTGTTGCCGTAGTGTTGCAGATTATTTGGTGGTGGCGTTGGTCGGACTACTACGAGGCAGGCTCGAAGATCCCTGGCCCTCCCGCGTGGCCTCTGATCGGCAACGCGTTGAGTGTCCCCAGCAACGCAAGAAAGCTGTTCGCCTACGCGTATGACTTGCAGAAAGAGTATGGTGCACTGGTGAGGATCTGGGCAGGACCCAAGCTTGGCATCTTAATGTCGGACGCCAACGATGTACAAGCGCTCCTCGGTAACGCAAAGATCATCAACAGAGACTACACGATGGCGATTCCGTTTATAAAAATGATGGGCAACGGTATTATAGTAAATCGTGATCAAGAGTGGAAGTCGCACAGGAAACTGCTCAATCAAATATTTCATTTTAAAATCCTAATGGGATATATTGACTTGTTTGGGAAAAACAGTGAAAGGCTTTTGGGGCGATTGGAGGAGTTTGAAGATGGAAAAACATTTGATCCGTTGGATCTGCTGGGAATGGCGTCTATGGAATCTATAAGAGATGCAGTTTTTGGTAAGTTTATCTTTTGATTTAGGTCAACCGTCCTGTATGCCAAAATAATCCAACGAATCAACATGGGTTTCTGGTCGAATGAGATTGTCAGCAACATGTATTTCTTGAAGCACTTGTAATGGTTATTTTGTCTACAGGTACAAATATAAAGTGGCCAGAAGAAGACAACTTCATGGACTTGTTCAAACGAGCATCAAATTTAATGATGAAATGGACCGTCGAGCCGTGGCTCATGATTGGCTGGGTGTTCACTTTGAGCGAGGATGCGATATTTTTCAAGCGTATGAGAGGGGCAAGTACTTTCTAAAGATAACAGTATTACAAACAAAAACTTGAACACACCCATACTCATAGCTTGAAATGTTTTCAGTGTTGTGAAGAGCGGCGTGCTAATAGCAATCCGTTATCTGTGCTAATAGTTTCCAGAGGGTAGGGTGCGCGCTACGTTACAAAACGTGGTAGCGTAGCGAATAGCATGCTACGTATTCAAGTATAGCTGTAGCGAGAAATTTCACTAGTTATTTTCTTAGTCTCCATTTTTTTTTCATCACATGAATATCGTTCGTTCGTTTCCGTGTCCGGAACACCGTTCTAGACAACTAATTTCCAAAAATCCGCCACTTTTATGGCTTTGTCATTTGCTAAGATTAGATCCTCTATTGTACAAGTCTGCTCTAGATTTGGGCAGACTAGCAGGTGCTGGGGATCCTGAATCTGTCCGCATTCACATGGTTATCATATGAATATGATTAACTATACTTAAAATAACCTTTGTAAAGCCAACAATTCTTTTCAATAGGTATCGACCTTATTTTTCTGAAGCACAGTTCCCAGTCTATAACCGTCAATTGATGTCATAATTGATGGATAACTATCCACAAGAATCCATAAGTATAGATAGGTAACAATAGTGGTCTAATAAATGTGACATCTTTGCTAAATAAATACCTCGCCAGTATTATAGCTTAACCTTCAACATAACCTTGACTGACCCATCCTAAACTACAAAGTATTGAAATGTAATACACATCCCTGGCCACTCCACCAAGCGTTCCATCTCGTGGTGATCAAGCACAAATTGATTGTTTGAACTCGTTCAGAGGTCAGGTCTTATCTTCATCAGCAGGGTTTGTGTGAGCGCTACAGCTTCACTAGTTTCAGTCAGGGGGGAATTCATGGAATCATTGGGGCCTGCGTACAAACATTATATTGTTGTGGTAGCAATGACGCTCGGTGCAATGTCAAAACACGATAGCATCTAGTCTAGTGCACCAGCCAGTTGAGAGAGACGGAAACTTTAGAAGCAGTTTAATTTGAAAGTTATTTTATACAAGAGCAACCGTGTATTTCTAATGTTGTTCAATGACGCAACCATTTAAGCAGTGTTAATTTATAACTTTACCAGATCACTACAATTATGAATTGTGTTCCCGTTTTTACTCAAATTAAAGACGTTCTGTGTGTGGGTCTGTGTGAAAAGTTAGAAAGTAGTGCCAAAGTAGGGGTGGCCGGCGCGCATCAGTATTTCTTGCTTTTCTTTCGATACATTGTATACGCACGAAGTAAATATATTAGTTCCCCCTCCCCCGAAACCCACCCCTATCACTATCTTTGTACGTACTCGACAACTAGGTCATATGACGTCGGGAGTGATTGGAGGAAATGGACAAGTAGGAATTATCGGGAGGAAAAGGTAACAATTGTACGTATTTCGTGTATTTGATAGCAAACGTTATTTTGTTGAAACACCATTATTTCAGCTTAGAAAGTAAACTGAGTGCCTATGGTCTAGAGATAATAAAAAATAATATCAACTTTCTCTGTATGTTTTGATCACGCAACAATAAGCAACACTATTTCGAACTCTAAACCGCTTACCGCATAATATATACTCTAAAGCCATGAAATATCTAAAGATGCTACCGTACTGTCTTGTATAGTAAATTCGCTGTACGACTCTCAGACAGTTCGCATCCCCTATTATGCTTCGTAACTAATGCTGTGACCGTGAAAAGAGTCTATAAGGTGGTTCCTTCCTAAGAACACCCTGCCAATTACTAATCTCAAAGAAGGCGATGTTATTGTGTAGATATCGATTTCAAATATCCGCTTTATACAAGAAATAACTCACCTATTCGCCCGATACCGGCAGCTACAAACCCCACTGACAAATAACTTGACCACTACGGATACAGCTAACCCTGTATAGGGGAAGGTCCCAGCGTTTTGTAACTGTGTGTCACCGACTCTACTGTCGCTGGAGATATCAGACATGACTAACATGTACAACTTTCAACAAAGAAAGCAACAGCTTAATAACCCTTTCAGGTTAGTGATTAGCAGGGTATTGGTTAAGTTGGAACCAAGTATGTACAGAAATATATAAGGTGGACCATAAGTAAATGTGGTAAATGGAAGCAGACAGATTTATCTTTCTGTCTAGGTAATTTAATTTCTGTTTCATGTTCGGTTTAGGGAGCACGGAAAGTGTCTTCCATTTAAGTGCTGGCATGGGAGACTCCATTCAAATCGTATTGCGTTTCCATTCTAGGCAAGTCACGTTTTTGTGGAAAAGGAAAGAGAAATGGGCTCTTACCATTAAAACGATAATGTTCGAGATATAATATATAAAATGAACGATTATTAGAATTGCACGTTCACACAAAAAATACAGATTGATTGATACAGTTCAGATAGGCCTATACCTCAAACTCAGCCAATTATTTTTTCCAAACTGAACTAGAGCAAATAAACCCCGGAAACGTCGCTCACATTTCCTCACATTTCCTCGGCACAAAGTTGATTTACAACACTAGTGTGTATAGATGTAGTTTTTGCATTTCGGATATAAAATCAGAGTGCTCCGTGATAAATAACACAAATGCTATCGCTGGCCATCAACAAACTAAAACTTCATGGCGAAGTCTAAAGAGAGTGATGCTTTGTTTGATACCTAGTCCATTACTATTATTTACTACTTCACGATATGGAATATAGTGAGTAGTTATTTCTTAGATGTCGTTTATCAATATTCAATATAGACAATGTTTTAAACTTACATTTTGCACTGGTTACTGAGCCTATCTACATATAAGTAAATAATTTCCAAGCAGTCACAGACATAACCATGTTACAAAATAAATAAATAAATAAATAAATAAATAAATAAATAAATTCACAATAATTAGAGTCTACCCACTCAGTAACTAAACTGATTTGTAGTGGGGGACTTTAATTTAAAGTGACTAAACCAACCCTGTAGGCATTGAACACCATCGACGAGTGAGCGATAACCAATCAAAGATCGATATTTCAAATACGAAACATATGAATCAGTGATTGGACAGTGCGAACACCTGCGGACAAATGCCAGAATCAACAAGGCCGATTCAGAACAACTTTGAATTTATTGAGTGCTTCGTTGCTAGGATGGCTCCAAAGTCACCGTTTACTTATTCCTAAGCCAAGAAGTAATGGAATTGAATACACTTTAGAAGTTAAAAAACTTCTGCCTGAAGCGGGATTTACATACTTATTTACATACTTATGTTCCATGGAAAACAATATTTGATCATATTTGACCAAAGAATTGACAGCGGTATCCAACGACACTAAAGCCAACACAACGCCGTAAACTGTAATGTAGCCGTTTCATCACGTTGCACCTTTCCGTTTTACAAGTTGGCATTACGTTGACAAATCAAAAGGTAAAACTGGCTTATTGTTTCGTTCAGGGATTTGGGGGGGGGGGGGGGGGGGGGGTTAAATCTACCTGACCGGACAAAGCATACTTTATTACATATACACGAATTTACTTTGCGAAGATATAAAGAGAAAATTGCCATATTGTGAATGTTTTTCAAATTGTATTCTCTTTGAGGTATCATCTGAACCACGCGTTGTTCTTTTGCAAGATGCAAGACAAGGCTACCTTATTTCGTTACATTTGTGTATTATTTATATACAATAAAAATAGCAGTGGTCAATAGCCCAAGCTTTATCCATGAGGTCACCGTAAGTCATAAAATAGAGTGGTTTACTCGTTCTTTAAATTAAAAATGAGTTGTGTGACGGAATACTATTAGTGAAAATATTATACAAGGAGACATTGCAGTTACCCACAACACTAAAATAAATCTTCTAGAGCAATTTACTTAGAGCTGGATACCATATTTAAAATTTGTCGACGTATTTATGTGTATCTTATATATTATATCATACGACTTTTACGAGTATGAAACATAAAGTCACCTCCTTGCTCTTACCCCCCCCCCCCCCCTTAAAACCTTCCCCCTCCCCACTCTAATGGATGGCAATTTTTCACACATGTACGTTTGGTTGCGTCACTAATTGTACATATTGGGTGTCCTTGTTTGCCATACAAGATAACGTACAAATCCAATAACTACTCAATTAAATATCTCCAAATGTGCAATACATTTTTCAGATGTGACGTATTTTAGACATGAATTCTTAAACGTGCGCTCAAACGTTCCCTCAATCGTCCGTGCCACAAACAACGTGTGGACGGAATATAGCAAAAGACCAATTTACAAAATCGTTTAAATTGTGTATTGAACATTATAACGGACGTACACATTCTAATGACTGATTGTTGTTATAGGTATTATTCGACAGAACCTCAAAGATACTTGAACAAAAGCTTCAGAAAATTGAAAATGTCAAAACTAATGAAATGGAAAATATGAAGGAGAGACCGTTTTCTGACGTTCTCATTGAAGAGTCGGTGAAAGAGGGTTCACTGATGTCACTGAAGGAACTTCAGGAAGAGATGAATACCCTCTTGATCACCTCTATAGACACGTCCTCAAACACGGTAGCAAGCTTTCTCACCGTCATGGGTAGGTCGAACACACTCTTGATCACCTCTATAGACACGTCCTCAAACACGGTAGCAATTGCTGTCTCACCGTCATGGGTAGGTCGAATACCCTCTTGATCACCTCTATAGACACGTCCTCAAACACGGTAGCAAGCTTTCTCACCGTCATGGGTAGGTCGAACACACTCTTGATCACCTCTATAGACACGTCCTCAAACACGGTAGCAATTGCTGTCTCACCGTCATGGGTAGGTCGAACACACTCTTGATCACTTCTATAGACACGTCCTCAAACACGGTAGCAAGCTTGCTCACCGTCATGGGTAGGTCGAACACACTCTTGATATCCATAGACACGTCCTCAAACACGGTGGCAAGCTTTTTTACCCTCATGGGTAGGTCGAACACCCTCTTGATCACCTCTATAGACACGTCCTCAAACACGGCGGCAAGCTTTCTCACCGTCATGGGTAGGTCCAACACACTCTTGATCACCTCTATAGACACGTCCTCAAACACGGTAGCGAGCTTTCTCACCGTCATGGGTAGGTCGAACACACTCTTGATCACCTCTATAGACACGTCCTCAAACACGGTAGCAAGCTTCCTCACCGTCATGGGTAGGTCCAACACACTCTTGATCACCTCTATAGACACGTCCTCAAACACGGTAGCGAGCTCTCTCTCACCGTCATGGGTAGGTCGAACACACTCTTGATCACCTCTATAGACACGTCCTCAAACACGGTAGCGAGCTTTCTCACCGTCATGGGTAGGTCGAACACACTCTTGATCACTTCTATAGACACGTCCTCAAACACGGTAGCAAGCTTGCTCACCGTCATGGGTAGGTCGAACACACTCTTGATATCCATAGACACGTCCTCAAACACGGTGGCAAGCTTTTTTACCCTCATGGGTAGGTCGAACACCCTCTTGATCACCTCTATAGACACGTCCTCAAACACGGCGGCAAGCTTTCTCACCGTCATGGGTAGGTCCAACACACTCTTGATCACCTCTATAGACACGTCCTCAAACACGGTAGCGAGCTTATCACCGTCATGGGTAGGTCGAACACACTCTTGATCACCTCTATGGACACTTCCTCAAACACGGTAGCAAGCCTTCTCTCCGTCATGGGTAGGTGTGCGTAGGTTGCTTCGTCATCCGTGAGGAAAAGTATCCTCATGCTTGTTTTAAATATTGCATTATTTTAATTATAGAATAAACAAACACATACAAAAAACGTGTTTTCATATACAAATGTAAAGTTAACTGTAAAAGGTGTAATACAAGTTACGTTTGTTGTACGTAAACATTTCTTTGAGCTTTGGCTCAAGTAGATATAAATCTAATCCTGTAAGGCGTTTCTTCGAATGCGCAAATCGTGTGGATTGTTATTCTTTTTACGCTTTATAAATATTTATTTTTCGGACCCTTTTAGCATTACTTTTGTTATGATTTGTTTAAATTTTTTTTTCTTGAAAAAGCTGGCAAGTTTCCCTGACTTCAATCAATAACTAACTTCGTATCAGTAAATTCATGGATCCTCAGCAGCACAGTATTATTAGGTGTGTAGTTCTAGTGGTAGTGACGTATAGCGTAGCTTATAATTATAAACGCTAGAGACAAAGTGGATCAATAAATAAATAATTTATGAAAACTTCTAAATTATCCATGAATTAATCTAGCTATAGGCACAAATAACCCAATTATCTGTGATATAGGGATCCGAATATGTTGAATTGTATTCATAGGTTGCACGTACGTCACATCTGTGCGCGTGGCGGCCATATTTGTGACCAAACTTTGACGTTGCCATGGAGAAACAATTGAAGGCTGTTGTGGTAGAACACAGAAATTCTTAGTTCTTTAAAATTCAGTCTGTTTTTGAGTTAAAATTGGTATGTGTGTTAATATTTTATTTGTTTATTACTTATGTTTACTTTTTAAGTTCTAAATTAGGCTAATTTATTAAATTTCAATAGTATTTGCCAATGATCTAGGATTGGTCCGTATCAATTGTGTCGCAATCATGGCCGCTGTGACGTCACGTGGGATGTGAACTATGAATTAGGTTGGTTGGGTTGGAACAACAAAACGTTTAACATTTTATTTTATGAATGTGAACACAGAGTGCTATATGAGTTAATGCGTTCCGTATAAGCCGTCATTTAGAAGCAAGTTTTATGCATTGCAGTTTTCCTAACATTTTATTGTCCCAGAGTTAATGAAGTTGGAACTAATGTGCACCTTATTAACCTGATTTAACAAAGTGGATAATTTGAGTAAATCACTATTCCAGTATGTTTGGTAAGTTACACAAACTCCGCCCTCCTCTTCTTCTGTATGTTTAATTTTATTTATATGTTTGAAGTTATATTTTACTGCTGTCCCAGATAATTCAACACTAAATTAACCCCTCTTCCCCCCCACCCCCTCCACCATTTATAATTACAATATATTATGAATGGATCATATTATGCAATGCAGTTGGTTCTTCTGTTGATTTCTTATAATACCTTTCAAAATATTTGCGTTTGTATTTGCCTTCTTATTTTCATTACGTTCACTCATAATATTATGTCGATAACAAATAATTATTATATTGAAAGCTCAGTAATTAAATTTGAATTTAATTTTTTCTCTTGTTTTAATTATTTAATTTTAAACTAAATTGATATTTATAAAACAATCATTGTATTGTGAATTCTCAAACTATTTAATTTTTAAAGATTTTAAATAGCTTATTTATGCTTCTTAACTATGCATATTATAATTATAGTTGTAGCTGTGTCTCTTGATTTTACCTATAATGCGAAACAAATTATTTGGTGTAATATTATGTAAATCAAAATTTCAAGTGAAATAGAAACTTGCTATTAAATAAATACAAATCAACCCTACAGTTAAAATGTTATTTCCATATCAGATCAAAAAACCTAAACATAAATAGGCCTAATTGAATAGTTTGCTTTTTATGAATAATTGAAATTGTATTAAAGTTTGTATTTTGCTTCTTGATTGTTGAGTGGTGGGAGAAAGATATAAAGCTTTTCACTATCGCTGTACAACTGAAACTATTTTCTTTCTTTCTCTTTCAACTTACTTTTTGAACACGAAACAAATATCACAAAGAATGAGTATTATGACTACTCACTATTTAGATAATTATTAACAATTGTCAAATAGCGACTTATAATCCCATATTACACACATTTCAAGGTAACTTTCTGAAATCTCGGATGAACTGAAGAACAGTACGATTAAATAGATGATATTGACGGCATTTTTGAGTCAATAGCGTTACAGGTCACTAAATAAATGCAGTACAAGTACTGTAAACAGAATATGTATTAAATACTAATGCATTTTTTAAACGTAATCTTTAGACCTAACATTTAAAAAATGTGCCGTTAAAACAAATCGGGATACATAATTAATTACCGGACTGACAAAAAAGTAGGAAGGCTGCTGATTAAAATTATCAGTTTAGCGCACAATACTACTTAATAAAGCTGTTAGTCTCACAGAAGACCATAATTGATGTACTAACAATTGTACTTACTTGTGTTTATTTCTATTTTGTACAATATTATGTCGAGAAGTCACAGCCGTTGCAGCACAATGCAACAGTTGGTCAATCATCTTCCTACTCCCAGGTATCTACCCCGAGATCCAGCAGCAGCTGATTGACGAGCTCGACGCCATCTTCGGCGACGACACCCGACGCCCGACGTCCGACGACATCAACGAGATGCACTTCCTGGACCGCTGCCTCAAGGAGACGCTGCGTCTACTCACGGTCGCTCCGTTCATCAACAGAGAGGTGGGCGAAGACGTGGAGCTGCCCAGCGGTTACAAGATCCCTCGTGGAGCTTCGGTCATTGTGTCGTCCTACGCCGTGCACAGAGACCCCAAGAACTTCCCTGAGCCTGAGAGGTTCTGGCCAGACAGGTATGGGTGATGGTTTGACGTGAAGGGTGGAGGGCTATCCTTCTCTAAGGTGTGTCGTCCTACGCCGTGCACAGAGACCCCAAGAACTTCCCCGAGCCTGAGAGGTTCTGGCCAGACAGGTATGGGTGATGGTTTGACGTAAAGGGTGGAGGGCTATCCTTCTCTAAGGTGTGTCGTCCTACGCCGTGCACAGAGACCCCAAGAACTTCCCTGAGCCTGAGAGGTTCTGGCCAGACAGGTATGGGTGATGGTTTGACGTGAAGGGTGGAGGGCTTTCCTTCTCTAAGGTGTGTCGTCCTACGCCGTGCATAGAGACCCCAAGAACTTCCCTGAGCCTGAGAGGTTCTGGCCAGACAGGTATGGGTGATGGTTTGACGTGAAGGGTGGAGGGCTTTCCTTCTCTAAGGTGTGTCGTCCTACGCCGTGCATAGAGACCCCAAGAACTTCCCCGAGCCTGAGAGGTTCTGGCCGGACAGGTATGGGTGATGGTTTGACGTGAAGGGTGGAGGGCTTTCCTTCTCTAAGGTGTGTCGTCCTACGCCGTGCATAGAGACCCCAAGAACTTCCCTGAGCCTGAGAGGTTCTGGCCAGACAGGTATGGGTGATGGTTTGACGAGGAGGTTCGGATTCTATCCTTTCTTCGGTCATTGTTTCGTTTATACTTTCTTCTGTTTCTTTGACAGGTGTTTTCCGATTCTGGGAATTGATGGCACTGCTAATTGATCCAATGATGTTTTTGTTACTCTAACGACTATTTCTGATAATTATGTTCGAGCTCCAAATGTGTTAACGTTTTTTGATAGAGGGCATTAATTTTGTTTATGTTTACTTTAATACTACTTATAGCTAACAACTTATTGGAAGAACTTTAGATACATTGCATTTTGTGTTGTGCCACTGTACCAATTCAAGTTATTGAATTTCTTGTGCGTTAAAAAAACGATTTGGTACAACTGTTTAAATCATTCTATTCTTAAACATTATCACTAGACTGATTCATTAAAGTCTTGCTGCCATTCAGTTTTCTTACGTTAACAAATAGTAACGTTCATATTTGAACATAAATCTTGTGATGAAAGTCTATAGTTCGGTAGTCTTCTTGAGTTCATAATGATACTTCGTTTCATTACTCCCATTCGTATTTATTTAATGTTTCCGACCCAAAAACTCTCTTCCTTAGTATTTCCTGCAGATGCATTAGAAGGAAGGCATCTTATAAGGCCAGTTACTACATAACATACAATGTGCGCATATTCTATATACCATATTCTAATACCGCAATAAAGTGATACAATACTAATAAATGTCATTGCATAAAATAAGCAGATGGCAATAATAACGATGAATGTTACTTTATAGAAGTATTAGAACTTTCAAGGAGCGGGAATGTAATATGGATAATGAACAGCCCCTAATCCCCACAATCCCTTGCATCCGATATCTTCCCCCCCCCCTCCCCCTCCCCACCACCACTTTCTTCCACTTCCATCAAATACTCCACCAGATATCCTATTCCAGACCTCGCATGTTCTGACAATGAAGGAAATCTGCTCTAATCTTACTCCCATAATTTCTTCAATTCACAATTCCTTTCTTTGTTTGTTATCATATTATGTCCTTCCTTTATAAACAAATTTCGTTCCTTCCCTTTTTATCCGTGTGATCATATTATAAGGATGATTCGAAATGTTTTTAGTCTTGTAACACAGTGTTGGTTTACAATATTACGGTTTCACAGCTGTAAAAACTCTTCTTTTCATTCTACACACTTTGAGATACGAAAGAATATTAATTCCGGCAGAATGGAAGGGTAATGTAAAGCTATAGCAAGAGTGGAATATTTATACACAAGCAATGTTGATATGAAATAACTATCTGCTGTGAGATGGAGACATGTTTCAAATTCAAACCAATTCACAGACTGAACAACGTGAAACACCACTGTGGATGTAATATCTACTAACAGCAACAACAACTGACAAAACCTTTGTGCAACCAATTTATAATTTTCTCTATTTCAATTCCTGTAGTACTGATCCCACAGCTCGTGCGTTGGCATAGAAAACTCCATCACAGCGGGAATAAATACTTAAACAGACTAGTTCTCTTTAGTAAGCAGTAGATCTGCTGTGAATGATATATGAAAGAACGAGGACGTATGAACAGACGTATACGTTCTGATGTAAAGTTGACGTGAGTCAATAGACCATTGGGATTTGGAGTTAAAATCTATTTGAAATAATCTACTATCAAGAATGTTGCTGTACTGTGTTTGTACTATAATGATTGTACCATTATTATTGAGTGTAATGATTTTGCCTGATCTAATGCCTCCAGATGGCTGCCAGAAAACAGCACCGACCGTCACCCCTGTGCCTTTGTACCGTTCGGGTATGGTAAACGCAACTGCATCGGTCAGAAGTACGCGTTATTACAGATGAAGACAGTCATCAGCAGCGTGTTTAGACGCTACAGTGTTACCACTACGGACACCTGGGAGTCTGTCAACGTTCTGCAGGCCGGCCCCATCGTCAGCCCGGTGGGAGGGTACCACGTCCAGTTGCACAAACGCAACAAATAATAATTACTGTGTTGAATTATGATGAAGGTGTAACTAAAATTAAAAAAAAATTACAATAAAAACAAAAATTACTGATTTCCATTTCATCCTAACCCAGTCTGAGTTATTTATTTTCCGAATATATGATTTTCAATGTCTCATTTATCGCTCATGACGTCACAGTACGCACACGAATACACGTTAAATGGTCATCCATTCGGCACACGTCCAGATTTTGGAGTTTGCTGGTTCATATCCCGACAACGACCAACTTGATCGTATTTTGTTTTGTTAGTTTTCTTCAGTCAAATATTAATATATGTGTTGTTCCATAAGGAAACTGTCCGGGACAAGTTGAATCTCTTCAGATGACTGTTATGGGTTTATAATGGAGAGACAATGAGAATAAAGGGAAGGAACATCCAAGATCTGTTAGGAAAACAGTGACTCATTCCCACCATTAGCTTCATGACTATTTTGGAACTCCTCGGAAAAGCTTTTTGCACTAAACCAGTGTCATGAATGAACCCTAGAAGTGCCACCGCGCTGGAAAAAGACAAAGCTCTATGGCACTAGGAAATACTGAGACGTCCGTGGGCCCTGCAACAGTGTTAAACCAACTAGCTGTACATAACAGAGCCTCGTGTGCTATAGCAACAATCCATCTCGTCATAATGCAAATAGTGGGACTGGATCGTCACACTACCCCTTTGTCGTCTCAACTACCCACATGACCGGAAGTCACATCGCCAACAATTACACTTATCGAATACGGCACGAAATTGTAAGAAGCTGCTTACATTTGAGTGGCTGCACGGATGAAAAGTTACACATTCTTGATGTGTGGTAAAAACATAATAAATCACTATCAAAAGTCAACAAGATTGCGTGCTACATGTATAACCTTGGGTCACTGTGCCACGCAACTGAGGGCGTGGTTCACTGGTGGCAAATAACTTTATTTTGTCAATTAAAAATACGATTTAGTTTTTAGCGACTTTAAATAAGCACAATTGCATCATATTGTTTACAATGTTATGTAAAACTCTGTAGGGCCCAGATTCAGCACTGAGCCATACAGTACCCAATACTTACCTGAACCATTCACAAACGTTGAGAAAAAATTCATAAAATTTTTAATCACCATCGTTTAATGTAACTAGTCATTGATTAATTTAGAAAATGAGTGCTACAACACTTCCGCGTATTTATTGTTTATCTCAGATGATTCAATTATAAGATCCAGTAGTACGAATGTATAGTTAAAAACAAATAGCATTGTGAGCACATTTCGTTAATAGCTCGTACACGGTGGAAAATTGAATTCTGGATTAGATGTTCAAACAGACTTTTTGAATTTTTTACTTCTAAACGCGATGGAATACACAACTTGTGTATCAAACCACTTGCGGTAATGATAACCTGTAAAGCGGGAGAAGTGTTGTTTCTTTCACTAAAATACTAATCAAATTTTAGAATTCCATGAAGATGCACGGGTAGGCCTACTCGGGTATAGACTGACTTGAAGGTACGAAAATATCCTTGTGACAATGTATCAACAATAAATATCCATCTATAGGCCCTACTACTCTAAACTCTTTGTTTCTATTTAGACTTACATATTGGCTGGATTATTATGATCCTACACAAACTAGATGACAAAAGTATATTTGTAGACGTAGTACAATAGTGACAATTACTATATCTTGGCTCTGCTAATTAATATGAGTCTACTCAACTCAACAAGTAAATTTTAAGTGCTTCATTCTGTAGCACTTATAACATTGTGTAACCGCATATTATATTCTTATAATTAATACCCCCCAAAACATGTAGTACCCTCCCCTGTGCGGAACTTATGCTCAGTATGAACCACAAACGACCTTTAATATTCACTTTTCGGTTTACG
Source organism: Isoperla grammatica (assembly GCA_945910005.1). Classification (NCBI taxonomy): domain Eukaryota; kingdom Metazoa; phylum Arthropoda; class Insecta; order Plecoptera; family Perlodidae; genus Isoperla; species Isoperla grammatica. The sequence continues at coordinate 51,136,210 of OX246737.1, read as the reverse complement.
GGTTCGTTCATTACATATTCAGTTTCGGGGTCAGTATTGATCATTTAGCGCACAGCTCCTATATCATTCACGTGGCAAATGACAGGAAGAGACTTGTTACTCGAGCCACACCCAACAATACAGCCCGTGCCATCTGCCACTATACTTACTAGAGCCGAACACACGAGGGAGCATTTTCCCATAGATTTCTTACATTTTGTATCGTGTCGCTCGTTCGTGGGGACCCCAGTGTGTGGTCAACTGTTGGAGGAATGGGTCGCGATAGAATGTACACTCGAGAGGTGAGTGGTCGAAATTGTGTTCAATATGCGAGTGGCCACTATTTTGTGAAATTGCAAAGTAAATTTTGATCGGTAGAGACTCGAATATCGTTTGCTTGAAATGACCGCGTGGATGTCAGTGTCACACTTTTGTCGAACCGTTCTTCTATCCACGGTACGTAGACACACATTGGTTTAATTGACGCACTAATTATGTTGGTGCACTTTAGTTTAAACTAATTGATTTTTGTTTTTATGAAACATTGTGATGTTGCTCTATGATATAATATTTAATGTGTTTGTTGTTCAATTATGTATGGGTTCTGTAAAGTGTTGAATACATTCAATACATTACTGGATACATATTATAAAAAACAATTAAAATGTTATATGCCATTGCCATCTCACTTTAAGAAATGACAGTAACGGCCCTGGCCCTGCTACCACTATATATTTAAATGGGTGTTAAAGTTGAATGGAACGCTTTAAAATTAATGTCTTTTGTGAACATTATAAAGAAAACAAAAACAAAATTAAAGCCTGCATTGGTTTTTAAGGAGAATTAACACTGAGGTGTTGTCTATTATGCACAATAATGCATAATAAGCTGCATAATGCTCTATACACACCGTATATAGAGCCAGTGAATTGTGTTCAACTACTGCAGGGACAAGGTGCTATCAAAATACATGTCGCATTACATTGTTACGATTATGGGCTGCTATAAGCGGTAGTTCCCAGGCCAACCACACTGCTCACTGCTCATTACATTAGCTTCTTACAGCATCTCGCCTAATTTAAACGGACTGCGGAAAACCACTGGCCAAGCGCCAAAGATTTCCCTGCATCCATCTCTTTTCCACCCTCTCTTAAACTAGTGTGTTTTCATTCCCCAATCTACCCACTTTAAGATTCCAAATGACGCAATCTACGCGGGTGACGTATGGCGTCCCCCACCCCCCCTCCACCCGGCGCCACGTGACACGGGGCGTCGTGACGGCGCCCGGGCGTTCGAGTGTGGACGATTCGCCGGAACTGTTAGCTGTAGAAAACATTTGTGTGGTCATAAATATGTGGCGGCTTCACAGACTTGAGTCGCGTGGACTAGATTGCGTGGAGACGAGTAGAGGGGATCATTGTATGTCGGAATGATTAAGTTTGCATGCCAGTCTGCTATACTTCACTATGTGTTTTTCTTGGTAAAAGGTTTACTCGTAGTCGTGTCAACTAAAGTATTGAGGCGCCGGCGACGGGACTGTTTCACAAATGTTCATGAATACACTGATTAGGCCTATCTAGGTGATTTTATTATGAACAATAATTTAATGGTGAGAATACATTCTTCTTTACCAGTTATTTGGCTGTTGTGCAGATAAGACATATTTGACTGGATACATATGTGTTAAAAAGTATTTGTTTAAGAACAGTTTTTGTTTTTCATTCCACTAGTAAATTACAGACTATGTATACTGATGTCAAAATAATTTAAGTGTTAAATTTATAACAAAAATTCTATCGAAAAGACTACCTGGAAATGTAATACATTTTTGAAAGTAGTAAAAAAGTGCATGGCATTATAACAGGTGACCAATCACTTCACAATTAAAAAGGGTACATGTTTTTGGGGATTATTTCACGACAAGAGCATTTTTGAAACACGTTTTCCTCATAATATAAACAATAATGTATTTTGAAATTTAATTATTTGTTACAGTATATATATTTTTAATTAACAAACATCACTACAAATAATTCACTGGGGGCCTTGTTAACAATTTTCTTTTTCTCTATTTGAGTGTTTTATAATAAATCCCCAAGGAATGTGTTGTTTTCTGGTCGTGTGAACAGCGAAGCGTTTTACTTGAAAACTCTCCCTAAATATTGATTTTTAGTAAATCTTCGCGATTTAGAGCAATTTGCAAGAACGGCAAAGTTCAAGTCCGGTTTAATGTAAACATCCATCTTGAAGGAGAAACGAATGATCGAGCTTTAATCTATTTTAACTCATCCTCACACATGCAGCAATGCCTTTCTGACCTACAATTGAATATTCAACATGATTTAGCAATATTCAAAAGTTATCAATCTTCTTCATCAGATTTCTGGTTGTGGTGAAAAACCGCGTTCTTAAATTCATGTTTATAAAACATTTAAACTAAAATATATTGCCTTTGGTTAATATTAAAACGACGACAGGAAACTTGCCTCTTTCCACTGCGCAATACACCGATTAAATCAGGAAAGTGGTTACATCAGTGATGAACTTGTTTAGCAATTATGAAAATTTGTCGAACACGTGTTTCACTGATTAAACTAGAATAGGATTTTATGTTGAAAATCTTAGAATGCTTAAAACAAATATTATGATTTGTGATTGTGTTATATTATACTAGCTAAGGCATTGTCTGCTATTAAATCCTTCCAGAATGTCAAATTACTACAACATTAGAAACAAATTGAAACAGATCGTAGGCATCGCGACCGGAGTCCTAATTACAACTTGGTAGTACAGTGGCCACGGCAATACCCATCACTTATAGGCAACGGTCATACATTTTAATAAGGAATAGTGTTCACAAAATGGTTATAACTTACAATATAAAAATATGGAACGACGCAATAAACTGTATTTTTCTTTGGCGTTGCCGCAGGGTCATAATAAGATCCCATATTGTCTTATTTACTCTCAACAAATCCATTCGTTGGCATAGTTGACCCCAACAGTACACACCACACAAGATATTGTGTACTTAATCTGAGAATAAGCATTTCAATGTGGAATTTTCATAAAATTATCTACATATTATACGTCAATGGCCTCGAGTATAATGTTATTGTGTTTAAACTTCATCCCCGCTGGGACTCGAAACCAGATCTTCTGTTTACCAGGCAGACGGTCCATTTGACCACAGGAAGGGGAATCTAACCAGTCTTGCTGTTGGGTTATCTTATTCAAGAGAGGATAAGTACAGAGACTCCTATATTACAGTAGCATTTGACAGCAAGTAGTACTTCTACTATCCATCAGATTAAAACTCTTCTCATACAGGCTCATGAGTTTGAGAATCGGGAATGATAAGAAATCTCTTATCAGCCTACTAACAGAGTTTTTCTCTTTAATAAAATGATGAAAATAACAGATGAAATTATTGTAGAGGTGAATATTCGTTAAGGATAGTTCTGCCATTCTTGATGTAGATGTTTTATTCTGACTAAAAACAACCAATAGTTTCTGACAACATTGCTATTGACTGTAATTTAACGTTCATCGTGTTGCCCTTGCTGTTGTTTTATGGTTTTAGTTTAATAAAAACTTAAAAAGTAATTTTCATGATTGTTTGGCAAAGTAGTTGATTGGGGGTTTGCATGTTGACCAGGTCAGCGAAATCATGAGCTTGCGACTTCATCGTACATTTCGACCTACTATAGCCGCCCGAGTCCAAGGCTACTTCAATCTCTGCGTGAACAGTGCACTGCCACGTTGTACTAGTGACGATAAGAATAACTAACTAGGAAAACGCTCTGTTTGACGCGTTCATAAGCGAGCGCGTCCATATCTACGAACGTTCTGGCGAAAAGATCTCAAAGCTAATTAAGCGAGCGAAGCGAGCGTTTCCACTTGACTCTTATGGCACTTCATTCTGTTTTTTTGTTTGTTTGTTTGTTTGTTTTTTTTTTTTTTTTTTGTTTTTATGTCCGTCGATAGCGGTCGAACGGAAAGTCCGATCAACTTGAAATTTGGACCATCCACAAGCCTCGATGTGGATTGAAGGTGTATAGTTTTGAGGCAAAATCGTTCGAAAAGTTACAAAGTTACACCATAGTTACTGCAAAATATTTTTTTGAAACAAAATGGCGGCAAAATGTGAGATAGCCACATTTTTTTACAGATTTTTCCGGTCACGAATATGTTAATGTAATGGCGATCTGATAAGTATTGGCAAAGTTACACAAAAGTTACTCGAAAATATATTTCTGAAACACAGTAACAGCAAAATGTGAGGTGGCTATCTTATAGTAAATTTTCGTCCGGTCACGAATATACTAATGAAAACGCGATTTAATACATATTAGAGGCAGAAATTACATTTCTATTGCTGTCAATAACTGTTAGTAACGGTGGCGGACCGCGGCGAAAACAAGTCAGCGAAAATTCTTAGCAACGCACATTGCACTGCATCCAACAATGTCGGGAAGTATAATAGCTATGGAAATTAGAAAAAATTTTGCAATGCGCATTCTTGAATTGTTGTTAATTGTTGTTTGTATAAGCATTGAAATCTTTTCGCCAGAAAGTTCGTAGATATTGACGCGCTCGCTTATCAACGCGTCAAACAGAGCGTTTTCCTAGTTAAGCGAGCGAAGCGAGCGTCTCCACGAGACTCTTATGGCACTTCGTTCTGTTTTTTTTTTTTTTTTTTTTTTACTTGACTCTTATGGCACTTCATTATGTTTGTTTTTTGTTTAGTTTTTATGTCTGTCGATAGCGGTCGAACGGAAAGTCCGATCAAGTTGAAATTTGGACCATCCACAAGCCTCGATGTGGATTGAAGGTGTATAGTTTTGAGGCAAAATCGTTCGAAAAGTTACAAAGTTACAGTCATTAACTGTTAGTAACGGTGGCGGACCGCCGCGAAAACACTAGACAGAATGACAACGAAAATTCTTAGCAACGCAAATTGCACTTGCACTGCATTCAACAATATCGGGAAGTATAACAGCTATGGAAATTAGAAAAAATTTTGAAATGCACATTCTTGAATTGTTGTTAATTGTTGTTTTTATTAGCTTTGAGATCATTTCGCCAGAACGTTCGTAGATATGGACGCGCTCGCTTATGAACGCGTCAAACAGAGCGTTTTCCTAGTTAGTTATTCTTATCAAACAACAATTGTAACAATTGTAATTGTAATAGAAGTTTACTTCGATTGGGGATCGAAGCCAGATCCTCCGGCTTTACGTATAGGTGTTTTTGGTCACGAAAACAACCCCATATTCAACTGCTATCGTGCTATTTTCTTTTAAATAAATAATATGTATTATAACTGCTATGATCTCCAAACATTGATACGTATTCACACCGCGTTCTATTGGTGGATTGAAGATCAGATCACAATATTTTATTTTGTGTGTGACAAGTTTGATACAAGGTAAAATAATAGGCTATTTAAGATATTTAATTCGTATTTTAATTAAATTGTACATACCACAGGATGTCATTTAAGTCATTTAGAATTGTAAGGGTCCGACAAATAGGTTCTGATATTCTCTGGAATAAAAATAATCCAGTTTTTGCGGGATTTCTGCAGAATAACGCAGTTTAAATTATAGTAGATATATTAAAATATACGTACACTATGCAATTTAATATTGTTCATGTTTCCACATTGGTTCTTGATGATTAATAATATGTGTATGCTTGATACGCGCATCACGAACATAAATTGAATATTCTCCATTTCCTCTTATTAATTAGGTATTGATTGTAAACAGATTTAGTAGAAGGTAAACTCTTGACGATAATAAAAACAAAATGCAATTGCAAAGCGTCTACACATTATGTACAATGGTATAAGTTAGGAGAAGGGGACCTCACTAGTTACAACAATACATACTTATGGTGGGGGTAGGGGGACAGGTTGAGTATTTATTATACAACTTTGGTGAAGAGGTTTCATGTATTAATGTTAAGTTTCATGGTAAAATACAGTAAACATAAGAGTACAAAAAATCTTAAAAATTACTGATCATCCCATGTGAGGGAATAGAACAAGGGTGAGGGGGGGGGTCAATTCTTCGTAGGAAAGTTAATCAAATGGTACCGTTGGTGAATAAAGGACAAAACACGTACATTCAATTATATAAGGACGCCTCCCAAATGTATACAACTCATAAAACAACAGAGTGGCCTAATCAGAAACCCAAAACACATAAACTAACATTTCGTTTAAAATTAAAATAAAAGCGGATCATTTGTGCACACATGCTGGTGTTTAGAAAATATACCAAAGAGGTACAAATCTTGTGTTATACAGATTCTAGCCAATGTTGTGTTTATTCCCGTTCCTCAACCATAATGTGAAGTCTTCTTTATAGAGGATCCTTAAAATTCTTATTTTACTCCACCATTAAAATCTTGTGTTACAGATTCCCGTTCCTCAGACATAATGTGAAGTCTTCTTTATAGAGGATCCTTAAAATTCTTATTTTACTCCACCATTAGCCACTACACTACTGCTACTCCACAAAACACTACTGTACAAACGCAAGTTTAAAGTAGGACTGTAGATGCCTCAGCTGTTATTCTTTGCATTCATCATGATACCATAATTATGACGATTACAGTATACTTTGCTTTAGAAAATGTTTAAAAAAAACTGCATTAATGCTGCATTATTCATCAGCATACAGCATTGGTAAGGAGATCATTTTCTAAATAGAGATTCTGAGACAAAAGCGAGAGGACTCTGGGGCAGAGCCCAGCCGCTGGAAGAAGAATTGATTGTTTTCTTTTAATCAAGACTCTCGTCAGCTCTCTCAAAAGCGAATTAAACAAGGAATATTTTTCATAAATTATAATTCTAATGCATGCTTTAATTAAGCTTTCATTTAGTTGACAATCACTAACTTATCTGACAATCTACGCGTCGTATCCCGAAACCAAGAGATAATAATACTAACTACTCTGGGGTTGTCTCTAGTTTTTGTTGGATGTGTCGGTTGAATTACAAACAAAATATAGGGTTTCCAAATGACAATTCAGCTCATCAATAGCAGCAATAGTTAATAGTGTGCAATCTGTGGATCTAAAAACTATCAATTGTGAGCAACGTGTGGTAGGTACGCGACCTTTTTCACCGCTAAGAATTTATTTTCCCCTGGGAAATCCGGGACGTATATGGTCACCGGTCACCGAAGCCTTGACCACACGAGAAGTATTAACATTATCAAACATGCTAATGAAAACATCCTCTATACAACTATAACCTCTGTTCTCAACCGTGTGTAAGTGGGACAATATTTTTTAGCGTATAAAAAGTATGAATTGCTGACCAAAACAGAATATAAAACAATTCTTGGTGTTTTCTCTACAATAATTTAGTAGAAATTCTCATTGGGAGATACAGATAATATATTTTGGGTATTATTGACATCAAAGTGCTGAAAACTATCTCTACTTAGTCTATAAACTCCTACTGCAACCATTTTGTTTCTCCTCCACCCCTTCTTCCCCCCCATATAATGCTCAATGCCACTGAATACGTCAACATACCCACATAACGTAACATTGCGATATTGTTCAGTTGTAACTTGTACGACAATTTGCGAGAGTCACATGTATATTATCCACTTTACACTGTTGCCAGTAAATATTGAGTGATTAGACCACCAAAAATGTTTTTTTATCACTCTGTTCTCACTATAGTTAAATTTTCAAGCGTCAATCATCAAAACTGTACTTTCTTTAGTTTCATGTCTTTTATTAAAAAAAAAACTTAATTTGCCATTGACGCGTCATTTTTTAAAATTTTTACTTCTAATTAAAACACAAGACGTACACGCACACATTTAGAGTTACAGGAAGCACTGGACGTGCATATTATGCTAGACTATTGTCACTAACGCGAGTATGAATGGCATGAGAGCGAATGCGACGTTGCCACGTCTAGACGGCGTTGCGGCGTTGCATGCGTCCGTGTAACACTGACAGACGTTCTCTGTATGATGGTCGTCGTCGGTGTGATAACAGTGCTCCTCGTGTCGCATCCACCCGCAGGCTCTGATGACGCGCGGGCTGTGGTTTTTGACTGCGAGCAAGGACAGAACAGGCGGGATTAGCACACAACAGTGACCACAGGCAAAATACATCTCAAGCAGAGACTTCCTAGTGAAAAGTTGTATAGTTGGACCAGGGCCGTAACTAAGGTATACAAATCACCCGGGTATGATTGGGCAAAGTACAATAGAGGGTCTGGGGTGAGGCCCCCCAGCCAATGATATTTGCATATTTGAAATATAGATCTTTGATTGGTTATCGTTCACTCGTCGATGGTGTTAGGAGCCTACAGGGTTGGTTAAAGTCCCCCACTGAAAATCAGTTTCATTACTGAGTGGGTAGACTCTAAATGTGAATGTATTTATTTATTTAATGGGGGTCCGGGGCGCATAGCCCTGGAAATGTTTTCGATTTTTATAGTGTGATAGGAATATTTGAACGAGATTTAGGCATGTTTTTTATGACATTTATTACTGTTGACTGGTGTGACATTAACGGTGGTATTAGCAAGTCAAAATGGTCTACTCCCGATTTTTTTACCGGGGTTTTACCCGGGTTACCAATCCCTAGTTACGGCCCTGGTTGGGACCAAATTTGAGTAACATTGGCAGTTTCTTCACAGCCTTTGTCGAAGTATTACACACTATATTCTCACCGTGTTTATATTTGTTGTTACATTTGTTATTAATATAATATACTGCTTGTGTTCTGTACCACTCCTATTATTGTATCTGGTATTTACGTGTCTATGACAACTTCTACTACTTGTCCATCCACTACCATCGTGTATGGACACACAAGTGTAAACTAAAATAGCTTAATGAACAAACAAACCAACCAGGTCTAGAATACAGCCTGAATAATATCTATTAACACTTTACCTTACAATTTGGGTTTGGATTTAACATTTCTTTTACAAGAACGAACAACGATGGATCGATGAACACTTTTTAAACTGGGTAAAACGAAACGACTAAAGCTTCAAACTATTCAAATCTATTTTGGAGGCTTGCACAGCCGGAGTCAACTATACTATTGAGGTTTTCCGGGTACAGTCGTGTCAAAAGGGTGAGAGTAGAGTCAAGGGCTTTTGGAGAGTGACACTATAGAATAATTTCAACAGCTTTTGCAAAGCAACCTCTGAACCGTGTTGTTACAGTCAACATACATGTTACAGCCCACACTACCGCACCGCAATTTTACATGTAGGCCTACACATATAGCACATGTGAAGACTATACATCGTTCACATGGCGTGACTGTTAATCTCTACATTGAAGACATTCTGTAGGTCGCCATTATTAAAACCGTGCCAAATGCGGGAATAATGCTACACCATATCGAAAGGGTGAAGACTGGGCTCGATTTGGGTAAAATGTGAATACTGTGTAAAACATGTTTAAAAAATGTAATTATTATGGTTGGCATTTCAAATTAATGTTGTAATTTAGTAAATTTAAAATATCAACCATATTATGTAAGAAGTATTTTAAATAGTATTTAATTCTTTCAAACCCGCATTGAGACCGATTTTCAGTTTTTCTGTAGTGTAGCATTATCGAGATTTGATTGAAAAACGGTAAATTTCGCGCGGTTATAATTCTAGCGATTGTCTTTCCTCTCAATTACATTTAAAGTGAAAGCACGCTTCGGAAACGTTACGTGCTGCGCAAGACGCTTTACACACCAGGCTTGATCAGCTGGATTATCTCCACCTTTTGACATGGTTGTACGCGGGAAACCTCAATTCAATGTTTTTATTAAATTTAAAAAATGGTGCGTATTTGTAAATACTCACTAGTTTGGACCGTTTTCCTACAGAATGGCACCTGCCCTTCGAAGTCCCCTAAGCACTCCTTTAGATAGGACTCGGAAGCAGTACTGTTGGACACTAGTTTCGCGCAAAACTCGTCAGACCACGAGTTACATTGGTAGCAGTATATGGTACTGTTGTCGTTGTCAACTTCTGTGAACACCCCATCTTGCTGCTCCATGCTGGCAACTGCAGAGTAAAGTACATATACATAACCAAGCAACTACTGTAATGCGATGGAAATGTTGTTCCAGTAAAGTCAAACAATATAGTTATATTATAGTGAAAGTAGTTTATGAAAAAAAAAAATATATATAATAAAGATTATATTACATTTTCCAGGTCAAGATTGTACATGTGGATAAAAAAACATTGGTGTTAAATGTTAACACACATTTAAAGTAGAATCATTGGTATTAACAAATTAAAAACCAATCGACCTTCAAATAAACACATCAAAGTATAGGGTATTATATTTTCGCCCTCTTTGAACTTCGGCCGCCATTACAACCATACTTAAATACACATCCTTCTCGAATATAAAATTCCTATTTTCAATATTTTTGAAGGGTTAGATTGAGGCACAGCTTTCTTGAACGTCGGTTCAATTCTCGGATTGACCCGTCGAGAAGGCTGTGCATTGAGGAAGTAGTATGGTAGTATCATGGATTTATAAAAGATACAACTCCATGGTAGTATGGTCGTAATGGAGGACGCCCAAGATGTCAGCGCCCACTAAAGAGCGCGTGAAATGGTCTATATAGATATAGATTTGCATACAAGTTCAAGTCGCGTTTTATTTTAGAAGTAAAATGCATTGCGTTTCCTTACACAGCATGCATCAGCGCAGGCTTGGAACACTGCCACTGCCGCGCACTGCACTGATTGCGTTAGTTCTCCCTCGTACCTGCTCCAGAACTGGTTTGTTAGTGCAGCGAATAAAAATCGGGCGGAAACCTGAGTTACAATAGTTGCCATCAAACCATTGTGAAAGAAAGATTAAATTTCGAAGTATTATTTTACTCCTGAATTATTGCTACACCGGAGTGCTATTTTATCTGTTGCGTGCAAGCAGAATGCTTTGCGCTGTAGTGTTTCTAGGCAAATTCATCCTTACCGTTTTTCTATTTCTAATTAGTAATACTAATAGGGCACTAGCAACACCGAAAGACAACAATGGAACAAATTAATTGAGCTGATGGACAAACCATCAGCTGTCAGAATAATAAAATTGCAACGATAGAAGTAAAAACAAGTGGAGCAATAGTAACTGCTCGCCATGTAAAACTTTTAATGATATACAACGACTAAGTAAAAGTTTCGTATGTGTATTTGTTTGTTTTTTGTTTTGTTTTCCAAAATCAGATGAAATTATTTTTTGACAGCTTGTGTCATTGTTGTCTTTTGGTGTTGCTAGTGCCCTATAGACAAGTGCCAACCAAAATTAATAATGATTTCACAAATTTGTCAGTATGCATCTTATGTTACCCCCCCCCCCCCCCCCTCTCTAACATTATTCAACGTATTTTTGCTTGTATTGCGACACAGCCTGCACTATTCCATTAGTTCTGTGACAGTATTCATCCGAGTGAGAGTTTCAAATCTGCAGTATGGAAAATCTGCCCCCTGCAGTGCCGTCTTTTTCTTAGTTTCTGCTTTTACAGAAGAGCACTTGTCAGCGTATAACTTCTTGTATGGTAAAATAAGGAGTAAACAACAAGAAAGTTTTCAAAAGGCAAAACGAATTGCAACCAAACGGGCTGAGCTGCTTGTAAGATGTTACTACTGTATGGTTCACGCAAAGGTTTTACTCGCACTTTAATCAAAGTAATGCGTGCAACATTAAGGGGTTGTTGATTGAACAAGTATTGGAATACTCGTGAGTATTCATCTTCGATATATATATATATACACTGATACTTCTTTTTCTACTAAAATCACTGGATAACATATAAAATAACTGTGTCATCTGGTTTTAATTAACGTTCAAATTATGTGACCTTTTTTCAAACCATAATTTGTGAATATTAAGATACAATTTTCCTCAACTTATCACGGCTTCAGCCAAGTTATGATATATTGTATAATATTAATCCAAATGTCGCCCTGTGGAGAGTAAGCTACTCAGTCTAAGACAACAACAGTCGTAATCGTCACATGACATCGATATACCCAAACCAGGATTCGAACCTGGAACGCAGGAACCATGCCTGACCACCTGATCGACCACAGCTCCATGCGTGAGCCGTCATTCTGTTGTGGGCTACGCCCCTATTTAGGCCTACTGGCATAACGTCAAATTGTGGAAGACATGTTTTTTTTCCACTGCCAACTAAAACTTGTAAACTTAACATGATTCAAACAACTCCCGCCAAATAGTTCAAAGAAATGACGATAGGTTGAGCTTGTGATCACTTTAGAAACTATTGCTATTTTTTTTGTACCCTAAAACTAGTATATAAGGGCTGAGAAATCACTCGGAAAGCAGTTCGAGTTAGTAGCTCCACTGAACGCTTTGTGCAAGTAAGTGAATCTGCTACCATTGATCCAAGCTATGTGTGCGGATTCTCTGGTAGTGTGCCGAGTTACCCAAGCTTAGTGTGCGGGTTACGACGCTAAGATTTTTGCCATCTGCTATCAATAATCCAAGCTATGTGTGCGGATTTATTGTTAGTGTGCCAAGTGCATCCAAGCTTTGTGTGCGGGTCACGACGCTAAGATTTGGCCGCTCTAACTCAATATATAATCTATATTTAATTTGTAATTTTGTTTAACTACCAAGAAAATAAACTTCAAGTCTTCTACAAGTACGAAAATGTCTTCCCTTCGTTACAATCCTAACAACATTCCCCTTTCTATTTTTCCCGCCTAAATATTTAAAATCCCGGTCGTGTGACCTTAGTGTCACGCCCACTAACCTCCACACTGCCTTGTCACTCGGCATCACCACGCTACCCAACAGGAGAAACCCCACAACATAAAATGGTGGCAGCGGTGGGATTTCTTTTGTTCTAAAGGGATAGATTTTTGCTAGGGGGGAAGAAAAAAAAAAAAAAAACGTACAAATTTTCCTTCTTTAAATCAATATTCAAAATGAGTCAAGAAGATCAAGGTCAGATGACGGAGGTGCACTTCCTGGCGGCACTACAAACAGAACTGGCGGGAAGAAGCAATATAGGAGGCATGTTGCCAATGGTTAAGTTCTTTTCAGGCGAACCAGGGGGAATTTCGTTAAAAGATTTCGTCCGGGATTTAAATTCGGCCGCATCCCTAGGTCACTGGACCAAACCCCAGATACTTACCGTCTTTAAACAACGCTTAACCGGCAAGGCTCTCGATTTCTTTAACAGTAGACCAGAGCTTGATTATGCAGAATGGGAAGCACTACATGGAGCGATGAAAGACGAATTTAGAGTGTTTGTCGATAAAGATCTTTCCATGCCTTTATTCTTCCGAAGTAAACAAGAGGCGGGTGAAACCGCATGTCAGTTCAGAACACGGCTCAGGCTAGCAGGATTAGCATTTGCTCCAGCTATTCCTCCAGTAACATCTCCTTCCTATGCAGAATTCACGGACGACGACCGAGTGAAAAGACAATTTATTGAGAACATGATAAAACCTGTATTCATAGTCGGTCTAAGAACAGACGAAGCTAGAGAATACGTCGAACTAAGAAACCCTACTACCCTAGAAGAAGCGGTAGAACTCGCCACTAGGTTCGAACAATCCAAAAGGAAAGACTCATTACGACTTAAACTAATCGATTCAGTACCGATACCTCAAGACCATTCTCACGAACAAGGGATCAGTTACAGAGATTTTGTTCGGCTAATCAAACACGATCCCGAACCAGCACCCACTCCACGAGATACGATTCCCTCAGTAGCCGAGATCCTAAGGCTCCTAAAAACAGACATACCCCCTCCAGTTCCTACACCAAGACCCACAGCAACAGTCGATGACATAGTAAAACTCCTGAAAAATGAGTCGGTTCCAACCTCAGCACCCAATCTGGATACACATCTGGCAGAGATCGTCCGACTCCTCAAGACAGACCAAGCAAATCCCAAATCACCTGCAACGATAGAAGCAAGTACAGCTGGTCCTACTAGTCCCTCCTGTTTCAAATGTGGTGGTCGTGGCCACTTTGCACGAATTTGTCCTTCTCCATCCCCCACGGGACAATCATTCCCACGTACAGACCAATCATTCCAACCCTCGAGACAATCATTCCCACATGCAGGACAATTATTCCCTTCCTCAGGGCAAACATTCCCGTATGCCGGCCAGTCGCCTTCCGGTTACTCAGGTCCCCCATTCCCATTCCAACAAGATCAACATCTACCCAGTACAGCTTCCAAGCACTGCAACTATTGTAAAAGAATCGGACATACTATCAATGAATGTCGAACAAGAGTCTACAATAACAACAATCGAATGCAAAACTACAACAGAGATTCCTCAAGCAACTATCAAACAAGAAGAGAAAACTACCCCATAGACCCCTCCAGAGTTCCGACGGGGACCAATCAAGTTTCGCACCCAACCGCTGCACCTCGTAATACAAATTTCTAGGGGCGCTCGGATTGAGGGACCTAGCAGTCCGAGACGCAGACTACAAGGTTTATTCGAATAAGGATAGGTCAAGCACCCTAATAATCAAACCATCAGTCACTACCTTTATCCTCGATTCAAATCATAGAGAAAGCATAAGAAGTTACCAATTCCTCCTAGACACAGGAGCAGATATTTCAATCATCCCTAGATCAATGTTACATAATACGGGGATTGACATTCAAAATACGAATCGCTCAGTCTTCTCAGTCACGGGTGACCGACGTCCGATTTTGGGTAAGGCAAATGTTATGCTAAAATTGGGCAATAAAGTATATGAGTATACATTTATGGTTAGCAGTGACGACCTAGACATCGACGGGATAATAGGGTTTGATTTCTTCAGCTACTTTAAGTTAAGCATCGATGGTGAAAAACAGCTCCTTGTAGACAGAGACAACCATGTCCCTTATGGCAGGACACAGATCAATTCCATACATCATACACGATCTCACCCCCAAGACACAGCCTCAATAGAAGAGCCAACCTACTCATTCCAAGAACTTCAAGGGGATCTATTCAGCGCACCGAAAGACACAGCCCTCGCACATTGCGTAGGTGGCGATTTTGTGATGAGCCAAGGTATAGCAGTCCAATTCAGAGAAAAGTTTGGAAATAAAGGGTACCTCAAAAGCCAAAAGAAAGGGAAAGGGAAAGTAGCTTACCTTAAAACCCCTGACCGTTATGTATACTACCTGGTCACGAAGTACCATTCCACAGATAAGCCCTACTTCGGTAATCTAGTACGGTCTCTTCATCAACTGAAACATTATTGTCAAATCCACCAAGTAACAAAACTTGCTATCCCGAGACTAGGATGTGGACTCGACCAGCTCGATTGGACGCAAGTGAAAAATGCTATCAATGATATTTTCAAGAATACTAACATCCAGATAACTGCATACAACTATAAACCCTCACAAAAAGACGAAAACAAAAAGGAAACAACCCGAAAAATCACTAAACACGTTCAATTCAATGAGGTTCAGGTTATTGAAGACCCTCAGTACAATGAGAACGAAAACAATGAGGAGCAAGAACCAAGAGGAGAAGATCCAAGAATACAAGAAAATATTACCACTACTAAACCAAAAGTTCGTCTTACCCGTGTCAGCATCGTAGGCAATGTAACTGTTCCACCCCGGTGTGAGTATCTTTGTGTAGGTAGGCAGAAGAAATCATTATACCACACCGAAGGCATGCCAGTTCTGTTTGAACCTCATGATTTCCGCATCAAAGGACTTAAATGTGCTCGTTCACTTACATGTGAAAGGTCTGATCGTTCTATTCAAATAAGAGTTGTGAATACTACTGGACAACCCCTTCACATCCCTGTCAACACTGTAATCGGCTGTGCCCAAACTTTTGATGAAGAACTAAGCATTCCATTCGACGCCCCAGATACGACACGTATTGCCACAATGTCTGTAGGAATTGAGGGACAGGAAGATAGAGCAAAAATCATCGAGGACATGTGTAAACTAGATCACCTCTCTATTGAAGACCAAGCAAAGGTGAGAGATAAGTTGTGTGAATACTCGGAGTTATTTTTTTTAAACGGAGACGAGATCGGACGTCACCCTACTGTGCAGCACCACATTAACACCGGAAATGCAAAACCAACGCGATGTACTCCATACCGACTCGCACATTCACAAAGACCAATCGCGGATGAACTAATTAAAGACCAATATGCGAAGGGTATTATAGAACCCTCCCACTCTCCATGGGCTTCCCCCATGCTCCTCGTACCTAAACGAAGTACTACTGGCGAACAAGAATGGCGGATGGTTGTGGACTACCGGAAGCTCAACGAAATCACAGTCAAGGATTCCTATCCATTACCTTCCATCCCAGAAACTCTAGACCTCCTGTCCAATGCTAAGTATTTCACCACATTGGATCTCCACTCCTCCTACAACCACATTGAGATCGCTCCAAATGATATAGAGAAGACCGCTTTCTGTACCACGAATGGATTATGGCAATACAAACGAATGCCCTTCGGCCTGTGCAATGCACCAAGTACATGGCAAAGATTGATAGATACTGTAATGAGTGGATTGACAGGAAATTCAGTTCTGATATATCTCGATGACCTAATCATATGGTCGCCTACAGTGGATGAACATCTTGTACGATTAACTGCTGTGCTTGATCGATTGAGGGATGCAAACCTTAAGCTCAGACCAGACAAATGTCATTTCTTACAATCTGAAGTCCAGTACGTAGGACATCTTATAACCGCCGAGGGAATAAAAACCAACCCCCGAACAATCAGTGCTATCCAAGACTATCCTGTTCCTACAAATGTAAGAGAAATTCGTGGTTTTCTTGGTTTAACAGGATATTATCGACGTTTCATACCTAACTACGCACATATCGCCAAGCCACTAACGGAATTAACCAAGAAGAATGTTTCCTTTGAATGGAACACCCCTCAAGCCGATGCATTTACAACCTTGCGCAACGCACTATGTAAAGATCCTATTCTAACCTATCCAGATTTCACAAAGGACTTCATCCTCACTACCGACAGCTCACTATATGCAGCGGGAGCAATACTGTCTCAAAAGATAAATGGCGAGGAAAAGGTAATTGGATATGCATCTAGACAACTAAACCCTGCAGAAAGAAGGTACTCAACAACAGAGAGAGAGCTACTTGCAGTACTTTTTGGAGTAAAATATTTCCATTGCTACCTATATGGCCGACACTTCAAAATCATCACAGACCACAAATCACTGAAATGGCTATACTCTCCCTCCCAAAACCAAATTGCAAGCAAACTCGTTGGGCCCTAACTCTAGCTGAATATCAGTTCGAGGTCGAGCACCGTCCTGGCACTGCAATATCTCATGCAGATGCTTTATCCCGGTTGAGAATAAACGTAATCGGAGTACAGGAATCACAAGAATTAGTTGAACCATTATGGGATCGCAGCCAAATCAAAGTGGAACAACAGAAAGATCAGCAAGTAATTGAATTAATCAATAAAGTAAACACAGGAACTGACTTTTACCTTGACGAAGAAGGAATACTTTACAAACGCAGTACTAACCCCGATCACGAGGATAGACTAGTTATTCCGAAGGTGTTACAGACAAGAATACTTCGCCACTATCACGATTTACCATTTGCGGGCCACGGAGGCAAACACAGAACCACAGAGCTAATTGCTAGCCGATTTTTTTGGAAAGGACTACACCTCGATGTGGAAACATATGTGAAGAACTGCCTCTCTTGCCAAAAGAGAAAGAATCCAGTGGGTCCCACACGAGCACCATTGCAACGTTTTCAAGAAGTAACCAAACCCTTTCAGAGAGTGTCCATGGATATTGTAGGGCCACTCAAACCTACAAAGAAAAACAACCGTTACTTGGTTACCTTTGTGGACCACTTTACTAAATACCCCATTATGGTAGCCACTCATAACCAAACAGCCGAAACAGTAGCCAAGGTATTTGTCTCGGAAGTTATCTCCAAATACGGATGTCCTGAATCACTCTTAACTGATCGTGGAGCACAGTTCACCGGAAAAATGTTTAACGAAGTATGTAGACTACTAAACATCAAGCACTTGCTCACCCAAAGTTACAACCCCAAGTGTAACGGAGCCGTAGAACGCTCACATCGTGTTATCAGTGATATCATGAGTCACTATGTAGAAGACAATGATTGGGACGAGATGGTTCCACTTTGTCTCATGGCAATGCGTAGTTCTATCTCAACTACCACAGGTTATAGCAGCTTTTATTTGTTGCACGGATTTGACATCGATTTACCATTTGAAACAATAATAAAACCTTCTATTACAACGGAGGAACGCCATTATCCTACGGATTTACACAATAAAATGAAAAGAGCCTTCGAGATCACGCGCCACAACATCAAGAAAAATACAGAGACCAGTGAACGTTATTACAACAAGAAGAGTAAACCAGTAGACATGAAAATCGGCGATCTAGTACTATTACACACACCCGTAGTCAAAGCCCATGTCACACGCAAATTCGGACAGTTATGGGACGGTCCATATAGAATCATAGAACAGAAGGGACCCGTTGACTTCACTATTCGTCATGTCTACAATAAGAAAGTTCAAATAGTAAATGTGAATCGCATCAAACACTTTTTCACATTCAACCCATCCCTGTTCAACGATGATCTAACGCCAATACAAGAGGCTGAAATCACTGGTGATAACCAACCCTTGGAACAAAGAAAAGAGGACCTGCCGATTCCACAAACATTCGACCTCTGGCATGAGCACACATACGCACGTAGACCTGACGATTTACTGATTCCACCAACAACTGCTTCGTCGTCAGCCTTATCACCATCGTCTGATACAAGTCCTCCTTCTTCATATATCACTACCCCCCCATATAGTACGTTGACCCCGCCAGCACGGTCACCAGATATAGAGTCCAGTCATCCAGAAGAAAGTGACTCTGACATCGACAATCCACACGAAGAAACATCTATACCCACATTACAATTGCCGATACCGGTATTAGAGACAAACAACACGCAAGATCCCTATTTAGAGAAAGAAATTACCCAAAACGCATCTCCTACATTATTGTCACCTTCTACCTCAAGTAGGCCTACCGGTACTATACCGAAAGTGATTAGCAAGAAAACACCAGGAGTAGTTTCTAATTACAATCTACGAAGACGAAAACCATCCACGTCCACTATCGCAAAAACCCATAGGCCCCCTACACCAAGATGGAAATAACCCCCCCCCCCAACCATTGGAATCGGTGGTTCATCGCTATAACAGCCCTAATTCATAAACAACTATATATAAGGTGTAATTTTAATTTTTATTTATCATTCCCTTTGACTTATACAATGTATTTTCATTTCAACCTCAGCATCTCCTAAGACGAGCACGCTGGCAAGGCCATAGCTCCACCCCCTACGCCTAACGGTAAACCATTGAGGCAGCTATGATGTACCCTCACCCTCCAATAAGAAATAGACCTCCGCTACATTACAACCAATAATTCATTAACCACTATACCAACCTTGTTATGCAAACAAATCGGGTCAATGTTCTCCAACTATCCATCTCCTCACCATCCTTATCATTCTTGCAAAGACCGACCCTTCTTCTACCACCAACCCAAAAGACACACATCAGAAGACACTTTAGAGTTGAACAGAGCATCATTTTTACAACTCCCAACCCTACGATCGCCATCTCACAAGACAATCAGACGACACATCCGAGTTGGACAGCTAAGCTTCAACATGGGGAAAAAGTGCTACCAATGCAGAGCAGCCTTGCATACCGGCAAACCTTGCCCAACAAGCAGACCTCAAAAACCCACGGTAACACGGCAGCAGAGGCTGGAATACCTCTTCGGGCCGTCTCCGTCACGTACTACCTCAGGGGAGCCAGCGCCGTCAACCAAATGGAGAATAACACCACTCGGTGGTGCCCCAGGTAAGGAACGCGTCCACGTGTGCGGTCTATTACATGCACGGGACCCGAGGAAGATCATCCCTCCCGTAACACCGCCATGGGACGAGGACCTTCAAAAAATATTCCAACACTTCGCCATACCGGAGATGGTCTCGCCCATACCGGAGGTAGACACACCATCTCCACAGGAACCACCTACTGCATCCGCGCCAACGGAGTCAGAGATGAGGAAGGACCTCCGAACGTTGGAACAACACATCCTCCAGCGAGCCCGACTTCGCCAGCTACACCTCGCTACAACAAACGACGCCCTCCCCCCAACAAACCAAGATGCGACCGCAAAGTCTACGTTTCGGCGACGTCGTGACCGTTTTAATAAAATATTCTTCAATAAACCTTACATAAGTATAAACGACGACAACAAGCCCCACCCTATGTAAACAAAGTTTTGATTCAAATGCGTGTGTTTTTTTTTTTTCTTTAAATGTACAAGTGCTACTATACCGTGTGTTAAATATAAAAAATAAAATAAAAAATAAACGGGTGCTTTGGTACGTGTGATAATAATGTGCTATCGTTTCCAACATATATTGTGCAGCCTTTAGTCGTCACAAAGCAACGAAGTACATTCCGTCTTATTATATTAATTGTAAACATTATTTTATTATGACTGATTAGTGAATATATAAAAATATGTGAAGTGAAGTCCTAGTTTTTGAAATATAGTACAAATCATGATCAGGGATATACGTGTGACATTTTCTTTCCGTGTAAGACATTGTATGCAGTTCAGAATTCAGTTATGATCGTATGATCTTGTCAGTTGTCGGTTTTCATTTTTATCATATGATCTTGTCAGTTGTCAGTTTTTATTGTATCGTATTATGTCTTGTCAGTTGTCAGTTTTTATTGTATCGTATTATGTCTTGTCAGATGTCAGTTACCGTGTGTATCGTATGTCTTTTGACAGTTACCAATGTATCGTATGTCTTTTGTCAGTTACCAATGTATCGTATGTCTTTTGTCAGTTACCATTGTATCGTATGTCTTTTGTCAGTTGCCAATTAGTAGAGGAGCAAAAGGTAACATTTAAGTTCTCGTGCGCCTTTCGTGAAAGAGTATTGCGGTAAACGGTATTCTGTTACGGCATACCACACGAGTATTTTGCACTTACCTGGCAGATCCTGGCACGCTGCAGAGGGCGCCAGGAGCGTCGTGACGTCATAGACACGTTTTAATTAATAACTTTTGAACGGTTTATGTCACAGAAAATATCAAGAGGACAATTTTATGATGTCATAATAGACGAGCATTTATAACCTATCTGCCACATTCTGGCGGGCTGCAGAGGGCGCCAGGAGCGTCGTGACGTCATATACACGTTTGAACTAATAACGTTTGAACAGTTCATGTCACAGAAAATATGTAGGCGACAATTCTACTATAAAAAACTATACGAGTATTTTGCACCTACCTGGCAAATCCTGGCACGCTGCAGAGGGCGCCAGGATTGTTATGACGTCATAGACACGTTTTAATTAATAACGTTTGAACGGTTCATGTCACAGAAAATGTCAAGGGAACAATTCTATTACGAAATACTATTTGAGTATTTTGCACCTACTTGGCACATCGTGGCACGCTGCAGAGGGCGCCAGGAGCGTCGTGACGTCATACACTTTTTCATCAATAACTTTTGAACGGTTCATATCACAGAAAATATCAAGATGAAAATATTATAGACAATTTAAATACAAATCGATTGATATGTACCAATAGGGTAATCATGCAATATTTAAGAGAGATATTGCTAACAAATAATAATAATTAGATGTGTATATGAAATGCAGGGCATCCCTCATCGTAATATCTATGTATAACTATTTCGAAGTTATAATTGTATCGCTGTGAAGGACTAAATAATCGTAGTCATCCCAACATACCCATGGATATCTGTTGTTTAACAATAATAATAATTATTGTTATTGTATACTAGTTACTATTCATAGACTGATTAGTAAAACTCACGTTTGTTAGAAGTTCTCTTCATCTTCATCATCATTGTCTTCATCCTCATCTCCCGTGTTGTCGGTATTCAAGCACTATTGTTCCTCGTCTTCAGTTGAGCAGCCACAAAGTTCGGTGCACCTCATGTTATTTGCTTTGCAGCTGCATCTTGACGCACACCTTGATTTTAAGCAGTTGACGGCAGCCGGTGCAGGTTCGAGGGTTGTCATGACTGCCACATACTCGTTGCTCTCAAGTAGCCATCCGTAGTCTTCGGGTAATAAGTTGATAGGGTTGGCAACCTGGTCATTATGCCACACCCAGCATTGATGGTGAGCACGTAGTATGGCTTGGAGATATGCGGCTTTGCTGGGTGGAAGCTTTTGGTGGGTGCTTGGCAAGACTTTTTGTGAAACATGCGCTATCGAAGGTCAGACACTGAGCTCAGTTTAGTGAATGGACAGTACAGTTTGCAAACAAACTTCTCTAGACCACTTATCACGGAGTCTTTTAGAGCAATAGTTTAACCTAGTTATTTAAATGCTGAAAATATTTCATAGTCGGATTCTTCCACACAGCAGCACTTGTGAGGATCTAGTCAAACTTCTTATCATGCGCACTGACAACAGTTATAGTGAGTTTTCAGAGGTCCACGTGGTATGGTATTTGATAGATATGACATTCCTGTTTCATTAAAATCGGCTACTCGAAAGACTCGGCAAGGAGGAAAAGCTGCTGTAGCTTATCGCATTACAGACAACACGCCCATCGGGCACTTGAGCATGTCACAACTACTTGGTCACACCAAAACCAAGTATGAGCTAACAGAATATTTTTCACAGAAGATAATTCGAGCCTCACAGGCCATGGAGCGACAAACAGTTGTCGCATGGAGTAACAAGACTATTAGTATAAAAACACTTCTACCACACTGAAATAGTGAACAAGAAGAAATCGATACAAAGATGTTGCTTCATGCAGTAGATGCGACAAAACGAGGAGCTACTCAAACATCTATTTTTTCCCCAGATACAGATGTCCTTATCCTGGCACTGCGACGTTATAAAATACTGTGTTCATTACAGGTGAAGGGGGAAATAATAGAATAGCACTTGGGTCACTATACAACACATTTGGGCACAATCAAGTTTCAGGACTAACTGGATTTCACGCTTTCAGTGGTTCCGACAACACTGGGGGATTTTCAGTATTGGGGAAGCTTTCGTGCTGGAAAGCTTTCAGAGAATCCGACGATGTGCCAAGTAGGTGCAAAATACTCAAATAGTATTTCGTAATAGAATTGTTCCCTTGAAATTTTCTGTATATTCTGGCATCTGTCTGCAGGTGTTCGCACTGTCCAATCACTGATTCATATGATTGTATTTGAAATATCGATCTTTGATTGGTTACAGCTCACTCGTCGATGGTGTTCGAGGCCTACAGGGTTGGTTTAGTCACTTTAAGTCTCCCACTGCAAATTAGTTTAGTTACTGAGTGGGTAGACTCTATATGTGAATTTATTTATTTTATTCATGAAAAACTAGGTTAAACTGTTGCTCTAAAAGACTCCGTGATAAGTGGTCTAGGAAGTTTGTTTGCAAACTGTACTGTACATTCACTAAACTGAGCTCAATGTATGACCTTCGATAGCGCATGTTTCACAAAAAGTCTTGCCAAGCACCCACCAAAAGCTTCCACCCAGCAAAGCCGCATATCTCCAAGCCATACTACGTGCTCACCATCAATGCTGGGTGTGGCATAATGACCAGGTTGCCAACCCTATCAACTTATTACCCGAAGACTACGGATGGCTACTTGAGAGCAACGAGTATGTGGCAGTCAGGACAACCCTCGAACCTGCACCGGCTGCCGTCAACTGCTTAAAATCAAGGTGTGCGTCAAGATGCAGCTGCAAAGCAAATAACATGAGGTGCACCGAGCTTTGTGGCTGCTCAACTGAAGACGAGGAACAATAGTGCTTGAATACCGACAACACGGGAGATGAGGATGAAGACAATGATGATGAAGATGAAGAGAACTTCTAACAAACGTTAGTTTTAGTAATCAGTCTATGAATAGTAACTAGTATACAATAACAATAATTATTATTATTGTTAAACAACAGATATCCATGGGTATGTTGGGATGACTACGATTATTAAGTCCTTTACAGCGATACAATTATAACTTCGAAATAGTTATAAATAGATATTACGATGAGGGATGCCCTGCATTTCATATACACATCTAATTATTATTATTTGTTAGCAATATCTCTCTTAAATATTGCATGATTACCCTATTGGTACATATCAATCGATTTGTATTTAAATTGTCTATAATATTTTCATCTTGATATTTTCTGTGATATGAACCGTTCAAAAGTTATTGATGAAAAAGTGTATGACGTCACGACGCTCCTGGCGCCCTCTGCAGCGTGCCACGATGTGCCAAGTAGGTGCAAAATACTCAAATAGTATTTCGTAATAGAATTGTTCCCTTGACATTTTCTGTGACATGAACCGTTCAACCTTCAAACGTTATTAATTAAAACGTGTCTATGACGTCATAACGCTCCTGGCGCCCTCTGCAGCGTGCCAGGATTTGCCAGGTAGGTGCAAAATACTCGTATAGTATTTTATAGTAGAATTGTCGCCTACATATTTTCTGTGACATGAACTGTTCAAACGTTATTAGTTCAAACGTGTATATGACGTCACGACGCTCCTGGCGCCCTCTGCAGCCCGCCAGAATGTGGCAGATAGGTTATAAATGCTCGTCTATTATGACATCATAAAATTGTCCTCTTGATATTTTCTGTGACATAAACCGTTCAAAAGTTATTAATTAAAACGTGTCTATGACGTCACGACGCTCCTGGCGCCCTCTGCAGCGTGCCAGAATCTGCCAGGTAGGTGCAAAATACTCGTGTGGTATGCCGTAACAGAATACCGTTTACCGCAATACTCTTTCACGAAAGGCGCACGAGATACCTTTTGCTCCTCTACTAAATGTATCGTATGTCTTTTGTCAGTTACCATTGTATCGTATGTATTTTCAGTTGTCAGTTTTGTATCGTATACCTAGTCAATTGTATTTTTTTTATTTAGAAGAGTCCCGTTATAGGAACTCGTTCCAAATTTTTGAACGAGGGGGCATTGTTGTGGGCTACGCCCCTATTTAGGCCTACTGGCATAACGTCAAATTGTGGAAGCCATGTTTTTTTTCCACTGCCAACTAAAACTTGTAAACTTAACATGATTCAAACAACTCCCGCCAAATAGTTCAAAGAAATGACGATAGGTTGAGCTTGTGATCACTTTAGAAACTATTGCTATTTTTTTTGTACCCTAAAACTAGTATATAAGGGCTGAGAAATCACTCGGAAAGCAGTTCGAGTTAGTAGCTCCACTGAACGCTTTGTGCAAGTAAGTGAATCTGCTACCATTGATCCAAGCTATGTGTGCGGATTCTCTGGTAGTGTGCCGAGTTACCCAAGCTTAGTGTGCGGGTTACGACGCTAAGATTTTTGCCATCTGCTATCAATAATCCAAGCTATGTGTGCGGATTTATTGTTAGTGTGCCAAGTGCATCCAAGCTTTGTGTGCGGGTCACGACGCTAAGATTTGGCCGCTCTAACTCAATATATAATCTATATTTAATTTGTAATTTTGTTTAACTACCAAGAAAATAAACTTCAAGTCTTCTACAAGTACGAAAATGTCTTCCCTTCGTTACAATCCTAACAACATTCCCCTTTCTATTTTTCCCGCCTAAATATTTAAAATCCCGGTCGTGTGACCTTAGTGTCACGCCCACTAACCTCCACACTGCCTTGTCACTCGGCATCACCACGCTACCCAACAGGAGAAACCCCACAACAATTCTAAGACCCGAACACGCGTTTGAGACACGTCACAAGAAAGGAGTATATTGGAGGAAAGGTTGACGGAAATGATAAAGTTGTTGCATGCAGAGAAGACAAAGGGTCTGAGAAAGAAACCCATAAAGACAATAAGAGAAAGGATAAATAAAATGATAGAACACACACGTGTGAACCTACATTGCGTGCACGGTTTCAATCCATTAGAGATTATAAGGGATGTTGGTAAACTTATTCAAAACCTTTTCTGTAAATAAGTAATAAGCAGAAGGTTATCGTAGTACGTGTGCACGCGAGCAGAATGGAACTTGTCTCTCATCCCCTTTCTCTTTCTGGTCATTATTTATTTAAACTAGCTCAACATGTGATTGCACGACACGCTTATGAGGCTTTACACTTCCTTGTGCACACTGAATGAATTGATGGACTTAGCTTGTGATATTTACTGCACAGTATAGACATTCCTTATTTAATAAAAATTGTGTGTTTTTAGCAACACATTGAATAATGGCTGTTGTTTTATAACATAATATGTCAATATTTTGGAGTATTATTACATGAAGTATTGCTGCAATCTGTGAGCTTTGTGCTGTTTAATTTGCTTGAATCAAATGTTATTGGAAACTAAAAATCGTATTCTTTAAAGAATAGTTTATGTTCATAATGTGAATTAACCACAAGAATTGTGTGTGCATTATCTTCATTATAATTTTTACAAAAATTAACTATTAAAAAAAAATGAAAGAACAAACTCATACCCAATGGCCCCTCCCATATTATTTTGTTCTTCATTCATTTTTTTTTTAAATTTCGGTATTTTGCTAATAATTTTCATAAATAAGGAAAGTTGCTCAAATACAATAATTCAACCTGATGATTTTCAATTTTACATGATATTTTAAGACCCGCACCAGTTATTTTAGTTCTAGTTTGATGCTTTAGTTATGTGACAAACGCCTATAGTATGTCGCTCCCAAGGTATCTACTTCACCACCTGTTATTTGGTCATTAGAGTAAGACAAGGACTAATCACTAAGTAAGCTCACACAGTACAACTTAGAGTGCTCATTACAGATAGTTAAATTAGGGTGTGGCCTTAAGTGTTTCGCGCGAATGCGGAAAAGGCTGAGAACTATAGGAGCTGAATATAAACAAGATTCAAGGACTCTGGGCCTGATTCACCTAGTAAGAAACATTGCTAATTGGTTGACAAAATTATTACTATCAACTATCGTAACAGAACGACTTGAAAGCTATATAGGTATTAAATTGCTATTTACTTTTATGTAGCTTTGTATGGTGTAGTTTTAAAGTTACATGTTTCCAAAGTACATTATTTAAATTGATTGGTTGTTTAATTCAGGCATGTTTTGGTATATTTTTTTAAATAACCCACTCCTGTCTTTGTGTCAGTAAAAATGTACAGTCAAAGCTTGCAAAATTTATGACAATCTCCTGTGCATCATGTATGCAACAACCATAGTAAAAATATTTGAGAAGGTTAATTAGACAAAAAATGTTGTTTTACAAAAAATTAAGTGTTATATTTAAACTCTCCTCTTGTAATTTTCAAAGGACATTCTATTTGATAAATAGTTCAGAGTGGAGTTAAAATATTATACTTTAAGGTTTATAAAAGAACAGTATTTTAGTTCATATTAATTCAACTATTGGTGTACCTGTTCCACTATAGTTTCTTTGCTATATAATATTTGAGAAGTTATGCAGATAATCCAAAATGTTAAAGTGATTTTTTATTTTATTTTATTTAATAATAATATCTATCACGAACACCAATTTAGCACGTTTCCATTCAAAATTTCAATTTTTTTTTTTAGATAGGAACGAAAGCAGTTACATCTTCACGTGTTGTAGCTGGATGTACAGAGTTAATTGATACCGGCTTTACGACTCATCTTTGTGCGATGCTATTAAAGAAGACGATGAGCGATGAGAACAGGGTGAAGGAATAGTGAGATGAACCTATCGAGATGAACCTATGAGGTTCCCTGGTCAGCCGCGTCCCGTGAAGAGCGCTCGTAGTGGTAAACAAGGCAGGCGCTCCCATTAGACTCTGACGCCGATGAGATCAGTTTCCGTAAGTTTTGTTATGCATTTAATTATTATTTTATTATTTTATGGATGCGTTCTGTTCACTCGCCGTCATACGGAAATCAATGACCGAACAAGTTTGCACTCTCCTAAACACACCCTATTATTTTGTGTTGGCCCAATCAAATCTACGAATCAATGGGCAACATGATGAGAAATAACTATCAAAGACCATGTTGGATATAAAAATGAGTGCAGAAGAATTTTTAAAGAGTAAATACGCGTGTTTTGTCCTACTCTTGATTTTCTTATGTTACATACTGATACCGTTCAAACTAGAGTTAGATACCGTCCGTATTTTACAGAATTTCCGGTATCTTGATGATTTTGGCACCAATCCATATTGTGGTTGTAGGATTGTCTAAAAACCCGTAATTTTAGCATTTTGGTTTAAATTTATCAGCTTTGAGAATCTTATTAGAGTGGTTTTCAAGTCCATGATAAAAGAGCACGTGGCAACATTTCATTTTGCGAAGAACATTGCATTATGAAAGAAAGCATTTTTCATGGGTGCAACTTTCAAAACTAATATCCATGAAAATGTCCAAAACAAACATGTTACTCATTTATCGTTAGCGTCTTTCAAATTCAGTGGACCAGAATATAAAGCATTTGTATAGCCAGGTTATTCTTAAATAAATAATAAGTGGACATACTCCAGGAATGGTTGTTCAATCGATCTCGTAAAAAATGGGCCCATAATTAATTGTAGTACATTTTGAACATATTATAGTATGCAGAAAAGGGAAGAAATCATCAAACCCTACAGGAAACTCCTGCAGCAGGCTTGATTTTCGACAAGTACGATCGTACAAATTGAAGGTATACTGTACGCCCTAACAATTCCAAAATTACTCCCCCCCCCCCCCCCCCCAGCGCTCCGCCCCCCGCAAAAGTTCATTTTATTTTCGGAAGTCGGCAATCTAGTACAAACTCGGTCAAAGCCGGTGTAAACGTATCACACGGACATAAATTTCAAGTATTTCCATGTGTTTACTGTGCTGAAAACTAACTTAAACTAATCATTGCTCGTATTTTCTAAAACCATTGACCTAGTTTAGATCTAACAATATGTTTACGGACGTGGTGGAAACCGCGTCAGGGTGGATAGTCTTACATGACAGTATAGCAGAGCTTTCCGCATCTCGATATATACGATCCGTTAGACGTCTATCTATATACTGTCGTCACACTGTCACAGTATAAGGAGTATACCGTTGTGAAGCTTACGTTTAAGTTTAACAATACCTTTTGCATTTTGCTGATGTAATAAATGATTACTTAATAAGTGATTACACTAATAAGTGAAGACATTTCTTTAGTTTGTTTCCACATCTTTTTTATCTGAACAGCAGGATTCACAGATTTGTTCAGCTTTTCTATTCTTGTTTTGAAATTGACTACATTGTGACGAAATAGGATCGAAACGCGAATTATCAATTGTAACAGTATTACAAGGCCTACTTTTACTTTACGACAAAACACATCAGGACAACAAGCTGTATTGTCTTTCTTCACCAGATGATTAGTTAGTCAAAATAATACATGCACTCTAATAGCAAACTACAAACATAAGAATCGTAAATCAATTCAAATTGACGTATTCGTATTTACATATAACCGATAAAATAAAATAATATACCGTAAACTGTGCTAAAACCTGCTATTTGACAATCACTCAGCAAGATTCTACAAAAAATACATTCTGTCGTATTATTTATAATTAACACAACTGTCATGATATTTTTTTCGTTTGTTTTACACGGTTTCGCTAAAGTTTCACTACTGTATTCAGAGACGTGAGAAATAAATATCCCCAACTATTACAGTAAATAAGCAAGCAAGTGTTGATGTTTATAAGTATCTTCTAAGCACTCGCTTGTCAGATAGACATACGCATCCCGTTTCCATATAGCCGTGGCTTTAGTGAGAGGTAATAGTTCGATACCCGCCACTGGTAATACTCAATGGATGAGGTAGGCACCACGTCCAAGGTCGCTTCGGTCACGAGAGTTATTATACTGCGAGTGCGATGGATGACTAATGAATAAGTCTTTTAATAGACTATTGTAAGAGACCATTATAATTCCCAGTCAATAGTCATTGCATACTCGATCAATCCTCTGAAGCGGAAACGTATTCTACAGTCTTACTACAGCATGTCTATTACATATTACCGATCGAGGTGGCTCAGCGGGAAGACGCGAGAATAATTCGGGAGGTCGCCAGTTCGATTCCGGTCACCGGTAGTCCTCACTGAAGGATTTTTCCGAGGTTTTTCTCAGTCGTAAAGGCGAATGCTGGGATTGAGTCCTACTAATAGCCCTCGGACATTCCTTCCCAGCTATCAAAATACTCTAATAACCTACTTAGTCACCTGAGAGGGGCACATCAGTTAAAGGTGGTGTGCACCCTATAACGGATATTCCTACGAAAGCGTCGAAAGCGAAAAATGATTACATATTATTATACCGTCCACTTACCTGGAGCAATGGAGATAGCAGAGATCAGTACGGTCACCAGCGTACATCCCATTAAAAACTTCCGGCCTACGTTCACGCTAGCCATGTTGGCGAATGAGCCTTCAATCTAAGAGAGGCAGATCAACATCATAAATAAAGGCATTGTGAGTATTGCTATTGCTAGTTGGTACTTATACGTATATGTATCAGCTATCAGCTGAGACCAACAGCTGTACATTATGTCATTCAATACACCTGACCCATGTAATCTGTAATCTATCGGAATGACTAAATGCAATATTGTTGGCTGTAACATTACTATATACCGAAGTTCTCTTCGTTTTCTTCCGTCATTGTTCGTAATAGCAACAGATTTTACAATTGCGGCGGACGATTTACAGCAGCAATTTAAAAATATCTACTAGGTACTAATGGTCTCTATAAAATATCGATTACCTCTTTATAGGTCGATCATTGTTTCTCTACACGTATATAGCCCTACTAATATTATGCTGATTGCGTTTTTGCAATTGCACTTGCTGTGTTCTACTGCTTGCCTTTAATGTTGACGGAATACGTAGTGAGCTTTAACTTAAATTTGTTTACAACAAATAAGAACGATCACTTTATACTATATCACTTTATACAGTCTAACCCGACAGGCCATAAAATAATACTTGTTTGTTTAGAATAACCTGAATGATCGCACCATTCACACTTTTATTTATAATCTACAATCCGACATAACAGTCACTCCACAGTTTAATATTAACCTGATAGGTCAGAGGAAAAAATTGATTTACACTCTTACTTGAACAGGATAGGCCAGGCCTACTCTCACTAGCGTCAACATATCACTCTCCCCTACAACTTTGTAAAATAATTAATCAATTGATTCACAATATAACCAGAGTAGTCAAAGAACAAAACCACATGACTGTCCAACCTGACTGGTCAGAGATGCAAAGGTTTGCAGTCTAACCTGACAAACAAGAGAGCACATCTGCATGACAGTCTTACATGGTTGGACACAGAACGAAACGAACGTTGGAGTCTAACCTAGCTCGACACATGAATACATTAACTTTGAATTCTAGTAAAGTTGACACAACCAGATGATAACAACAAGTCAATGTTTTTGGTTTGGACTAGTAAACAACATTGGCAACGAACGAGGCTATTCAGTTTCATTATAATTCACATTGATACTATGTAAGCCATGCCGGCATATTTCTTTTTTTAAATACAATCTTATCTGCAACTCCATATTTTTAAACAATATGCTCCTAAAATAATTATGCATGTTAATTGTAGGCCATAATTATATACATTCCATGTTCTAGTTATATACCTTGAACTAAACCTTAAACCAGTATAATATTTTAAATTGTTTATGCTTGTTACCGGTATTTAACAAACAGTAGTTCTTAAGGGCTGGTCCACACAGATTTTTAAGACATACGATTTAAGGTTTAACGCGTAGTCGTAAAGTTGGATCATAGGAAACACGTACTGGCGTTCACACAAAGTTTTTGTTTTAAGACGTTTTCATTGTCGTTTTTAAAACAACGTCTTAAAACCTTATGCATTATGTCTTAAAAATCTGTGTGGACCAGCCTTAAACAACAAAACCTGGCGGGTCTTCTTCTTGAATAATTAACTATACGAGATGGTTTTACTCACCTGTTTTCACGTAATAAGAAAATCCTGGACTGATATCGGTCGGCTTGTCAGCGTAATCAGATGCGTTTACTAGCAGAACGCCAAAGAGTTATACAACTTCCTTTCACATGACATTATTGCAAAACCCGCTGAGATTCTCTCCTCGAAACACTAATGACAATAATGCTGGTGACTTGTATCAAAACGTCGGGTTTTGGTCTGGAACACGCCTACCTACTGTCCGAGCTGCTCTGCGTTACTGTTCCACTCTCAAGCGGAACCGACCCTGACTTTCATTTCACTTCCAAACCCACGAAATTCTTCACCTAATAATTACGCCGCGTCAAGGTCAAGCTTATATCTCTAAACCTCTATTCCATCTTTTTTTTTTTTTATACTAGTATTCGAAAATGTGTACTAACCATCTGATAGTCCACACGAACAATGCCACATGCAAAGCTATCTCCGCTTCACTGTAATGTAAGTTGTCGGCACTAACCGCAGATGCTGGAGCCGTGATTCAACTAGACTTGTGACTGGACTTGCTTCAGAGCGGTCAAATATTATTGATATCACAGATAAGATCTTTCTAATAATATCATTTACATGTCTTAAGTATTCAGATCTATCTGTCTTGAACGTGATTGGCTATTCGAACTAGGTCTTGGAGAAATGACCTTTGCACCATCGTGTAGAGGATTTTATTCAACGAAGAATCTGTTGCCACTTTGACAAACATAAACGATTATAACAAGTAATCTAATATACATATACGAAGACAAACGCGGTTATGTATCGATGGTTCCATAAAATGCTGATATTGGAATGTGATTGCAATTAATGTGATCAATCAAGTTAGGATATTGATATTTCTTTGGTTGAAATAATATTCCTTTCATTTGTATTAGGAATCTCGGGCTGATCTTCTTGGTTGGTGAATGATCTTATCTTCTGAGAGTGTGTAATGATGTTATACTTATAATACATGCTGCATGTGGAGCCATTTAAGTTCTCTGTTCTGCGGCCTTTTTGTGAGTTCTAGAATGGCTTGGTTGCCACACATCACAAATAGTTTATAAGTACATATTTCACTTGAAATAATGGATTGTTCTTGAGATGAAAGTTTGAACATAACGAGTATGTAAACATGTTCCGATAAGTTGTATGTTGAGTCAACAACGCCAGCACAACATAGCAAATTTGGTTGATTAATGTGTTATGATGACACTGTACGAATGTGACACAAGTGAATTATAATTCCTTGTTACACATACGCATAAGATAACGACTCCCAGCTTTGCTTTAACGTAATAGCGATTGTATTTTATTTCACTCACAAGGTTAATATTCACGAGTTTCCTACATTAAACCCAAAATATAAACATAAGCAATGTAAATAAATGGAATAATGTGATTTCATTGACCACCCTGTAAACTGCTCAAGTTGATTTTCAGAAGGGTGCACAATCTACTGTTCATCATGTGTTTATTAGTAACTGAGCTTCAAACGTGTCCATTAGTTTGTTTGTCCTAGCTGATAATCGAGCCCAAGACCTTCTGAGCTGTATCTAGAATAGATAATACAAACCCATCAAGCCAACCACCAGATCAAAAAACAAATACATCAACCATTTTTCGTTTTGCTGTGGAGATGCTCATGGGGTTGGGGAGGGGGGATAATGATGGTGTAACCATAGATATAGATATTTATGGTGCAAACATTTATAGTAAAATTTAAAAATGTACAAATCGATGTAACCAAATTATGTCTTAAAATCAAATTATATACGAAACATGTGCCCTTGGAGTTGGAAATAATACTTAAATACCGTCCGGCACATCCGAACAGACCGGCAAGACGATCCGGCACAGACGAACCAACACATTTCCTATTTTGCATGATATGTGATATC
This sequence comes from Isoperla grammatica, assembly GCA_945910005.1. Classification (NCBI taxonomy): domain Eukaryota; kingdom Metazoa; phylum Arthropoda; class Insecta; order Plecoptera; family Perlodidae; genus Isoperla; species Isoperla grammatica. The sequence goes on along the minus strand of OX246737.1, from coordinate 51,102,270 downwards.
AGACCCTTGTCAAACAAGTTTAGTGGCAACTCTTTGCACAGTCTTTGAAAACTCATAAAATGTACAATAAATAAATGTGCAATCAGAACATATAAATGCGTCTTGTGTCTCTCTCTCAAAGCTCATTGTGTACCCACCAATCTCGCTCGTTTTTAAACGACACACTAGCTGACTAGCAATAGCACTACCACAGTTTTAAGTGAAATCTTTTTGCTTATTATTTATGATTTTATTAAAACACAACAAATAGAGAAATAATGTTGGTGACACTTCAACACTTAATACTTTATTGTCTTGGGATAAAATATGTGATCATCACTAGGTATTCTTATATAGCAGCAAAGAGTACATAGCAGTAACCTAGACCGCACGCCTTGTTTCTTTAGTAGCTTGCATGGCATAAGCAGGGAGTATATAGACCTATCTGCAATTAAATTGGAACCACCAGAACATTTTTGTCTCCAAAATCAGGTTGTTCTATTTCTAGAATGTTACAACGATTGGAACGTTTCTCATTCCCACTCTTTCATTATGAAACATCCCATGACGTCAAAATTTGTAAAACGGTATCACATTTAATTATGTATTGCACTATACCCAGTTGATAATTTCATCATAGAACCTTGGTTAATTGATGACTTGCTAATATCTTTAACTATTCCCCAAACAAACTTGTAATTACTGATCATAAAATAAACGTATTGTTTTAGATATGGTAACTCGCAGGTCGTGTTACATTATTATAACATCATTGAGTTTATTATAGTGTAGTGTTGAGTCCAAACGGCCATTGGCGACCGTCTACCCATAAATCGCCCGTGTACGCTAGTAGTACTGGGGGTGAGCCGCTAGGTGCCACCACACGTACCCCGCACTGATTAGGCCGCGCTGATGTGGCGGCACACAGCGGCCCCCGCCAATACTACTAGCGTACACGGGCGATCTATGGGTAGACAGTCGCCAATGGCCGTTGGGACTCTACCCTACACTAATAAACTCAATGATAATAATATGATTAGAGGTGTATGTAAACATTTGATGTCGTACCCTGTTATACACCATAAAATCGTATAATAAACTTTCAGCTTACTGTAAAACAGAATTTTTTTTATAAAATAGAAATATAAAATTAATTCATATTTGTCGAGTAGTAGTGTTTTAAAATAAAACATTGTTGAGACGTCCACATTCAACTTTAATCTTACTGACGGGGCGGCAGCAATCTTCTGGCCGAAGTCTCGGCGAACAATTCCTTGTGATGTCACAACCGTAATTAACGATTCACTTCGCATTTCTATTTCTCACTCCCGGCGCAACATTCTCTACTCCACAACATTTCGGTATGAACCCTTTATTAAATTAACTACAATTAATAACACCCCACACTTCGTGTCACGTTCTTTGCAATGAAGTCATTTCACTCGACACTGCGTTCAGGTAGCATCGTGCGTGTAGTGACGTCATGGCTAGCAGTAGCAGAGGAGCGATCAACCAAAGTAGACTTCTGTTTGATCGTCTCTCGGCGTGGTTGCATGCTTCGCTCGAGCAGTCGCAGGTGTATTGGTAACTGTCTGCCGGCCACTTGGACTGGTAACAGTTGAACTTGGGATTGGGATGTTTCACGTAGCCACATTCGCGGATAATCACATCTTCGTTTTTTTTCGTGAAGTAGACTAAACACAGAAACAGAAAATTAGTGTACAAGATTGAGGACACAAGCTACTTGAATTCAAGTAATTCAAGCGAGCGAAGCGAGCGTCTCCATTCGCCTTTTATGGCACTCGTTTTTTTTTTTTTTTTATGTCTGTCGATAGCGGTCGAACGGAAAGTCCGAGCAAGTTTAAATTTGAAAGCCTCGATGTGTATTGAAGGTGTATAGGTTTGTGGCAAAATCGTCCGAAAAGTTAAAAAGTTACACCATAGTTACTGTAAACTATTTTTCTGAAACAAAACGGCGGCAAAATAAGAGATAGCCATATTTTTATAAAGATTTTTCCAAATACGAATATGATCATTTTATGACTACCTGATAAGTATTGGCAAAGTTACACAAAAGTTACTCGATAATATGTTTCTGAAACACAGTAACGGCAAAATGTGAGGAGGCTATATTAGAGTAACTTTTTGTCCGGTCACGAATATACTAATTTAAACGCAATCCGATATGTATTAGAGTCAAAAATTACATTTCTATTGCTGTCAATAAGTGTTAGTAATGGTGGTGGACCATGTTGAAAACACTTCACGAAATTACAACGAAAATTCGTAGCAAAGCGCATTGCACAGCTTTCAACAATGCCGGGATTTATAATAGCTATGGAAATTAGAAACGTGTATGCAATACGCGCTATGGAAATTAGAAACGTGTATGCAATACGCATTCTTGAATTGTTGTTAATTGTTGTTTTTATTAGCTTTGAAAACTTTTCGCTAGAAAGTTCGTAGATATGGACGCGCTCGCTTATCAACGCGTCACACAAAGCGTTTTCCTAGTAAAGTTGGTGAAGATGCAAGTTCTAGTGTAATGTAAGCGCATTTATTTGTACGTGAACATGCACTTTGCAATCCAGAATAATGTATAGGTAGGTATGGGCTCAGTATTTCAACATCTAAGTTTAATTAATGCAAGTCCATATTTCCATTGGTTGTATCACATTGTTGGGAAAAAAATATTTGAGAGTAAATTAAATGACTGGACAATCCATACATGCCCTAAGCAAAGAGACGCAACAATATACGAGCGATGAACATTGAACAGAGAGATTGCGGAGAGAACACAGCACAGGCTACAATCTGTTATCAGTGAAGCGACCGATGGCGATGGGCTATGTCCGAGCCGTTAAGCCCACAGTCACCCCACGATACATGGGTTAAAGTCCCATACGTAGAGATTGTTGGTGAAGATGCAAGTTCAGTTTTTTTTTTTTATTATTATTTCGCGATGTTTCGTCATTTTTTTTTAAACCACAGGTTTGCTCCCAAAAGAGTAGGAACAAATATTGCTTTAAATTAGTCAATTTACATGAATTACCAACAATCAGTTTCACAAATTGCAGGGTGATTTTCTGACGATTGATTTAAAATGAAAACAAGTTTTACTTAAAATATTTTTCTGATTGCTGGGCCAACATATTTCCCCATCACAACTTATCCCTCTTCTCTTGCTATGCTATTAGCTTTATTCCTTGGATATCCGAGTGGCAGGGATTGACCCTGCAATCCCTTTTGAGGAGTCAATAGCCCAACTTCAAGCCACTTGCTATAAACATATTTATTAAAATTAATAAAATAAAATTAATAATATTTAAAATAAGGCATAGGCCATTCTCTACCCATACTTTTTGTTAGCCAAACACTGATTATACAATCAATTCATTTTATATTATTTATAATTATATTATTATATATTTATATTATTTTGATTGATGACTATGTGTATTGTTATGTTAAGTTTGACAAAGTAGGGAGCCCTGATAAGACACAACAATAGAGTCTTGAATAATTTTGTTTTAACTGTCTCGAGTTATGTTCGTGGCTTCATTCCCATGCATTTATATCATCATTTCGTTTTCTTTTGAGATGGACGTTCCACTTTCACTTTGGAACAACATGTCAGGATACACACAACAATATAATGTAGTCGAGACATCGTGCGTTACATAATTATTATAATGTGTATCGATTGCTAACCATTTAGGATTATCTATGGCTGCCTGTGAGTGACAACAAAGACATGTGGATTGTGCTTTTGTAGATTGGTACCTGTTGGAACTTTCTACTTGGAACTTCTCATATGATGCGTCCTTGACGGTATTTCAATGTCGTCAAAGAGACAATACCCTAAGAAAGTACGACTAAAACAAGTAAAGTAAATACAGAAGTGTTTTATTTTGTAGTTAATTCGCTAGTATACATTTTGCGCCAAGAAGTTCAATAAAATATGTTGTGTTTTACTTGTGTATTAAAGTAAAATGATTTACGTTTTTTGTAATTGTAGTAGTAGAAGTAGAAGTAGTAGTATACATCTATATATTTGCTTGTGTCTCGTGACTCTTTATCTTGGATACATAATAATAATAATACTTTATTGAACATATAGACATAAAGGTTGTGAAAAAAACAACATGTATAGTGTGTTGGCACTGTTGGGGAAAAAAGTCGAAAAAAAAAACCCACTGGTTCGGACACTCACACACAGCAACAAGCGCTGTGAAAAACGTGTATTAAAAATTAAAACGTCCTTTTCTCATACGCAGGGAATAACTTATCCCTATTCATCTTTGATACATTGGACGAATGAATGGATTGCATTTGAACGATGACCCCGTATCGAAAATCATAGCCTCTGGGCCCGAGCCAAACAGGTATCGCTACCTAGCGTGAACATCTCGAACGTTAAAGTTGTGGCATCTACCGTCAGAAGGCGCTGTCGGTCGTAGAATGGATTGTTCGATACCGGCCCGGCTTCGAGCCTAGGCCGCTGCTGCCGCCGCGCCGGGTAGCCTACGTACGTATGCTAGGCCGCTAACGTTGAGCTGTCCCGCGTGTGTCGACCGCTAGTATTCGTACTGTCTCTTAATTAGTTTGTATGTTAGTGCGCGTGCTATGGTAGTGATAGTGTTGTGAGGTGCCGCCCGTCATCCCGCACACCGGTTATCAACGACATCTTTAATGACAACCGACTCATTTGCCTGTTTTGGCGGTTTACCAAGGAAGAGCTAACCAAGTAAATCACCTATTTTTACATTTAAATTAATGCTAATTCAGTTCATGTAAATGAGCTCGCAAATGCTAATTGAATTATCAATTAAACGCCGCAAAGGTGTGAATGAACAACAAGTAGAAAATGCGACTAGCGACATTATTTGAAAATTACATTTTATTTCCATTCCCCTATTCATCATTTAAATGTAGTTTTGTTATCGTTATTTAGTAGCGTACCGGTATTTGTTTTTAATACTTATGATTTCAGTTTGATTTGAATTACTGTCGGGCTGCGCAATGACCAAGTATATACTTGAAAATTTAAATGCGTGAATGATTGTACGATTCTAATAGCATAAGCTGTGTCAAAACTAGAGCCATCATTTACAAACGAAGTAATTTCTTTTCAATTAATGCACGTGAATTTTTTTATGAAACACATTATGTTTGTTTCATCAAATAATTAATGATAACAATTTAATTGGTCAAGTATAATTAAATTAATATAGTATTTTTATTTATATCATTATTTCGCAGCATTGGTAGTTGTGTGCAGTGAGTGTATGGTTATTCGTGGTTATTGCTTAGTTATAAACACTAAGAATTTTAGTGCACTGAAATAAAAAGTATCTGTAACCGAATACGACAAAATATGTTGTTTTTTTCTGTTTAGTTATTACAATATAGGCTAATTATTATGATAAATGATACTAGTGTGAACATAATCGCAGTGTATTAAAGAACAAGTACGTGTTTTTATTTATTTCTTGTTGTTACATTGTCGCTATATTGGGCGTTGGAGGGCGGGTGGGGGGGACGGGGGGGGGGGACTGTACAACTATTTTCGTTTCCAAACATATGACCATCTCTGCGGCCTTGGTTATGTACTAGGAAAATAAAAGAGTGTTGTCTGACCTTGTCTACTTGGCAAACCAACAGGTTTAAGGTTTGCAATAACAGCGCGCTAATAACTTTTCGATGGTCTGTAGTTGTCTATGTATTAGGAGGCCTACTGTCAGCACCAAGATAACACCTACCAATGTAACTATTTGTGGTAGGGGGAATAAAGCCGTGGGTTACTGTCTGCCCCCGCTATGCCCTACATAAATCCCATACCATACCATCCACTATCGAAATCGTGTTACTAAATGTTGATGCGTGCATGCATGACAGCGTTCGAGGAGCGAGTACACAATGCAAAAACATTAGTTCTGTCGACAGAGCACAAAACAGAATTTTTATCAAGTTTGTGATTTGTAATTTTATTCACAACTAAAATCTATATAAATAAGTCTACTTCTATAAATAACTCAAGTGTGTTGGCAATTCCTTCGCTTATAGTCGTATATATATATCGCTGTTCAAAGCCAAACAGGTCGCCATCATGAATTTCAACCAGAAAAATGATTTCTGTTGAAAACAAAGAAAATAATACTCGTCTAGGACTCGAATATCATTATGAGCACGACACAATGACCGAAACCCGTATAACGTGACTGCGTGATTTGTATCAAAATAGCAACCGCGCCACTTCCACATGTGCAACAATTAATTGGATTGAAGTTCGTAAATCGAATTAGTTATTTATTACCAATTTTGTTGGCACTCATTTCCGAGTGAAATCGCAACCTTTGAAGCTCCCACCCAATAGGTACGTTGACAGCTGGAACGTAGTATGTCGATATGTCGATCATTCGTGCTGTGATCAGTGGTTGCTAAACCATAAATATAGATCGTTACTTTGTTATCGGTTGGTTATGTATCAGTGTACTGTGTAATTGTATGTAATGACTGAATCACGTGATGTTCTTTGGAGCTTTTGGAGCTTTGGATGGTGGCAATAAGGTACAGTTTCCTTTTGCTTGACAATCTCGACCGGACAGTGTCCTTAAGAGAAGTATGATTAGAATACAGATGTGATGGTTTTGTTGCTGAAGGCAGAACGTTTGGAAAAAGAATGAAATGGCCCGAAGGCAGAAAGAATTTAGAGTGATATAAGTATGAAATTAATAGAAGAGGTTGGGTTTACAACTACTAGGAATAAAATAGGTAAGTTCAGGAAGGGTCCTGGGAATGAAATTACGTGATGTTCAAGGTAGAGCGCAGGTTATGTAATACTCTAGTGCGATGGAATATCGGTGGGGTGTGTTATGTGGAATGAACAGCAATAACATCGCATGCATATAGAATGGAAGGCTATGGATTAAAAGATGAATCGGTGCAAACCTATATTATTACGATTTTAATCAGTATTGCGTACAAGCACAAAGCTGAAAATCGTATTTACTTTGTTTAATTTATAAAATAAAATGAAGTTGGTTTCAATGTAATGAATTTATTTAGTCAATTTAGCTGGTTCATACACTCATAATAATAAATTTCAATTGACATCAAAAGTCTACTGTCGTTTTGACAACCCCGCAGTTTGCTTCGTTAAAGATTTCGTGATACTAAATTTAGAAGCACAATAATTTCGGCGCACCGGAATCACGACGGTACAATCACCACAATTCATTTAAACCGAGCTCGCATTTCGTTTAGAGCATCTAGCCTAGCGTGGACTGGCACACCATCGAACGCGACAAGTCATTAAATAAAACAACGCATAGAACACTGCTATCTCGACGCGTCATACACTTGTGTAAGCAGGTTATAGGCGCGACACGACGGGTGAAGGTATTGTGCAGTAGGCTAGGCGAGGGAAGCAACATGTGATCAATGTTCTTAAAGCCGACCCCATATTGCGTGCTACCAAACGACGGAACAACACGAATATCACAATGGCCAATATTAACCACAGACACGTCCCCCACTGGCTGTGGGTGGCGTAAAGTGTTTTCGACGATGCGTTATTGTATCCATCCCGCCATTGTTTACGTCGTAATCGGACAAATGAAAACGGTAACATGCGAGGTTCGGGGAAGCACTACTATATTGATGAACCGTCACTGTATTTTTTAGTGTAGATCTTAGTGTTGATAATCGTTCTCTAGGCCCGTGACGACTATCGATTGCTCTCATGTCTGGAGTAATAAGGTCAATATTGAATATATTACAAACACTTTTATATTATATGAGTAATTGCTGTTCTCATTCCAGTACAAACCGACAATATGACAAATAAACCAAGGACAAACACGAGGATAAGAGTGTAGTTGTTGTAAAAGTATAGGAAGTCACTCACATTATCACGTCTCTAGCGAGTTGCCTGACGTACCTGGTAATAATATCCACTTCCAAAATGTTATCCTCATCTATTTACCCTACTGATTCAATGTGCTACATAATAGTGGTGCGAGTTTTGTCTTCGTTCTTTTTTATGGGTTAGTTTGTTACTGCTGTTTATATATTTAAATTCATGGTTAAGGATACCCAAGGCCCAAGGGCCACCAGCTGTGCGTATATTTGAAAATGTATTTGTCAATAACAAATTTATTCTGCACAACATTCATTTTCTTCAATATTGCCTTATTTTATTTATTGAAACCAAAAGAAATTGCGCGTTTCACCAACATCAACGTGTTCATGTTATTTTTCGTAGAGTACAATCCTCATAACAGACTATTTCAAAACTGAACCAGCCAGGTATCCATTTAGTTTTGACCTGACAATCTTCTATAGATATTCACGCATACACAAATATTCATCAAATTATAAAGATACAAAAAAAGCACCATACAACAAACAGGACTAACAACAATTATCTAATTTCTTGTGATTGATCTCTGTTGACTCTTGTACGTGAATGAAGATCTAATTGGCTCTGACGTAACACATAAATGAAAACGGATGATTTTTTGAGTGGTATATAAAATACACTCTACCGTACGTAGGTCCTAATTATTTCCAAGTGTCGACCTGGTTCAATGTATGCACCTTCAAATGCAGGCACACGTGACATGTGTTTCTTGCACAACAAACCCACAGACAATAATATAATGTACTAATGATGTATATCGATGTTCATCAATGAAATATATACGGTTCTGATTTATGATTTAAATTTGAGACACTAAACGCAGATTTTATCGGACTATTTCAAAAGATACGTGTAGGGTTTATATTCGCTCACGGCATAAGTTATAAAATTCTGCCAAACGGTTTCGAGAGATGGGAAAACATCGAACTAGCAATTAATAATGTAACGATTGCATAGGCTACCATATTCATTTATAAAACATGAGTTCCGTATGTGTAATGTGTACACAGAAAGCGGCAATTCATAAATTGATCACTATAATTTTATTATGTAGTAATAAAAAAACAACAAAGTATTTTCGATAAGACAATAAAGATTGATTGGTAACCACCGACAATAATTATAACGTTGACAAAGATAAGTTACACATTTGGTACCACTAATTCTGTGTTGTAAAAACCTCGCCCCAAAACAGAGTAGCCAACATCGACCAATAGAGTAATAATATTACATGAAAAAAATCCTTTTTTTAAAAAAAAAAAAAAACAACGCTTATATTTAAATGTACTAAAAAGAAAAAAAGAAATTTTCTCCCAACAAATTTTTGCTTTACTCGGAAAATAATGAGCGTTGGGCGCTTTCCCTCCTTGAACAACAAAATTCTGTAATCTGTCAATACCGTAAGCGCCCAACGCTTTTATTTTCCAAGTAAGGGACAAATTTGTTGGGAGAAAATTTATTTTTTACTTTTTAGTACATTTAAATATAAGCGTTGTTTAAAAAAAAGGAATTTTTTCATGTAATATTATTACTTTATTGGTCGATCTAGGCTACTCGGTTTTGGGGCGAGGTTTTTACAACACAGAAATAGTGGTACCAAATGTGTAACTTCTCTTTGTCAACGTTATAATTATTGTCGGCGGTTACCAATCAATCTTTATTGCCGTATCGAAAATACTTTATTGTTTTTTTATTACTACATAATAAAATTATAGTGATCAAGTTATGAATTGCCGCTTTCTGAGCGTTGGGCGCTTTCCCTCCTTGAACAACAAAATTCTGTAATCTGTCAATACCGTAAGCGCCCAACGCTTTTATTTTCCAAGTAAGGGAAAAATTTGTTGGGAGAAAATTTATTATTTACTTTCTAGTACATTTAAATAAAAGCGTTGTTTTAAAAAAAAGAATTTTTTCATGTAATATTATTTTATACTTTTTAGTCTAAACGAATTTTGTAATTGAATATGTGCTCACAGGACGTGTCGTAACTATCTGTGACTAATTTCCCATATGAAGCTTTGTTTGATTGATTAATTATGATGAATTAATTGATTAACTAGTGAATGTGATAAATTGATTCATGTATTTTCATAAAGAATATGTCTGTGTGAAAAATTTCAGCTTGATCAGACATTGCGAAGTTGGTGAAATATTGATTCCCATATAAAACTTTGATTAATTAATTATGATTAATTAATTAATTAATAAGTGAATCTGTTAATTGAATCATCTATTGTCATCAAGAATACGTATGTGTTAAAAATTTCAGCTCGATTGGACATTGAAAAGTGGGTGAAATATCGCTTATAAGATTCCGTCCAGACAGACAAACACATGAAGCTAACATAAGCGTTGTAATAATAAAAAAAAAAATGCTGTTATATACGCACATTTTAGCTCTCGGCCAGTGGCGTGACGTGAGAGGGCAGTACAGACGGGATCCCCCCCCCCCCCCCCCCCCCCCCATCGAGGCTCCTGACCCTGCACCACTGATACGTATGCTCAGAATATTGCCACCGATCGTACCTTCCTTACTGAAATGCTCATCTTCATCTCAACGATAATAAGGCCATGTCACATTAGGCTCCGAACTGACAATCATCGCAATCGTAGATTCGAGCTTACGATTGGCGGCGCATGCGCAGTAGCTCAGTTGGGCCAGTCTACGATTGCAATCTTTTTATAGACCGAGCTCTAAAATAAGATTGTGAATCGTAGATCCGAGTCACGTGAACCAATTAAGAACGAGATCGTATTGAGCACTGTCATAACATAACCTACCCAACCTCCGACAACAAGTAACGGAAACAATTAAAGAGCCAATAATTTTAATTATATATTTGTTTGTGCTTATCTTAGTTATTAGTTATTATTATTATTAATGAATTTATTTCCTAGTTGCACGATTTCAGGATTGTCAGCTGGTCAAGTATGATTGGAGAAATGTAGATTGCGACTCCAATTGTAGTGTGATAGGGACTGTAAGGTCAAAGATAACAACCTGTGAGTATCAGTTACATAAAACTATATTATCTCTTGCTCAGGCCAATCTAAACCACTCATGGTTTGGAGTTTGTACACACGTGAAATGAAAGCCTGAATAGAACCGGGCGTGGAATACGTTTAGGGTATAGGAAGGTAAGAGTAGCCGTATAGGCCTATGTCAAGGGTAAGGATGAAACTTTTTTTTTTCCTTCTTGTGTCAAGATGGCTTTTTCAGCCATTCTTTTGTCTTACTATCCAATATAAAACAACTTCCTTTTCTGGCCTGCTCATATCATTAAAACTATAGGAGTATCTTTCAAAACCAAATTATTTATACTCTATACCCAGCAAATAAGCTTCCATGTGCGCGTCAACAAAGTTTTAAGTGTGTAAATAGTCAATATAATGGGCATATTCATATTGTGGTATTTCGTTGTGATATTAGTTCAGCACAGTGGTTTTTCGATACCTGTCCCAAAAATACTGTATTTTCTTCTCAAGTTTACTGTACAAGGTGGGTCCCTGATTGTGACGGGTGTCCGCAAAGAGGGCTCTCGTGCATATCACTAATCAACCCTTTGCTAACGTTTTTTCAATTTTCATCTGTTTCTCTTCTCATTTTCGTTCATGCCGGCCCCCTTTGAGAACTGAACGTCCATCAACCCGTACGGCGTACGCCCCCACTCCCGAACCCATCAACCCCTAACTGGACTCCCCTTATGACGACCCGGGCAATGTGTGATGTATCTGATTCGGCCGGCGGCATATGATGTAGATAATAATAATGTTTCGTATGAATACCCGTTATAGGGTGCACACCAGGTTTACCTGATGTGCCCCTCTTTAGGCGTCTTACTAGGTTATTAGAGGGTATGGATAGCCAGGAAGGAATGTCCGAGGGCTGATAGTAGGACTCAATCCCAGCATTCACCTTTTACGACTGAGGAAAACTTCGGGAAAAACCTTCAGTCAGGACTGCCGGTGGCCGGAATCGAACCGGTGACCTCCCGAATTAGTCTAGCGTCTTACCGCTGAGCTATACCTTTATCGGTAATGTAATAATATGTAATAATTTGTATACTATACTTTATTTAGCATGTTTGCTACTGTGTTTCAGCACTGTTACATTATTTCATTTGTATATAAATTAATCACTAGTTACAATTTACTAATATAATTAGCAATCATCACTATTTTTCAGTATCCAATGTTTACATAAGCACAAACAAAAGTATTCGTGTCCTTTGTCTCTCTGATTTCTTTCGGTAGTTTGTTAAATTCTCATATACATGTATTTGAGAAAAAAAAGAAGGTATACGTACAGTCATGTCGAGTACATCGTAAAGCGCAAATAATTAGTTTGTTAAAAACGAATTTAATAATACTGAAGTTTGCTGGAATGTTTCGGGTAGGTGTGGATAATGGTATCTCCATTCAATAGATAACGGTTTAGTGTTTGTATACATTTTTTTAGTATCCACTTGGTGTTACTCTTGTTGGAACTAGTCCGACTATTTATTTGTAATCTGTGAATGGAGTGCTGTGCGCACAGATATAATGTATTGATTAAGAATGATTTAGCCTTCAACGGAATTAGTGTGTTGGGATTGAGGCGCCGTGATTTGTGTCAAGTTGTTGCATACACAGATAACAAACGCTGTGCTCGCCTCGATTAGTACGTTAGGATATATAAATAAATAGCGATCGTCTGCCAGCAAGATCACGGGGCACATAGAAGGTATGTTCTAGCAACTCTGTGTTTTGAGTTGAGTAAAGTAGTAGTAGTAGAAGTAAAAAGTATACTACACACATACATTTCGGTAGATAGCGCTGTATCGAGAGTAAAAGTATAGGCTACTTCACAACATACATTTCGGTAGATAGCGCTGCATGGAGGGTTCTTGTGGTAACGTTTGACAACCGAAATAGCAGTAGAAGTAAAAGTATACTATACTTGGTTCCAACCTAACTAACACCCTGCCAATCACTAGTCTGAAAGGGCTACTTAGCCGTCGCCTTCTTTGTTGAATGTTGTAGGCCCTACATGTCAGTCAAGTCTAAAATCTACGGTGACAGTCGATTCGGGCCTCAGTGATACACAGTTACAAAAGCCAGGAACTTCCCTTATAAAGGGTTAGCTGTATCCGTAGTGGTCAAGTTCTTTGTCCGTGGGGTTTGTAGCTGTCGGTACCGGCCGAGAAGGTGAGTGCTTTCTTGAATAACGGGGATGGTTGAAATCGATTATCTACACAATAACATCGCCTCCTTTCAGGTTAGTGATTGGCAGGGTGTTAGTAAGGTTGGAAACCAGTATAGACACATTTAGGTAGATAGCGCCGCATTGAGAGTAACCAAAATGTGTCAAAACTCCTTCGTCTTACACTGACACCTTACAAAAATCAAGGGTAGAACAAAAACCATCAGTATCAACAACATCTCTTGGCGTTAAAGGAATAGTCAGGTGAAAAACTAAAAAATCACCAATGAGTCATAAGTGCATGAAATTCAGTTATGTGTAAAATAAAATTGATATAGGTTGCTTCAATGCAAGAAAAAAAATAGTGAACATTTAGCTTTTCTACTAGATTCCCTTCGCCAGCTCTGCTGCATTTTTCTTCTAAAGCGTAGTACAGCTGTATCGGTTCTGAGCTCGCTAGCGTCCAATAACGTAGTTATAATGTAATTATCTTTGCTAGCGCCTTCCTGATAGACAGAGCACTCATTAGGTTTGTTTGTTTTACATGCATAGTGTAGTGTAACGTGTAAGTAAGTGTAGGCTTTTACACTTGATTTTGCTTCGCGTCACCCAAAATAAGAAAACGCTTTTTGTCTACACTTTACACTAAGCTTTACACTGACCTACTTACGTTTTGAGGTTATGGTGTGCATGCTCACATTATTTCCGTATATAGTCCAAAAGAACCCTAATATACATTTACTATCAATTTTAATTGCATTCATTTATTATGAAAGTGCTGCAGTTTTACCATCGGTGGAAATAGAATGCGTTTTTCATGATTAGTGAACTCCTTATTTTGAACTGACACGTTTGTTTGGCGCTTTTTAATTACACTACACTTGCAGCATGAGCCGAAAAGCAGTTGTAGAAAGTGCTACACACAGTGTAGCACTAAGGTAAGACAAACGCCCTACACTTGGCTACACTTAATACCCAAACGCCTTTTAGAGAGAATGAGCCTACACTAGTGTAAAGTGTAGGTTAGTGCAGGTAAAACAAACGAACCTATTGTGTAATACGAATCCAGCCATAACACTCGGCGACTGCGGACAGTGCCGCTCAAAACAGATTGCAACTTTTCTACACATCAATTGTCACAAACAAATTAGGCCTAATTGTAGGGCATTTTGTAGAAGTACACGTTCGTACTAAGAAGCATGTTATCGGTAGAGAAACGATGCACATTAAACCTCGTGATCGATTTTTGATAAGTGCCCTACTTTAGCAGTGGTTTTATTATCTCGAGGTAACATTTTTGTTACATGGGAATTACCAAGAGAAGAGTTGCTCGTTGCTACTTGGTAGCAACAAGCCAAAAAGTCACGTTTTCTTTAATTTTTTAACCGCCTGCTTTTAAAGTATGGTCTCTTTTAGTCATGTTTTCCATATTTGAGGGTGGACATATACAAATGGTAGTTTTTTAGTTTTTAACCTGTCTATTTTAATTCGTCGTGTAAGCTGGCGTTGAGTGAATCTAGCAATTACGAGACGTAATGCGTCTGCTACTATTTGGCTATTGTATCGTACGTATTAGGGATGTAAACGTTCAAAGCGCAGGTAAACGTTCTTGATCCAGTGTGTCAAAAACCAACCGTTGTGGCGTTGAAGACGAGAAATCTCACAGTTGATAACAAATAGTATTAATTTTGTTGATAAGTCTATGTAAGCCACGTACTAACTAGTTAGCCTACTATCAGCACAGATAACAAGTTCACTTGACATTCAACTACGTGCTGTTAGTACAGTTACTGACCACGAATTTTAATTTTACCATAGGCTTCGGAACTTTTCGGTCATTTACTGCATCGGTAATTTTCCTCTTCGTACGGTGGGGTTGAGAGGGATGTCAAAAACGTGCGAATCAGCCCATTAAACGTGTTCGCCCATCCCTAGTTCGTACACATTCTTGGCTTCGCTAAACGCGGTGTAAGTTTAGCTCACGGTTATTGCACATCTAGAACCTACAATGCGCGCCTTCTTGATAGTTTGAAATACGAAAGTTCTGGGCCCTAGGCAACCCGCTGTAATTGGTAGTTTTGACGAGCTCCGTAGCCATGGAAATTGCGAAGTCTAGGGTGACCAGATGGTCAGAACTGAATTTCGAGCTTTTTTTTACTTGAAATTTAAATTTTTTAGATTCGTATTTTATTAATGTTGGTGTATCTGGGAGAGTAAAAATGTCAGTATGGTAAGTGCTTCATCAGTAGTAACCTATTAATTTTCAAAAGAGTACTATACCTTTATCACTAGGCGTCGAGTTGCATTTACCACTGCACTTCTCTTCCGTACTTGCGTTTTTGTTTGTTTTTTTTAGTTGAAATTTGTAATTTTGAAACGCAAATCAAAGAAAATCGTGAATTTACAAATTTCGGGACAAAAGGCGTCCCGAAGTGAAACATTTCGAGACGCGGGACACTTTGGGTCGAATTCGGGACTGTCCCGCATTTTTCGGGACGTCTGGTCACCCTAGCGAAGTCACGTGGTACGGTTAAGGACTTTAGGAACTCGAGCTTGACCCGATTAGGTGTCGATATAGTAGATTACTGCCTTTGATTTACTCATGTCGGATAGTGTACCCCAAGCATCCCCTCCCCTCCCTTCAAGCTACCTCAATAAAACGTGCTGGCGCCCGTGCTGGTTGCCAAAGTAAACGCACGATAACGTATCGAGCGATAGATGTACCGCGTTTCACGATAGCGGTAATTTCATCTTCTTCTCTCGTCAGCACTCTTTTATCGCCCGCACTCTGCAGTCTAGTCTGAACTGACTCTAGAACAGGGCTTCTCAAACAGTGGGTCGCGAGCTTATGAAAAATGGAAATTAAGGTGTTTATAGAATAGTGATTTTTTAAAGAAATGTATAAAAAGATGTATATAGAAAAGTTGAAAACGAGGCTCATCGGGAAATTTCCTTACACTTTCATCCGCTTATAAAAATGTGAACACAGAGCAAAACTATGCAAGCATCGGCTAACAAGCGATCGTCTGTTTCAGTGTATAAACTATACGCAAATATAAGGTCCGATATAAGACGGGGTCACGAGATTTTTTACCTAGATATTTGGGGTCGCGGGCAAAAAAGTTTCAGAAGCCCTGCTCTAGAACGTCGCCCAGCTTGACTGACATTCCCCCCCCCCCCCCCCCCCCGACTTACACGTGGCAGACTTAGCGGAAATGAATTTATTATTTATTCATGAGAGATTACAGCACAAATGTAACGTATGCGTCCCAAGTTCGGCTCTAAGCATCGGCTAACCGTACAATAAAGATGTTTATATTATAGACGCATTGTCGACAGCATTAAATAAAGTACTGAATAAGCTTAGTAGAATTTTGTTTGTTTTCCAACGGCAATGTTGATACATCTTCAAAACGAATTTAAAAAATTATTCCCATGTAAAATATATAATTTCGTTCGTTTTGTTTATATTACCAACACAAAGTTATTATACGTGCAAAATATCAGCATATAGGCTTTAATACGAATCTCTTCCAAGTTCCGATTGTATTAGATTCATTTTGAAATCGCTATATTAACGTCAGTTAAAATCGGTTTGTATAGAATTAATACGTTTTAATAATCACAATCAGCCAGAGTCCCAGACCCCTAGCTTGAGTCGAGTTTAACCCCCCCCCCGAGACAATGTAGTGGATCATCAAACATGACGGTTTGTTTATATAATTTCGCTAGTTGTGGGAAAGAAATTTTCAACCTTTTGTTAAAAATATTTGCTGTATTGCTATATGGTATTATTTAGCAATGAAAAACGCTAAAGTTATTTAAGAAATTCGTATTCCCATAAAAATAACCACGGTGTGAAAACATCTAGCATCTCTATTCTCTACAAATCTTAGAAATATAATCAGCGATTGATGTAATTAAAAGGACCAATTTCATATCTCTTACAAATCTATCTGCAGAATAACATGGAAATAATTACAAGAATATTTAAAAAATAAGTTTAAAAATAAGTTCTTAGTCGTCGCGTGCATGTGGATGTGCTAAATGTAAAATCACATCATGCATAAAATGAATTGAGTAAAAGCCAGGGCCTTCCTCTGGATCGACAGCCAAGACTTAGATAGCGCTGCTAAGCAACTTCCATCTGCGCTAAAAGATAGACTCCAAGCACAGATATCGGATTACACGTAAGTGTATAATTACTTATTTTTGCTTCAATAGCTCAACAAACATATAACCACAGATAAATAATTGGTTGTCTGTGATGTAACCTTACGCCAGCGTCTGCTGGTTGTCCGTCACTCCGGTTTCTGCTAGTATCGCCAACATGCTCGATGACACCTTGTATGTATGTATGATATTATATAACTGGAAAACGCTCTGTCCATATCTACGAACTTTCTGGCGAAAAGATCTCAAAGCTAAAAAAAAAAACAATAAACAACAATTCAAGAATGCGCATTGCATACATGTTTCTAATTTCCATAGCTATTATACAATCCCGGCATTGTTGAATGCTGTGCAATGCGCGTTGCTAAGAATTTTCGTTGTCATTCTGTCAAGTGTTTTCGCCGCGGTCCGCCACCGTTACTAACAGTTGTTGACAGCAATAGAAATGTAATTTCTGCCTCTAATACGTATCCGATCACGTTTAAATTAGTATATTCGTGACTGTACAAAAATTTACTATAAGATAGTCACCACACATTTTGTTGTTACTGTGTTTCAGAGAAATATTTTCGACTAACGTTTGTGTAACTTTGCCAATATTTATCAGATCGCCATAAAATGAACACATTTGTGACCCGAAAAAGCTTTAAAAAAATCTGGCTACCTCACATTTTGCCGCCATTTTGTTTCAGAAAAATATTTTGCAGTAACAATGGTGTAACTTTGTAACTTTTCAAACGATTTTGCCTTAAAACTATACACCTTCAATCCACATTGAGACTTGTGGACGGTACAAATTTCAAGTTGATCGGACTTTTCGTTCGACCGCTATCGACAGACATAAAAACAAAAAAAAAACAAAAAAAAAATAAACAGAACGAAGTGCCATAAAGGTCTAACGGAGACGCTCGCTTCGCTCGCTTAGTAATGCAAAGGTAGTAGTGGTAGTGCAAAGGAGTGGCGAGCACCTCTTGGGTAGTGTACTAGGAAAACGCTCTGTTTGACGCGTTGATAAGCGAGCGCGTCAATATCTACGAACTTTCTGGCGAAAAGATTTCAATGCTAATACAAACAACAGTTAACAACAATTCAAGAATGCGCATTGCAAAATTTTTTCTAATTTCCATAGCTATTATACTTCCCGACATTATCAGATGCAGTGCAATGTGCGTTGCTAAGAATTTTCGCTGTCATGTTTTCGCCGCGGTCCGCCACCTTTACTAACAGTTATTGACAGCAAAAGAAATGTAATTTCTGCCTCTAATATGTATCAAATCGCGTTTACATTAGTATATTCGTGACCGGACAAAAATTTACTATAAAATAGCCACCTCACATTTTGCTGTTACTGTGTTTCAGAAATATATTTTCGAGTAACTTTTGTGTAACTTTGCCAATATTTATCAGATCGCCATAAAATGAACATATTTGTAACCCGAAAAAGCTTTTAAAAAATATGGCTATCTCACATGTTGCCGCCATTTTGTGTCAGAAAAATATTTTGCAGTAACTATGGTGTAACTTTGTAACTTTTCAAACGATTTTGCCTCAAAACTATACACCTTCAATCCACATCGAGGCTTGAGGACGGTACAAGATCAAGTTGATCGGAGTTTTCGTTCGACGCTATCGACAGACATAAAAACATAAAAAAACACAAAAAAAGAAAGAGAACGAAGTGCCATAAAGGCCTAATGGAGACGCTCGCTTCGCTCGCTTAATAATGCAAAGGTCGTGAGTGGCGAGCACCTCTTGGGCGGTGTATATATGCTAAAGAAATCATTTTTCGGTCAAACCAATCACTATTTACGTTTTTTTTTTTTTAGACAACATTTCGACGAGGGATAGCCCTGCCCAACCTCGACCAAACCACGACACTTACAGTTGCTACTTAGTTCCTAGGACAATGTTGACTTCAACTGAACGAGTTCTTCTTTATTTATGTCGCGTCACCACGTAACAATTTGTTTTCATTCCTTTTTGGCAATGCACGGGTTTTGGCTGGCGTCATGTCTCGACGGACGCCGTGGATGTGTGTCGCGAACAACAGAAGACGTACAGCTAGACGTGCCGGCGCCAGCGAACTTCGTTTCCTTCGGCGCCAATCTCGGCTAAATAAAATCAATGCGGGGAAGTGCGATAGTGAGCGATTTAATTGTTTGCTCTTTACTCTACGACGTAGATTTCCCGCGCAAACTGTGAACATTGTTAATTAATGTGTACTACGAGCGGGGATGAAATCGTTCTTGTATACCAGAATGGGTGTGGTATTGGGAACCAAAGATATTATAATATTCCCTGTGAACGAAGCCATCATCCATGTTTTAAACATAGTATTTATCCTCGTTGACATGGAATGAGTGAGATTGGGGTGTAACTCAATTCCCAACTTGCGTTTACACGACGCTAGGATTCAATCCTTGTTCACACACAAAGTATTGTAGTGTGGTGGATTTGGGAAAGTTTAAGTCGTACAGCTCACACCTATTTACAGGAACCGGGATTTGTAATTCCAATCGCTGCCGTGTTCGATTATGATGAGATTATTCTAGGATTGTATATTCTACTTTCGACTCACTCCCGCATTTTGTGAGAGTTTATTATTTATATGGAGATTGAAGTGAGTTTGATGAAGTTTGACCGCGGTTGATCGGGTTTTTCCGCTGTTGAATTCTTACTTGTGCCTGGATGCCCCCTGTTATATCACGCGACTCCATTGTGACGTAAAACCCAAATATCATCTTCATCCTTTATTCGCAATACTATAATCAGCTATCTGTAGGCCCTTTAGTGTGTTTTCATTTAATCGTCTTATTATATTCTGTGTAGATGAAACCACGAACCATTTTCACGAAGTAGTAAAACATACATACTTAATTTGTGCACATATTTGAGTAAAAAACATTGGACCGCACACTGTCTGTATCGAAAAGCTACAAAGTGGAGTTAATCGACAGATACGTTTTTCTAGATTGTGACGTACTGTGAATTAGATTCTGATTGGTCGGTTGCAGGAGTGTAAGTAAAAGACTATAAACTGGAAAATGAATGGTTAAGTGCTTACATTACCTGTTGATCTGAGCATTTTTCTTCTTTGAAATAAGCAACAAATAAACGTGATGCTAGATAAATGCAGTTTTGAGGTCTTGTTGGCTTTTTATAAATTGCACAAATTTTTATTTATTTTCTTTACTGATCTTATAATGTTAATTTATTGTGTCAATGTCGTGTGATTCTTTAGGACTTGAGAAATAGGTCAGTACACGTCAATAGTGTCAGGACTAATGCCCGGTTCTCACGGTGCGAGTTACTGGCATGCCAGTAAGCCAGTGGCTGGCCCTCTAACTGAGGGGCAAGCTACTGGGCTCAGACTCAACTGGCCCTAGTTGTTTACACGTTGCGAGTTACTGGCATGCCAGTAAGCCAGCGGCTGGCTTTCTGCTCGGACTTGAACTGACCCTGTCAGTTGCAAGAATGTCTGAAGAGCGTAGAGTGCTAATACGGAAAGTAATAAGATCATTTTCGTTGATACTGTACGAGGAATTATTAAACATTTTTTTAACATTTGTTTACAATATTTTTATATGCGGGGCTAAAAACGTTCCACAAAGTTTCTTGTTCTCTGTACAAATGCACAAAGTTTGCCGTCTGTTCGTCACTCCACCTTCCTGACATATTCCAAAACAAAAATATTAATAATAATATTATGTCAGCACGAAAAACATCAACAAAACAACGTGCGCTACTGTCCACTGTCCGCTCAGTTACTGACCTGTGCGTTCATATGGCGCCAGCGGCTGGCCGATCCAAAACATCCCCGTGGTGGGGGAAGGCCAGTGGCCAGTCGAAACAAAAATATTTGAAGTAGCTTGCCAGGCGAGCTACTGACCAACTCGCACAGTCAGTAACTCGGCCGACCTGTTTACACAAAGCAAGTAGCTGGCCCCCAGCTACTGGCTCTATCAACTCGCACGCCAACTCGCACCGTGAGAACCGGGCATTAGGAGATTACTCACTCGCCTGATATAATACTAGAGAAAAAAGAAGATATTGGTCAGACTTTGCGCCGGCGATTCAACGTTCAAACTATCCACCCTCAGTGTTGTGTCGCGGGCTACCTCACGTGTTCAGTAGGAACGTTGGAACCCCCCTCTCTCTTGTAAGGTTTCTCCAACGTAACTCTTCTCTTGCTTACGAAATAGCCGTGTTCGATAATACCAACTTCATTTTGTACTTCTCTAGTTCCTACATCTACTTCTGAAAGGGCGACGATAAGTTATCACCGGTTTTAGTTGTTACAAGAAGGCAATGAGCCAATCACCGCCCTGCATTCGCCTTCAGTAACGACCAAAACCGGTAATAAACTTATCGTCGCCCATTCAGAATCCCCCTGCAGATTCATACAGGGATAATTTACACCCTTGGGCCTTGGGTTGGATACATGAAAATTCCAAACACAGCTTGCGTGATTAATAATTAAAGAGGCTTGTACACTGTACTAAGGGGAAGACTGCCTTTACGAATTTGTGAAAGAAAGCCACATCAAGGTAGATATGCATAACGAGTTACGCTGGATCGCGGATGAGTAGAACTGAGTAAGGAAACATATCGGTGGATCATATTCATAACTCATTCGCGACGGGATGATTAATTATTGGTACGTGAGATTCAACTGGTGTAGGCGTAACCCGATCGAGATTGTTCGTCTATCGAACACTTAACTGTAATTTGGCAGGTCGCCGGTTCGATTCCATCTACCGGAAATCCCGATTGACAGTTTTTTTTACCGCGGTTTTCCAATGCTGGGATTCGGAGGTTCATTCGAAATCATTCATCATACCCCAATATACCAAGTTAGTCTCATTATGGGGACGTACAACTGGTGTGGGCATACCCCTACAGCAGGGATTCTTACAACAAAATATTGTTGTTACCGCTACCAATCTTGTTTTAATTTTCTTGTATAATATGCGTATTTTCATTTTCATACATTTAATACAGTATAAAATGTTAGGTAATTTCTGCATATCTTTGGAATTAAATATCTTCAGAGTCTTTAAGCTGAGAATTCGATACAAAACCGAAACGTTGCTCGATGCTTAAAGAAATAATTTCCGATCTATGGTGTACTATACTATATTAATTATACAAAAATTGCTCCCACTGAATCAAGTCGCAAGACCACTTGCCGAGCGGATGGTTCGTAGTTCGTAAAAACATTAAAAATGACACATGCACTGTTACTGCTGAGCGGACCGCAGTGCGCGTTCAGTGTATAATAAGTAATAACACGGTAATAACATTGTCACTGGTTATGGCAGTGTGGTATGTTATATGTAACTATGTACCCACAAGAAAGAAGTTTGGGACAACTTCGGGACAGGTTTTCTAACCAGTGGCTATCCATTCCACAAGGCACTACTGAAACACAGTTTTTTTTGTTATTTTGCCGTATTTGTGTTCTTACATTTTTATAAATGAATGAATAAACAATGATGTATGCAATCTGTTTAGTAAGTCTCTCAAGTATACCTACTATCAAAAGTATACTCTCAATTCTCTATAAATTTCAATTAGGGCCTACAAGATTATTTCAAATACCAGACTTTATACACATCGTTCGCAATTTATGGAATAGTATTATACCCAGTATATTGAGAACAGCTAATATGGAAGTTAATAGGAGATAATAATAATGAGCTAGAATCACAGATAACAAATTTTAGTTAATTTGTTATCTGTGCTAGTATGTGGTTGGTGGTTGCCATGGTGATACAAGATACTAACTTCCTGTTTAGCTGCTCGTAATACCAGGCATTATAGTTTTACTAGTAGATCATAAAGCGTCGGCCTAATCAGATCCATCGCACATCGCCGGAGTCGTCATAAAAGTAATGTCGTAAAGGCCTTTCTGAGATGAATAAGAAATGACAAAAGATAATGTGCACGTTATGCGGGCACCGGTCACCACGGCGAGGAGTCTTACTCACATATTTGTCGAATAACCCTGCAGAACGGTTCTATCGTGCTCGAAATTCTGGCTGGGCTTCTGGGGCATGGCTTGAGGTATTTCTGATCCAGGTCGCTGGCGTTGCAGTCGTCATGTTCGTCGGTTCGGCACTGGTAGCACTGCACGCTGCTAGCTGGAACACAACAGTTGAACAACATGGTGGTTCGTTCAAAAATGACAATATATTATTGTTGTATTGCATTAGCTTCGTTCGCCTGTCCTGTACGAATCGGAACTTTTGCGCTTTTCGCCGTTCGTCTGTCATCGTGCAGTATCGTGATGTAGTTCGCCTGTAAAAGTGCAAAACACCAGTGCACAAAAGTTCACGGTGTTCTGCACGGTCTCTGGAGGCGGTGCAGAATCATTTGGCGCCAGAAATAGACGAAACTCGATTGATTATATATTCTAGTGGGGAGATAAATCTATTAATGAATAGCGGCTTATGTACGATCAATTGATTTAAGTTTCGAGGAAAACCAAATATTTCTCAAGTTTTAGCCGAGAGGGTCTACCATAACCTATAAATTACCCCTGACTGGGCGGCGTGGAGAAGAAAATTGCATCTTTCTGCACTGCACTGCACGGTAATGAACTGAACTGAACTGAACTGAACTGAACTGAACTGAACTGAACTGAACTGAACTGAACTGAACTGAACTGAACTGAACTGAACTGAACTGAACTGAACTGAACTGAACTGAACTGAACTGAACTGAACTGAACTGAACTGAACTGAACTGAACTGAACTGAACTGAACTGAACTGAACTGAACTGAACTGAACTGAACTGAACTGAACTGAACTGAACTGAACTGAACTGAACTGAACTGAACTGAACTGAACTGAACTGAGCTCTGAGCTGAGCTGAGCTCTGAGCTGAGCTGAGCCGAGCTGAGCTGAGCTGAACTGACCGTGCTGTAGGCCTACAGTGCAAAAGTGCAGTACATGCGAACGAAGCTAATGATAAGTTATCCCAATGTAAGTGGTCTCAAGTACACCTCAGATACAGATCCGCACCGTCCCTTGCATGCACTGTGTCTCAACAAAAATCAACAAATTTCTGGCGTTCTCTCATACATTCGTAAAGGTGATCGTTGAGTAGAGTAGGCTATACACAAGTCTCATTCATTAGTCAAGCCCGCTGTGTTTGAATATACTGGTACCCAATACATGGCGTAGATTATCACTAGGCCTAAAAATGGACCTGTTTCGTGTGAATGTTAAGAATTTTAAAAGTAGAACAAAAATAGTTGGTAGGCCTACTACTAGACTCGGCATTTCGTCAGCATGACTGTACGTTGGGTGATTTAAAACCCAAGTGAGGATTAGTGTGGAGATATGACGTGAACTCGGCTTGCAAAGTGGATTCCCTAATTCCTAATCTAAATAAAAAATCTAAAAAATCTAAAAATAAAAAAATAAAAAAAAAATCCTAAAATCCTCCCAATTCCTGAGCTCTAAAAGAAAGAGTACGTTTTTACACCGAAAAAATTAATAGGACTACGGAACAAATTAATTCACATACCACGAATTGCAACATTTTGTACCTCTAAGTATAGAAATTGACCTTTTAGTACAAAAAATTATGTACGTGTTGTCTGTATACAAAGATCTAACTATTTTACGTAACCATAAAGCAATATTGGTAATTGAGGATTAATCCCTATTATATAACCATTCTAAAGGTGTATTGTTGACCATGACGTAAGCGGTAAGAGTATGTAAACATTTGACCGCGAAGAATCGATTGTGTACTGTTGTCCTAGTCGCGACCGTTGGCCGTGCAGAACCCACCCACCACCTTCGAGCGTCTTGAGTGCACCACCGGATCTAGGGGGGCCGTGTGTATGGAAGGCGGTGACTTCTGCTTCCTGTTCATTAATTATTAATGCAATGACATAAAGCGCTAAGAAAAGCACTAGATAGGTAACACCCAATACCCCTGTCGTACCAAGAGTTGTTTATTACAACGCTTATATCACAGATAACTAATTAACAAGTTAATTAGTTATCTGTGCTTATATTGGCATGCCTTGTTTGTCTGGACGGAATCTTTGAATCGATATTCCACCTACTTCTAAATGTCCGATCAAGCTGAAATTTTTTACACAGACGTATTTCTAATGACAATACATGAATCAACTGTCATATTTACTAAATTGTCAATCAATTCATCATAATTAATTAATTAATGTTGTATATGGACTAGACGGAATCTTTGAATCGATATTCCACCAAATTCCACCTACTTCTAAATGTCCGGTCAAGCTGAAATGTTTTACACAGACGTATTACTGTCATATTTACTAAATTGTCAATTAATTCATCATAATTAATTAATGTTTTATATGGAAATCGATGTTTAACCCACTTTCCAACGTCAAATCGAGTTGAAAGTTTTCACACAGACGTATTCTTAATGGCCATACACGAATCAATTAACATATTTACTAAATAATCAATTAATTCATCATAATTAATTAATTGATGTTTTATATGGGAATCGATGTTTAACCCACTTCCGAACGTCGAATTGGCTGACAGTTTTCACACAGACGTATCCTTAATGACAATACATGAATCAATTGTCATTTACTAAATAATAAATTAAACCATCATAATTAATTAATCGATATTCGATATATATTCGATTGCAAGATTCTTTAAGACTAAAAAGTATAAAATAATATTACATGAAACAAATATTTAAAAAAAAAAAACAACGCTTATATTTAAATGCACTAAAAAGTAAAAAATAAATTTTGTCCCGACAAGTCTTTGCCTTACTCGGAAAATAAAAGCGTTGGGCGCTTACGGTATTGATACAGATTACAAATTTGGTTGTTCATGGAGGGAAAGCGCCCAACGCTTTTATTTTCCGAGTAAGGCAAAGACTTGTCGGGACAAAATTTATTTTTTCCTTTTTAGTGCATTTAAATATAAGCGTTGTTTTTTTAAAAAAATATTTTTTTATGTAATATTATTCTATATTCCAATAATATTTTACCATTGTTTGACTTCCAGAATTAGTGCAATTAATTATAATTTCATATGTATTTATAATTAATTATTATTAGCGCTTTTACAGTATAAACATGTATTTACAAATGATTGTACAAAATATGATGTAACAAATAAGTGGTAAATTAGACAGTTATCAAATGAATGTAAATTTCATAGTTTCCATCTTTGGGACCCGTGAGAACAAATTCTGGCCGGGTTTTGTTTCCTAATCCCGTCTGTAGCTTAGGTCTGTAGCTGTATGATGTCATAATGTGGCTCATTCGTTTGGGGCGCAAGCCTGAGCCATATGTTACTAAGGATGTGGGTTGATATCCCGCATGAGCAATTCTAGTATTCGTCCTTTATCCTCTCTTACCCACCTATTGTCTAGAGTCTAGACTATAGCAAGACTATAGGATTACAACTTTTAATGTACAAGTTTACTCTCACGTAAAGTAAACTGCTTTCAAGCAGAATCGATAAAGAAGTTCACCCCGAAGGGTAAATCCCTCGACACTGAGCCTTGAGGAGAACTTCTTTATCGACCATGTTGTCCGAGTTCCTTGTTATGGTGAAATAAGTAATTCGAAAATTAAATAGATAAGCGGACACAGAAATTATCGCCGTATAAATTTAAGTCGCTCCACAGCAACTTTGGGGCTGGAGACGTCACAGTTGGGCGTGTCGGAACCAACCAGCGGGCGGCTTTCAACAATACATTTGGTTTGTTAAGCCTCGCTCATCTGTGACGTCCTCAGCCCCAAAGTTGCTGTGGATACAAGCGGGATGCTATATAAAGAAGTTACAGTCAAGAGTCGTGATATTTTCAGAGGACAACTCGAAGTCTATGAGTATGACTATGAGTAACAGAAGAGTCCTATTCTATGGAGAGGGTTAGCACAAGCATGTGCTACGAGTTCCAAATCTTATCAGGATAAGGATACCGGGAAGGTAGATGTAAAACTGCTTTGCTAACCAGTCCACCACACACACACGACAGTCAACAAATGCTGTTCCAAGTTTTCCTCGTGTGCATTTATTTATGCAAGATGTTATTTGCGTACTTGCGTGTAGCAACGGAGTAGGAGTCGGATCGTTTGAGTGCCAATCAGATGGCGGCGGTTCTATAGAGATATCAAACATGTTGGGTGGGCTCGGACCAACTTAAATACTCTCGTAAGTCGTAAGTTACGCGGGGGGGGGGGCGGGGCGATTTTTTCGTAAGCAAAATGGCAATAGTTGAAAAATTAAAGTTTATCGGGTGTTCACACATTATATATGGCGTAGCATCAGTTTTGCTACGGCCCAATAAAACTTCTTCACACCCTGTTCCACCGCGTATATAATATAATAATAGCACAGACAGCGGATTTGTTGTATGTGATAATAGGATGTATTTACATATAGGTAGCTTTCAATAGACGTCACGTGGCGGCCATTATGAGGTACACATTGCTTGTTTACATTTGTTCTGTCAATAGAAGACACATAGATTTTCCATGAAAAATCACAGTTTTAAGCCGTAGGCCTATAGATTGACGTGTGCAGGTAAAAGTTCAAGAAAATGATAACACATGCAAATTATTGTCTTCAAACAAAGTTTTCGCGTTCGTATTTTGTTTTCAGTCATAATACGGAACCTTCGTTTGAAAACAGTTGATGTGTCAGTCAAAGGACATCTGCAATATTGCAACAATGCAGTGTCGGAAGAACGTAAACAAATGTTTACAGAGTACCTCAGTATGGCCACCGTGCGATACCGGAAATGACGTTATTGCAAGCTCCCTATTGGGCATGGTGGCCATTCTGGAGGCCACAATGGCATGTGATTGGTAGTTCATTGTTACTATGTTTCAGCTGGCATTTGGTTGAAGTTCAACTGTTCTCCAACTTTGGTTTTCCTATTATTACTGAAAAGCAGCTTTAATAAATTCTCTCTGATTTCGGCTACTTTTTTTGTAGTTTACAATGGCACACATACTCATTTCCGTAAACATTGTTGGGGGATATATACGTGTTCAAACTCTCATAATATTTACCCGTAGACAATATCAATATTATTCGTTTTCTATTGACAGCTAAATGAAAGGCCGATGTGACGTCACATGAATACTCCCTATTCGTACACAAAATCATCAAGGACCATGCATAGCAATCGTGGGACAATAATGACCAAATAGCTACAATCTGCCACTAGCCCCCTCCCCCACCCCTCCCCCCCACCTCTCTATCCGCCCGCACATCTACACAGTATAAGGTTGCACGTGCGTCACATTTTTGCGCGTGGCGGCCACATTTGTGATCAAACTTTGACGTTGCCATGGAGAAACAATTGAAGGCTGTTGTAGTAAAACTAATAAATTCTTAGTTCTTTGAAATCCATCCTGTTTTTGATATACAATTGGTATGTGTATTAATTTCTTATTTTTTTATTAAATATGTTTTCTTTTTAAATTCTAAATTAGGCTTATTTATTAAATTTGATTAGTATTTGCCAATGATCTAGGATTGGTCCTCATCAATTGTGTCGCAATCATGGCCGCTGTGACGTCACGTGAGAACTATGAATATCATGATTCACAAGCCTATCGATAACTTATTATCTTTTATTCTTATATTCGTGGCTGTGTTTCTTATGAAAACGTGCATTTCCCCCCGAAAAATTAAATTGCATCGTTCATGTTCATACACAAGATATGTATCGAATGTGTATAAAATGTCAAAATTAAAGAAACGTGGGTAAAAAATGTAAAACTGACCCTGAATTATCAATATTCTCAGTATAGCATAAATTGAGGATCTTGAAAAAGCCTTCAGTCAGGATTGCCCCCGATCGGCTTTCGATTAGGCAACATTCGACATGTCTCATCATAAACCGTCTCATTCTGTGATTACCCGATAAGTGAGTATAAGTATAACCGTCCAAATTGGGGCTCCGTTAAGTTGGCCCCCCCCAAACACAAAATACAACCACAATATATATCCAATTATTGCACCCAAAATGCACCATTTTGCACCCCTATTTTTGATTTTTGCACCCCTACCCCTAAAAAGTTATAACGAAATCAAATGGGGGGGGCCAACTTAATGGTAGCCCCCCCCATTCAATAAAATCAAAATAAAAATGTATTTTGTGTTTGGGGGGGGCCAACTTACCGGAGCCCCAAATTGGTTCTGAATTCTGTTCACTTTGATAATAACAAACTTGTAGTTATAGCTAAATATATAAAGACTGGGAGCGACAACCATCAATATTGAGCTATCCCTAGAGTGGAGACGATGAAGTAAATAATAATAGCCATGATAGCTGCACTGTTTTATGTTTCGTTGACATGCTAAAATATGGCGTGCCATTGTTTCGATATTTGGCCGACCGCCACACAACGATGCGTTGTATTCATGGGGCTTTCGTACACTCACTAATGTATTCATTTCTGAATGGCTAAACAGCATCACCTCCTCCCCCTCCCCTTCCCCTTCCCGTTATGGCCATTACGTCCAATGTATACAATATATGATGATGTTATTTGGACTTAACGTCTACTGTTTTGGAGTCGCCAAGTCAGGACTCGAATCTGGAACGCAGCAACTAACGCCTAATAGTAATCGATCATGGCTACTACGCTGGCAAGTATAATTATATGGGCTTACGTTATCGTCCCAGTGTTAACATAACACACATTAAGAAAATTACAGTTGCTACTATTCGTAATAGTTCTTCCGCTTAGTGTAGAATGATAATTTAATGATATAGTGTGAGGCAACCATTAAAATATTATATATAGATAGAATAATATGCTAAAAGTGTGAGAGACACCTCAATTTCTTTGGTTCAATGTGGACAGTATAGAACGGTATCGGCATGTCCAATAATATGTTTGGTATCAGAGAATTACAAAAAAACTATCATAAATATTGTTTGATGTCCACATCCAAAGCTATACAAGCCGTCCCCGGTGGCTCATGCAGTTGGGTAATATCAGTCGCAGGTCATAAGCGTATGTGGTATATGTCTAGGGACGTGGGTTCGAATCCTTCCCACATCAAGGGTTTTTTGGTTATTGCCCTTCGTCTTCATCCATCACTCCTCGTAGTCTTGAATAGCATGATTGCTATAATTGAGACGTACAATATCATCATCATCATCGTCGTCGTCATCATCCGGCAAAAACGTGCCCCTTTTGTAGTGCGTATGTGGTGAACTTCTTTATCGATCCTGATATCGGCATCAAATACGCAAAATCGTGCCTACATTATTACGTATAAACTATTAGGGCGCGACATTGACGACGATGTGAGCAAAATGGTGACACTGCGCTGCCATAGAGGCTATATGTTCTTATCTTGACCTATCAATGCAGTCTTTGTCATAGCTGTAAAATTCTCAGAAAATACGGTTGCTCCACGCGGTCAATTTCAACGGATTTCGCCACAACTCTCTTGCATCTACTTGATGTTCGCCTGCGTAGTGGACCAGCCGCACCATTGGAGTGTGCCCTGACAATGTCTGCCTCATAGCGATAGTATATGTCACCGCAATACCGGAAGCAGAGAACGAGGTGCAATCAAAACCAGATTTAAATAGGCACGTTCGTCACTTCTACACCATTACCTAGATTACACATTCTATAAAGAAACACCCTTGCTCGGTACGTCGAGAGACTATTATACTTTGAAAGGTTACGGTATTGTTTATTATCAACATATTGTACAATGCACATGGGATGCGCACAACGAAGCTGAAAATTTCACTCATGCCTGCAAAATACACACTATTTCATCGAACCTGTGGGAATAGAGGGGAGGGGGGATAGCCGGATAGGGGTTTGAGTTTATCCCCACTTATTATCTTCATTCACCATCAAGCGATTCATTCATCCGTTATACAAATAGAGTTTTCGACAATTTTAATAGCCTACGCCCGACAGGTTCCATTCATGTTCATGTTTTCTTGTGAAAACAACTATTTTGATATGAAAATGTGATAAATGGGTGTGTATTAATATAATAATGTGTTTACGACTGTGCCATATCGACAAACTCGGGGATATAAACCAAACCATAAACATATATACTCGTCTTTCAGATTAGATAAACGCAATATTATGCTTTGCTAGCCGTAACACGCCTGACGTATGCCTACTCGTGCAGCATTGATGGGGTTCAGAGATGGAGAACTGAACTATCCGTTCTACGTTTGGACTCGCAACCCTAGAATCCACATTGCTTGGTGGAGTATAGGATTATTTTAGAGACGATTTCGCGAGACGCGGATGCTGTACTCCGCAGGTTCGGTAAAGTGCCAAGATCTATCCCCCCCTACTAACCACCCCCACCCCCCGCATATCCTCCAGGGGACGCACAGTGCTTTGTGTACAACGCTGGCACCGAAAGCTGCGATTGGCGTATATCACTGCCCACACCCCCGACTCTCCTTTTGTCCTCAGCCTCACACACAAACTTACTTCATAATGCGTTTAAATTTGTATAATTCTTAAATAATATTCTAAACGAGAAACTCAAGCGGGGCTCGTTGGTCTGATGGGATTATTCCCTCTTTTATTCTTGGATTTTCCACTTGAAAAACTGGGTCCTTAGGAAACACATTTACATCATATTTCCATTGTTACTTATTAGTCGAAGTTCATGACTTTTTAATTTACAGTGTATTTTTGAGCCGTGAACCTCGGTTAGTAGTGCGTTGTTGGGATGCATGATTGTGTACATTAGGCAACGAGGCCGATGGCGATTGATAGCAACTGCTTCCGCTATTCTCATTTCCGGTATTTGAAATTGACACGGTCATCTCTCACATTGAAATCAGCTGTCACTAAACTAGAAATACGTACGTGCTACAACAAACATGGCAACAATGTAAACAAAGACACCGGCTCAAATTGAAGCGAAAATTCGAGATTCGAATTCATTATTCTTATCACGAAGAGGAGCCACGAGATTATAGCGGAGCGGATGCCGAGCGAGGCTCCGATTGCAAAATAAAAATATACTGCATTCTAGTGGCAACAATTAGCAAGAGTAAAACGATTAGGTTTTGCTGTCGAGATCATTGCCGCCATTTTGAATTGTTCACTAAAATGGCACAGGCATTGCTGGTGCATATAGTTTTCGTATCCTTTTGTCAACGAAAGCGTTTCCAATACATTAAAAGTGGATAAGCAGCGATATGTCGGGAATATAGACCCCCGCTCCAGCTTTTAGTGAATAAATGTATAGTAGAAGTGTTTATTTCTCATTTCATTGCTTATGTCGATTTGTATCTAAAGATAATGACAAGTATAACCTACAGTACATTTTTCGCACAAAGAACTATCATCATTATAGATTTAGATTATCAGTAGTCAGAATAAACATACGCGACCCGGCGACCGCGACCTTTCGCAACCGTTTCTCTCTCTCGCTGGCCCTCAATGCCACAATATGGCGTGCGTGTTGTATGTGGGCATCCAACTATAACTATTAATAGTAATGAACAGACTGACATGAACAGACTGACCGTGTAGACTGACAAGGCTGAGAATGCTGTGAGTGACGTACGTACGTACGCCTGGCTACAATCCGAGCGGTTATGAATATGGGCGTGCGTTATGATAGCAGATAAAACAAAACAACAGTTGTACATGAACAGACACTGTCGAGCGCAGGCACTCATTATATTATCCTGATTAATTTCATACTACACACCTATTGTCTGGAATGACGTGAAAAAAATACAAAATACAACTCATATTATAAAATGTCAAGTTGGAATAGCCCTTGATCAAAGTTTTCTAAATTGGCAATTATTACAAATTTTTAAATTGGTGATTAGGTCTAATCCAATTTGTAAAAAATGGGCACCAAATTTGAAACCGTCGTTCGTGATTTGTGCTACAATAATCAAAATAATCAATTCCAAAAGTATAAAGCGAGTTCTAGTTATCCTGGAAAGTGGAAAACGTGTACATGCTCAGCTCGTGGTAATACAGAACATTGTACTGAACTATTATAGTTAATGGTGAATGTTCATGGATTCATAGATTAATCCAGATAACCTAAATTATTAAATGAGGTAGATCGTTGATGATGGTGATTTATTTGTTTTATACGTGTCATACTTTTGCAACGATGGTAATCAAGATGATAAATAGGTTATGACGTATATATGAAAAACCACAATGCACAGGCATCATGACATACATCTATCTGCACGGCTGAGCCAGGATTCGAACCTGGAACTACGGATCCATGGTTTACCAGGCGAACACGCCCACTATGTCGTGTCGGCTGAGAAAGTAAATGAGATGAGTGATTTGAATGAGGAAAATAATAGTTGGACTATTAACCGATCAAATGCAAAGAAAATCCAAACATAAAATATGAAACACAAGACATAATTGCGGGGACTGGGGACCGGGAAATATTCATCTTTTCCAAAAAGTTTATAGAAAAAATGATTATTATATTATAAAATATTTATTTGCGCATCAGGTTAAACAATTGCTGCGGTATCTTCGTGCTAACTATATTTACTGCATTGCTCACGCTCTTGCTCATAAATGAACTTTGCACTTGTGAATGAAAGAACTTGTTGTGACGAGGACGATAGTAACGTTTAACATTTATAAAAATCCATTATTTAACTACAGTACGTGTATTTAAAAAATACAACCAAACATAAATTCCTCTCCAAAATTTTGGTTTTAAAAATAAAACAATAAAATAGGGATGCAAAAACTCATGAAAACGTATAAGATGGTTCGTCTTGCTTCTTGCACCTTGCGTAGCGTGTGTCACAAGGCGTTTACTGTGTTCTTGATGTTCTTTTGAACGTCATCCGGCCAAATAGTTGTGTTTTTCCTCCAACTCTGTTCCATCGAGACAAACCACTATCTGTCGTGGGCAATCGACCAACATCCTGTGGCAGATAAAGTGGCGTTCCTTCCTTCCCGACTCGATCCGTGCCTACGCAACTAGTACACTCAAGACTCGATAGGTAGCAGCACAAGTCGTATTCTTATTGATCTTATGGCGCATGCTTCGTCCGCGACTCTTTGATAACAAGTAGAAAAAATAGTCCATGGTCTCCTACGATCTATCTATTAGAATGGAACTAATAATAAGTACTAAATACTAATTGTTGTTGTTAATTTTGTTTATTGTTACTTGTTTTAGAGCTCTACTATTTAATGCATGTTTCTTATACGAGACGATGCGTGAGCGTCCGTGGACGATTACATTAGAATTGCAATAATGATTGCATTACAAAAACATTTATCACAGTCCCTTTAAAACTGAAATTAAATAATCGAGTACAATACACGTAAAATAAGGAATACCAGAAAACATTGTTTTACGATCGTGAAAATTGTTAGCAACAGAATATTTTTTTAAATCGTTTGTTCCATAATTACTTTTGAACACAAATTAACGCCTCAATTTCAATTGATACCATTTTTGTAATTGAAAACTGAAATTGAAAAGATCCCCCAGACATCTTTTTAAAAAATATTCGCAATAATTGCGAATGTTTTTAAATTATACTATTTTTTAAGACATTAATTAGGTAATTCTTTTCTTTGATTTGATATGATGACAAAAGTTGCGTTTGTGATATAAGAATTATTAAACATCGTTTTATACACAACTTTTGTCGTCATTGCATAGATCATTCCTAAATAAAATAGAGAAAGGAAACCTTCGGAAACTTTTAATCCTTACAGAAATGGAACTATGGGAGTTGGATTGGATTCAATTATTGAATTGAATTGTCTATCTATTCTATTTGATATAATATAAAATTAAATCGCAACAATATGGGGGCTATAATAATGAATGACAGTTCCCTATTCTGGTAACTGGTATCTTGTCGCTTCCTCTTCCGTCGCCACGAAGCCTCATCATCATTGAATAACAGGCCTACACGACGGAACTGGAAACTCCACTATTTATTGCAATCTGAGTCTATTTCGCTTTGCCGTTTATATACTCACACGATATTTCTGAGAAAAAAAATGGCTGCACTGGACCTCACTGAGTTCTCCTCATTTAGCTTGAGCAACAATAATTCACAACAATAAAATAGTCGCACCAGTGCGCTCTCAGTGCAAGCAATTGGACAAATGACAATGCCAAGGATTACACCCCGTACACGTTTGACTCTTCGTGTCTCTGTAGGTTTGCAATAAACAGCCGACGAGATATGAATGAAGCTGTTGCTATTCTCCAACTCAAGTTATGTGTGGTCTAACGTTTGTTCTGTGGGAATCAAAGTTGGAACGTTCGATATAAACACCCTTAAAAAAGCGTATCTACTTGTTGACCAGATCCAGCATGATGTCGTAATAGCCAAATGACATTACAGATAGAGGTGGCTCAGCGGTAAGAAGCGAGACTCGAATTCGGGAGGTTGCCGGTTCGATTCCAGCTACCGGCAGTCCTGACTGAAGTTATTTCCGAGATTTTCTCAGTCGTAAAGGCGAATTCTGGGACTGAGTCATACTACCAGTCCTAAGACATTCCTTCCCAACTATTCAAACACCCTAATATACCTAGTTAGTCACCTGAAAAGAGGGACATCAGGTTAAGCTGGTGTAGACCCTGTAACAGGGATGCCTACGAAAAATTAATTACGTTTACGTAAGACTTATAGGTTATTACTCCGGCAATTGTGTTCGTGACAACTATCAACACAACACAACTATTTGCCCTGCCAATACTGTTCTCGGTGAATTATCACTTATCATATTATTGCGAGTGTTGCGATACGATTTAAACAAATAACTGCTCATAGTGTGCACTACCTGTCTGATGTCAGTTGTCCTTCAAAGGTTACCTATGATTTTATTCTGTTATTTAATTTGCTAATAAACTATAATTATTTAAAAAACAAAATAAATAAAAAAAGAGGTATGTGGCTCTACCTATCCTATGTGCACTGACGCTAATCGAGACGACGAGCGACGTGCTATAACTTTGTGGGCTTCTTCGTTTTTTTTTTGAACTGAAAACGAACCGAACCGAACCGAACCGAACCGAACCGAACCGAACCGAACCGAACCGAACCGAACCGAACCGAACCGAACCGAACCGAACCGAACCGAACCGAACCGAACCGAACCGAACCAAACCGAACCGAACCGAACCGAACCGAACCGAACCGAACCGAACCGAACCGAACCGAACCGAACCGAACCGAACCGAACCGAACCGAACCGAACCGAACCGAACCGAACCGAACCGAACCGAACCGAACTGAACCGACACAACCAACTGAGGCAAGTCCATGCTGGCTAAACATTGTCGCTGGTGACACGAGAATAATATATATCTATCCCGAACCCCGTTGGTACCTATGCAACAAGTTTGTAGACTTGCGTGACGAGTGAAAAATCAGTTCGTTTGTCGTACTCTGACTAATCTGAGTTACTTGATGGTGTTCTTCTGTAACATCACAGCTAATTAAAACCGTTAATCTGTGGTAAATGTTACTCCAGATCACGAGTTGACATCCGTTCGCTTGTCCGGATGAGTAGAGTAATCGGAGTCCAGTAGATAGAGTAAATAAAAACGCAAGATAAACGGGAACAGTCGTTGTCAAAAAGTAAAGCACTCGAAATAGACTAGATGCATTCTGGTGGCAAAAAAATAAACTTCTATTAGGAGTGGTTTAGCTGTCAATTTTCATTGTTGTTTTATTGTTATTGTTCATCAATGGCGCTGAAAGGAGGTTGCTTAGCAGCGCTCTCTACGTTAGTTTTGAGTACTCTGGAAATGTTAAAAAAAACATTCTGAAGCGAGAATTGGAAAAAAACAATAACCAACGCGACATAAACACAGAAAAGTGAGTTATGTCTTACTCTCTTACTTGTATGATATCGATATGATCCCAAGACGCATGCTTTAGTCATCACTATCTCATGAATTGGGAGGAATGATTAAGTAATTAACTAAATAATTTTACTAATTTATATTATATTTTTAATGTGTTAATTTTTGCAAAATAATGAATGTGATTTTCAATTTAACGTCTAAACGATGACATTTTATAAAATATAATATGTGGCTACGACATGATATTTTTTATTTTCACTTCGAAATTATACATGGAGTACACATGTATATACCTACATATTTATTATTTACTGTACTCAACGTTTTATCGTGTTGAACTATGATACAGTAAAAAATACAAATAAAGTGGCGAGGTCAAACCGAGGTTGATCCATAAATCATAAAGTAAAATAGCCACACACTATTGATTTGTTTCACGATTGATGGGTCACCATTAGGCTAAAGAATGAATACAATTAGGTAACGGGTATCGAAATGCATTACTTAATTAAACAATCGCTATGCCTATACAACGTTGTTAGCTTACTATGAATTACTATAAATTAGTTGGCTTAATACAAAATATTTATTTTGGCTTAAGGATGGTCCACACAGATTTTTTAAGCATAAGATTTAAGGCCTACGCACAATTGGCATAGCGCAAGCGTAACGGAACGTAAGCGCAGCGCAAGAAATATGAACCAATGTTATCACATGGCCTCGTCTCCAACTGACACAAGAGCGCAGGGCGCAGCATAACGGAGCGCAAGAGTTGGTTATATTTTATATTTTTGCGTTGTGCTTGTGCACGACATAACGATCGACCAATAGGAATCTTGTTCCAACTAGACAGCTGTGGTCTCGTCATACTAGCTCAGTCAAATTAGTAATTGTTTTTAGTATATTATTACGTGACTTTCGTTTGTATCAGACTAGAGCCCTTTACCGTCACTAGCCTTCAATTTCAATTGATAAAATAAATTTAGAACAGATGTTACCTCTTCATTCTCAAGTGTGCACTGTATCAACATTATATAAAATGAAACTGTTTTACAAGACTTTGACTAGGCCAGGCCTATCGCGGATAGAATTTGTTGAATGCGAGGTAGGCCTAGGCCTAGAATAAAACGGATACAATATAGGCAAGCCGTTAATTATAACTATATACGTATTGTTTCATGCCTGTGAATGCAGGCCAACCCTAGACCGATGATAACAAGTGGCAATATTGAATTTGTAGTATGTCCATTGTCCCTAACCTCAAACCATGGCGAGTGCGGACGACTAGACAGCAAAAACTTGCTTTGCGCTGTGGTTGTGTGAATTGTGCGTTGGCGTCGGCCTTACGTTGCGCTTGCGTTGTGTTTATGCTTGCGCTGTGCCAATTGTGCGCAAGGCTTAAAGGTTTAACGCGTAGTCGTAAAGTTGGATCATAGGAAACACGTACTGGCGTTCACACAAGTTTTAGTTTTAAGACGTTGTTTTTAGTTTTAAGACGTTGTTTTCATTGTTGAAACCTTATGCATTATGTCTAAAAAATCTGTGTGGACCAGCCCTTACCGGTACTATAAAGTATGGCTGCACGAAAACAAGCAATATTATCCTGGGGCTAGATTGTTGTTTTCATTAACAAGAGGTCTTATCTTGGTTCCGTAGGTGCTATTGTAGGCCTACTATTTCGTGAAAATCACAATGCAAGGTCTACTTGATCACCGTGAACTTGAAATATTGCAAGGCGGTGTTTTCAAGTTTAGTGTTTTGTTTCCTAATACCGATGAGTGTCGCCATCGTTGAGTCCACATTTTTAAAACAGACAGTGTGCATGTCCAGGTAAGTCAACGATAAGCCTAGGCCTACCTATTTATGTTCACATTTTGAAGTTGCAGGAAAATTGCCACCATCTTTGAACAAAGACAATACCAACTCGATCAGACTGGGCCAAAATTTTAGCATCAAGTTTTTGATATTATATCCTAGCAACGTCGAGTTTTAGGCCTGGCCAAAGTTATGACCTTTTGTGAATCCGGGCCCTAATAGGGAATATGCGTCATCTTTTTTTAGCATTTTACTGGATTAGGATTAACTTCCTGAATACAAACATATGTTATTTTGATGACATAGAATAAAGTTGCATTTATAAAAACGAGCTGAAAGTTTCACACATATTTATGGCGGGAAAAACGGGGCATACGTCACTTTCCCTGTATTAGCAACCAACCAATCATAAACTGATAAATAAAATAACGCTTATTTGGAAATTATCATATCTAAAATCATATAAAATCGAATTAATGCCTAGTACGCCTAATAATTAATTTTGAAGCCCAAATTCTATAAAAACAATAATACCAAACCTATTTTCATAGAATACCGTATCAGTAAATAATGGGTGTTGTTATTCATATAAAGCAGACTTGACAACGGCTTGAGTACAAATTTTGACAAGGTTAGCTTGATGACCTTGAAAACGTTGACATTTTGATTGTTTCGTGTCAAAGTCATTCGTATAAGCAGTGATTTACAAGGATTGTGACGTCACATACCGTTTAAAGGGTGTGGGAAACAGATAATCAAAATCTTTGAACATTTATAGAAGTATAATCAAAGTATAATGAGTTAATTTTAAAACTTTTAAATTAGGTTTCTGATGTCTTCAGATGAATAACAATATATTCCACGTACTTTCAGAGCTGTAGAAAATTCATGGCCATTCCCTATTCTCGAAATGTGGTCACTATAATCATTTCTGCGACGTTTTTCAAAATATTCTTTACTTATTTTGTTTAGGAAAGGCTAAGCTTATTGTAAGGCTAACATTGCCGTCCTCGAGCAATTAGGATGTGGAATAGCCCATTTGGTATCTCATCTTGATATCCAGGATTGTATTTGTATATAATAATTAATTATGTTTCATTAGGAAGATTCGACTTCGAGTTGTAATCCCCTTTAGTGCAGTGCGGACAATATGTATGTCTACCCATCATGCGGAACTACCGATCTCGGTCTGTCAGAATTGTCCCAAAGTAATGTGTTGTTGCTGGACACCTTTCATACAACACCTAAGAAACAGGAACCATCAAAATATTGTGGAGACAGCTCTTTCAACCTTGACGTTTTGCAGGGGACGCCAATACGTTACCTCAAAACAAGGCCATTCTACAATGGAGTTAGCGAACGTAAATCCGGCGCCGCTAAGGCTGTGTCTCAAATCGATGTTTTTCGCTAGTCGACTAGCGTAGCTGACTAACCTAACAATTAGTAACAATTAATTATAACAATTGGTAATTGTTGCGTTAGTTGGCGAAGTAGGAAAAGCAGGCCAAAATAGAGATTTGAGATACGCCCATAGGTTTATTTTGGTATATTTGGATAGTTGGGATTAATATCCGTGGACTGTTTCACATACTGGGTTCGGATAGTTCGCTTTTATGACTGACAGAAACTTCGGGAAAATTGTCGGTGGCGACCGGCACCGAATCTGCGACCTCCCATAAGTTGATTCTGGCGTGTCGCAATCGGCCACACTTGCACTTGGTTTCATGTGTCCTACTTTAGGCATACTACTCACCACAATTGAACAGGGCTCCAAGTAAAAGGGCTCGAAGGAGTGCGTGCACTTGGTTTCATGTGTCCTACTTTAGGCATACTACTCACCACAATTGAACAGGGCTCCAAGTAAAAGGGCTCGAAGGAGTGCGTGCACTTGGTTTCATGTGTCCTACTTTAGGCATACTACTCACCACAATTGAACAGGGCTCCAAGTAAAAGGGCTCGAAGGAGTGCGTGCACTTGGTTTCATGTGTCCTACTTTAGGCATACTACTCACCACAATTGAACAGGGCTCCAAGTAAAAGGGCTCGAAGGAGTGCGTGCACTTGGTTTCATGTGTCCTACTTTAGGCATACTACTCACCACAATTGAACAGGGCTCCAAGTAAAAGGGCTCGAAGGAGTGCGTGCACTTGGTTTCATGTGTCCTACTCTAGGCATACTACTCACCACAATTGAACAGGGCTCCAAGTAAAAGGGCTCGAAGGAGTGCGTGCACTTGGTTTCATGTGTCCTACTTTAGGCATACTACTCACCACAATTGAACAGGGCTCCAAGTAAAAGGGCTCGAAGGAGTGCGTGCACTTGGTTTCATGTGTCCTACTTTAGGCATACTACTCACCACAATTGAACAGGGCTCCAAGTAAAAAGGCTCGAAGGAGTGCGTGCACTTGGTTTCATGTGTCCTACTTTAGGCATACTACTCACCACAATTGAACAGGGCTCCAAGTAAAAGGGCTCGAAGGAGTGCGTGCACTTGGTTTCATGTGTCCTACTTTAGGCATACTACTCACCACAATTGAACAGGGCTCCAAGTAAAAGGGCTCGAAGGAGTGCGTGCACTTGGTTTCATGTGTCCTACTCTAGGCATACTACTCACCACAATTGAACAGGGCTCCAAGTAAAAGGGCTCGAAGGAGTGCGTGCACTTGGTTTCATGTGTCCTACTCTAGGCATACTACTCACCACAATTGAACAGGGCTCCAAGTAAAAGGGCTCGAAGGAGTGCGTGCACTTGGTTTCATGTGTCCTACTCTAGGCATACTACTCACCACAATTGAACAGGGCTCCAAGTAAAAGGGCTCGAAGGAGTGCGTGCACTTGGTTTCATGTGTCCTACTCTAGGCATACTACTCACCACAATTGAACAGGGCTCCAAGTAAAAGGGCTCGAAGGAGTGCGTGCACTTGGTTTCATGTGTCCTACTCTAGGCATACTACTCACCACAATTGAACAGGGCTCCAAGTAAAAGGGCTCGAAGGAGTGCGTGCACTTGGTTTCATGTGTCCTACTCTAGGCATACTACTCACCACAATTGAACAGGGCTCCAAGTAAAAGGGCTCGAAGGAGTGCGTGCACTTGGTTCATGTGTCCTACTCTAGGCATACTACTCACCACAATTGAACAGGGCTCCAAGTAAAAGGGCTCGAAGGAGTGCGTGCACAAGCCTCATCCTCCATTCTCCATCAGATTACACGAGAACGGCTCTGCAGTCGCTAAATCTCCTATAAATAAAAAACGGAAATCGGTCTGATATTTTACTAATTATCAGAACATTTTCTGTACACATCTAGCTTTAACATTCGTCTTGATTGACTTTCATTCGGTTTAGTGTAAAGCGTAGTAAAAGATTGCTTTAAAGAGAAACCCCAAATTAAATTACTGCATCAAAAACAACATTAATTGTGTCCCGGAAATAATCCGTTTCGTAAATCAGCACCGCATGGGGGTCTTAGTGACAATTTCTCCTGTGGGTTTATAAGGCTCCATATCCGAATCTTGCAGGATTAAAAGTCATGTGTTTACATTCCACATAAAGTATAACTGTTTTTAATTGCCGTATATGTTCATACATACTCCAGTGCAGTCATAGTATCGAGTGGAACAAAA
Organism: Isoperla grammatica; assembly: GCA_945910005.1. Classification (NCBI taxonomy): domain Eukaryota; kingdom Metazoa; phylum Arthropoda; class Insecta; order Plecoptera; family Perlodidae; genus Isoperla; species Isoperla grammatica. The sequence goes on along the minus strand of OX246737.1, from coordinate 51,059,731 downwards.
CGGTGAATGATACTGGTAGATCGCTGATCCTGGCACTCCAATTGCCTTATAGGCAGTTTCTTGCCCACACAACCCGACATAATTGGAACCGAGTTATCGATATAAGATTATTTTTAGAGGATAATAGCAAGCGACATGGAGTCCATGAGCAATCCAGATGCAATTGTGGAACTGTGGAAGGATAGGAAAAAGTGGCACACGTTTTAGGCGAAGCCTGCCAGAAGCACTCAACAGCGATGGATCATGATTAAAGTCATTCCACAGCTCCACAGTATCCTTGTGGATGCTGACGTCATAGATGAGTGAGGCATTGACCAACTATATACCAGTAAAAAGCTACGCATGCAGCGGATTGACTCCGACTCGATCATCTATGACGTCATTCAACACCAGCAGCACCAAGATGATTAGTATGACTGTCATGTAATTTGTGTAATTTGTCTAGTGTAGGTACGTACGACGCGCTTATCACCTTTCGATCACTTAGACCAAAGTCATTTTAATGACGACCACGATTACGGAACCAAGAAAGCAATCAAAATAGACTAGATGCATTCTGGTGGCAAGAAAAAAAACTTCTATTAGGAGTGGTTTAGCTGTCAATTTTCATTGTTGTTTTATTGTTATTATTCGTCAATGGCGCTGAAAGGAGGTTGCTTAGCAGCGCTATCTATGCTAGTTTTGACAAGCAGGGTTAGGTGCCTGGTCCCGGACGGCTCATGATTAACAAGGCGCTAAATTCTGACGTCAGTTCCTTCCTAGGGCGCCCACGTGTTTTAATATTGGTAAACAAGTCTGTGGAACACGCACTGCGGATGCAAGACTGATTATTGATTAATCAATAGATGCAGAGTGGTATTGGAGGTTCGTTGATGTTACGTTCGTTTAGGAGCACCATCTTTGTTGCACGGGTAAACATTTTGCATTAGTTGTCCATCGATGAAAAATTATTATATCAACATCAAAGACAAAAATTGATGTGCCATCGCTCTTCGCGATGTTGAATCTTTATCGATATAGACATGAACACAAAAATTAACTTGAAACCAAATTCACTTAAATGATCAACACAAAGCACGTTTCCGGCATGTATTTGTAAGGATGATACAATTATTATTTAGGCGTAAGCAATTGAAAAAAATCGGTCAGCAAAAATTATGACCCGATTTTATATGTAATGCTCGTTAGCATCCATTTGAGTGAAAATTCAAAAAATGTTATTTGATATTTCGTTTGTTACTTTTAGAGCCGTATAGTTGTTTGTAGCTTACCTGCTATTCCAATATTTGGGAGGTTTTGATTACCTGTTTGCCATTGGTGAAAACAAGCTATTGGGATATTGTAACAACCGGGTCGTTTTACCTATTATATACACATATACATTAATGTATTGTTTTTTTTTAATTGGCTCACTTTAATAACATAACTTGAAGCGCACGCACCCTTTGGCGATACATCTTTGGTGCCGACCCTAGCGGTGAGGCTCTAATCTGAGTTAGGCCTAGTCGGCTCAGGAATACTCGACAAAGAAACCAAAGTTATTATAAAATAAACGAGTTCAAAATAGAATATCTTCGGATGAATAGGGCACTAGCAACACCAAAGACAACAATGGAACAAATGAATTGAACTGATGGACAAGCAATCAGCTGTCAAAATAATAAAATTGCAACCATAGAAATAAAAACATGTGTAGCAATAGTAACTGCTCGCCATTTAAAACTTTTAATGATAGACAACGACTAAGTGAAAGTTTTGTATGTGTATTTGTTTGTTTTTTGTTTTGTTTTCCAAAATCAGAAGAAATTATTTGTTGACAGCTTGTTGTTTGTCCATCGATTCAATTCATTTGTTTCATTGTTGTCTTTTGGTGTTGCTAGTGCCCTATACATTGTTTTGTCTTGCTGCACGAATAATCACCGATCCAGAATAGATCTTTAGAAGCATTCTCTGACATGTTTGATTTGCTCGTTTTGATTTGCTCATACTAAATAATTGGTATAGTTTGTCGTACATACGTAAGTCAGTGGTGGGATTGATTTAAGCTAACTATAGACCAGTGCCACGTCATTGATGCTTGGGTAGGACCCATTTGACAAAGACCAGCAAAAGGACTTTCAGTATTTCCGAATGAGAATGATTGTTGTTTTTAACCAATGTATGGTATGCTGACAGATTTCCGATAAACTTTTGTGTGAACGTGGTCAACGTGTCTGCCCAATATTAGCTGCAGCACATACATCAGCCTGTCAACTTACTTTTGGTGGTCTGATTTCAGTTGGTAGATTTGTATTTCAGTGCCCGTCTAGTCTTATATTACACATAACAAAGCAACTTGTCAGCAGGACAAGGTAGGGCTTACCTGATTGTGAAGTCGGATGAGGTTATACAAGACGTAGGTATACCTGTACAGGTTAAGTTTACACAACTTTATCAGATGTTCTGTTTTCATAACCTATTGTATATTTAGTTATATATTAGCTTAGAGGTGCGTAGGTGCATAGGCTGAACTAGCTTTGACGAATTATTTTTAAATAAAAAAACGTTGTGACCTTCAGAAGAACTAGCCAACAGTTTGTTTATTGTTTACGAATCTTACTAGCTACTGTCGTCGTGTCGTTAACTGTGTTAAATTCAGCGTTTCTTTGTAGTGCAATCAAATAATTACACAGGAAGGACATGAGAGATTTAGATGATTTACGAAAGTATGTAAAAGGGAACTAAATGTAAGATATTATTATTCTTACCTTAAAATACTCGTCATCAACACACGTACAAAAGTCAAAACTCGTTTATCTCAACAATTTTAGGTTTTGTTTTCATCGCCACTTGGATGAATTGAAATGTCCAAGTCCAACGGCCTCCTAGAATTGTTTTTGATACAAAAAAAAAAAAAAAAAACACCCCAAGCTTTCACTTTGAGGAGAACTTCCTTATCGACTCTGAACCAACAGTGTACTCGACAATCATTTGACATCGGTGGTTGTTTGGAGGAAAGTGACTTCCTGCTTTACAAGATGCATCTAATACAGTTTTTAAACTTGTGTAGAACTATTTGTATAATGCCAATAGTTGCTAAATATACGTGTAATACACTTAGGTTCAAATATCTTCTACAAAATATACAACAATGGAAAGATTTGTGTTTAAAATAAGTGATAAGTGACAAAACGTCCACAGAACATGTTGTAATAGGTTGTTATGCCGAGAATTAATTATTCTGGGCAAGACGAAATGTTGTAGATACTTGAAACTCAATATTCTTGTTGCAGCTACAGCTGCATTTTAAGTGCATGTATTAATAGTAGGCCCACTGTAAGGTTGCCAACTCATACATTTTATTTCTAATTTTAACCACGTAAAATTTTGCCAACAAAACCCAAAATAAATTATAAATTATACACAATTTCCTGTTATGAAGCAGATCCATGCTGAGCTTTTGGCAAGGCTTTCTCTTTTGATTGGGTGATCATAAGGATTTAAAATAATGCTTGAGATTTGTTCTTCCCAACTTTTCCCAAGATTATGCATGATCAATCTTGAAACAACCGCCAGCATAGATAAAGGAACGTTATTCGACTATTCAAAATAATAATCTTCCCCCATATCACAGTCTATTTTGGTATGATAACCAATTCGTGCATTGAACTTTGGTGCACAAGTACGGGGACCTTTCTAAAGTGGACAACTAAACCTGCTACTAGTTCAGTAGCCGCCCTTTACCCATGTAGAAGATACTACCAAATACTATACCATGCTGAGTGTGTTGTCAAGTATTTGATACTACCCGATGTTGATTTCCACACTACAGTCACCTGCATTCTTACTAACTTCGAATTCGGGTGTGAGTTTTCATAATATTATGTCCGTCGACGAGACCAATGTTAAAATATTTTGAACTTTCGTCGCTTCATCACCTGACAACTCTTTCTTTCTTTCTTTCTCTTTTCTTGTTCTTGTGCTGGTATTTGTCAAATTCAATATTCTTTACGTCGCGCATAATATGAACATGCGGCTTTATTGTCACCAAAGCCCGTTTAAACAAATACACGTGTCACGTACACTAGAACCTGGCTATAGTAATCATATTTACTTCAATAGAATCACAAAATGTGTGCCTGAATTGTCATATACACAGTTGACGCTTCAATGTTGCAAGTGCGACGTCCATGACGCTGTACCCGACCAATACCCGACCATCATGACCCGTGTGTGGAAGAGACATTAGAGATTACATCCATGATTCTGTTCGTTTCAGATGCTCGTGCGCCAGCCATCTCGCCGCTTGCTGCAGGGAACTCTCCTGCTTCTCTTAGCCGCCACCGCCATCACTGTGTTCTCACACCTGTATGCCTACGTCGCAGAGTTTCGGTTTTATTCGCGACATGTCAAATGGCTTCAGGATGCAAGGACGAGAACAAACGCCAGCACCGTGTGTCAAATACCCGACTACGACCCGTACGACCCAAGCATCTTGCAGTACGTAAAGGACTTCAAATTGACGTGTCCAAAAGAGCCATATTTGACATTTGTCGATGAAAAGGGATTCATACATTTAAATGAATCGGGATTTAGGGATATAAATAAAAAAATTGAAAACGTTCACTGTGAATTTTACAGTTTAAGGGGGGTAGAAGGAAAAAAGAACGAATTGATAAATGGGCCAAAGAGAACTGTTACCACAACACCAGTGAAAATACATGCTGAAATTGTTCGTGTCAAATGTTTTGATGAGAGAAGAAAGCAAATATACGAAACGTGCCATTTCTATGTGCCACCTCCGAACGACAAGCTCCAACAGAGAAATAAAAAGGTGAAAGATCAGGGAAGAACCAACGTTCTTCTGTTAGCCATAGACTCTGTGTCGCGACTGAGTTTCATCAGAAACCTGCCAAAGACTTACGAATTCCTTACCAAGCGCCTCCACTCGGTTATTATGAGGGGATTGAACAAGGTGGGCAAGAACACACATCCGAATATGATACCGTTTTTATCCGGTTATAAAATGTACGAGCGAGACGATGATCCAACACCAGCGTTTTGCAAAAACAAAGCTCTTTGTGACGGATACTTTGACGATATGCCCATTGTATGGACCAACTTTTCCCAGGCAGGTTACGTTACAATGTGGTTGGATGAGTGGCTGGAATATCAGTTATTTTATTATGACGCTAAGGGTTTCAAACACATGCCAACTGATTATTACCCGAGGCCTTTAATGCAAGGATTGGAATCAATTGGAACTACAAATAGAGGTTTCTGTTTTGGTAATTCACCAACGTTCAAGGTTGTGTTGGACTACACAGAAAAGTTCGTTAACGCCATGAAAGACTCGATCTACTTTGCATTTCCATTCATTGTTAGGATCAGTCACGATGACGCCAACACAGCTAAGTCTATGGATGATACTCTTCATGGCTTCTTGGAAAGAATGCACGATAAAGGTGACCTTGACAACACGGTCCTTGTTCTTTTTGCCGACCACGGCTTACGGTTTGGAGAAATCAGAAAAACGTTGATCGGGACTGTGGAAGACAGAATGCCTTTCATGTCAATTTATTTGCCAAAGAGATTGCGTGAACAGAAACCACACCTGCAGGCGGCCCTGGAGGTGAACTCTGTCCGTCTGTTGGGCTGGTTCGACATGTACGAGATGCTGATGGACCTCGCCATGGACAACCTGGAGGAAGTGAGTCGCGTCACCCGGTGGGGCTTCCACGTGGGGCTCTCCCCCTTCCGGCCGGTCCCCGAGAACCGCACCTGCCAGCAGGCGGGCATCCCCCCCGAGTACTGCGTGTGCATGACCCCGCTCGATATCGACGTGGCGGAGGAGGGGGTGATGGAGACGGCCGAGCACATCGTCGACCACGTCAACGAGAAGCTGCGGGGAGTCCCGGGCCGGCCGTGCGCCGAGCTCTCGCTGCACAAGATAGAGAGCGTGCAGGTCATCTCTCACGCCCAGGACGTGAGCACGCCCAATGGACTGATCGAACTCCTGCGCGTCACCATATGGACGTTGCCCAGCCACGCTCTCCTTCAGGCCACGTTCGAACGACGGGCCTCGAACCAACTGGGTAAAGTGCTCGGTGACGTTGAGAGACTCAACAAGTATGGCAACCAATCAGCGTGCGTGGAGTCGTACCCTGACAGCAGGATACACCCGTACTGTTTCTGTCTCACACTCAGCACGTGATAGTTGAGGAAACAGGACGTACACCATAAACCGTGAGCGATACTCGTTGAATTTAGCAATAAACTAATATTGAATTGCTATATTTGTGATTGTTGGTTATTGGTTAACCCAGTACTTTCCATTTAGGAAAAACTTAGATCTTTGCTCACTGATCAATCTCGATGGTTTATGTTTAAAGCCAAATATTGATTACGTATTGTATTGAGCGATTTTTTGCTGAGTAATTATTTGTTAAAACGAGGTGATATATGGCCTATGCTGTGTGGACGAAACGTATTTTCTCAGGTTGGCAATGTATATACTTGCTTTTCCTGCAATCAAGTATTTTTGTAACTGTGTCGTACTCGAACCCATAAATTTTGTAATATTTTCGTTGTTTCGTAACACTATACGCCTTTCGCCTGCAGGCTAGGTTTATTGGCGTAGTGTGAGCAAATTATATATTTATTATATTTAAATAACCATTTAATGTACTTGACGTGTGGTGAATGTTAAAAGTGGAAATCAGCATTTACGCTTAGAGTCCTTTTAGGATTAATGGTACTTATAATATAATCTACTGTTGCATCAAATAATTTGTGATCTGAAATTAATGACGGGCGTTATTTGTGATCTCTCGTGTCCAGTTGACGTTTCATATTGTGAGAAACGATTGATAAGCGTGTAATATTATTATAACTATTTTACTATCAATATTTTTCAAGCTAATACATACGTCGATAATATAGTGACAGGTCACATTGGTGATATAACTAGTACAAAACAAATTGATACCGTGAACATTTAAGAATTAGCTAGTTCAAGTTTCAACTAGTTTAGCTTTAAATGCAACTAAGAATTCGTTGAAGACATGAGTTTCAGTTTCTGCCAGGATTTGCCGTCTACAAAGAGTATTCAAAGCTTATATTTAGCCTAGATTCCACATTTACTTTTAATGTTGGTAGTTCCCAATAAAATAGACTCCCATGCTACCTGATTGTTTCACTAACTAATTAGTAGGTAATCGGTTACTTTAGATGAAACTTATATGAAATAATAGTAACAAGTGGCAATTCTATCTACAGTATAATTATACCAAACGTGTTTAGAACTTTTAAATTCTGGGAATTTTTTCCCTTTCCATACCATAACTGGTATAACTTTTGGAATTCATTCAAAATAGAGATGTGTTAAAAGTAGACAAACGACAGATATTTTTATATGTCTCGAAAACTTGATAAATTAATGATAATTTCGGAGTTGAACTTGGCAATTTAATCATACAAATGTAGAAATTATAATCTTACGTAGTTTGTAAAATAATCACCTAATAATTTTTAAAATACTCAAAATTCTAAAATTTCTTTAAAAATTAAGATATATAAAGTTAACCTACGAAATTAGTTCATACGATCTATCTATACCAATGTTTTCATTTTTCAATTCCAAACTTATTCTTTAAATTTAGTAGCTGGCATTTTATTTGAAAGAAAATCCTCAAACAATATTCTCGTACATATTCCATTCCTAGTGCTCGATAATATTCTCGGCCTGGATCGTTAGCATAACACGTGACGCCACCTGCCAAGGTGTATGGTCACACGCAGATCACCATGTATAAGTTACACGTGTAAGAAAGTCTTCTAAACGCGTTTGGTACATGATGTTGAATCATGCGTTTAATTCGTACAATCATACTGTAGAGTTGCCACTTGTTACTTTTGTCATCGGGTGAAGTTTCATCATAAGTAACTGATTATTAATTAATAAGTGAAACAATCAGATAGCATGCGAGTCTTTTTTATTGAGTACAGCTGTCAAAATCAAAAGTAAAATAATACTTGGAATCTATTTCCTTGTGGGATTTGCGACAGGCTTGTTATGAGCTCGATGGAAGCTTCAGGCCGTGTGTTAACAACATTCTATGTGGGAATCAAAAAGCTCTTAACACAATCTTTGTAGAACGGTCTTGTGATGCCTCAAACATGTTGAACTCACTCCACCACGCCAAGGCCTTCTAAGTCTCCGCTAGCAGCGCGCGCAATAGTTCGACGAGCCTGCTAGAGGATACCCTTGGCATTCTAACGTTTCCCGCAACCATCGTGAAATTGTACCGTATTTTATTAATATATTTCTACAAAAAACCTCTTTCTCAAACTAAAGACTATACAGTAATTTAATGGCCTATTCAAATTTAAAAACTTGTTAGTACTTAATAAAATTGAACTATTCCTCTTCGTAAAAATCTTAGACCATTATTACGGTCACTTTCGCCTTTCTGGTCAAATAGGACAGCAAAATATCCAATTGCCTATAATGCCACCTATTTTTTTTTTTTTTTACAACTTCTTTACCAAATTCAAACCCATATTTTATTTGTTATGCCCGTTATGTTCATACACCTTTGGGTGGATAAATGTACCAATGTTTTGTAATGGTGTGATAAAATATTACCAACCTAAACTATGTTAAATGACGTGTCTTCAAATATCAAAGGGGTCTATTTTACTCATTTAACTGGAGATAGGATAGTTATGACACAGACAACGTGGTTATGACATTGTATGTCTATTTCTGTGGCCTAAGAAAGCATGCAAAGATAAATACAATTCCTGCTTGGGGTCCCCTGATTTCAAAGATATTCTTTTGGTTTTGCGCGAGTGCATTTTTTTGCCACTTCATAACGAAAGTGCATGGTTTAGGATTTTATAATAATGTCGTCGTTGCATATTTGAGAATTATTTGTTGTTTTTACTTATAATTAATGTTAATGTATTTTACCGTTCGTAGCACAACCCAATTAAATGATTGTACAACGTTTATTCAAAATGAGAAATAAAACAAATGATACTTGGTCACTTTGTGCCATGTATCGTTTTCCGTGGTAGCTATCGCCAGTATCATCAATTACTACTTATTCGTTCTCACTCACTCTCACCGTCGTGACCTGCATCATACTCTACACTCTACATTTATATTAGTATCAATATTTGTTACAGAAATCTATTATCCTGTCATTCAACATCACTCCGAAAGATGTCATTCTTGGCGTGTTTCCACATTTTTGTTGCATGTTTTGGCACTTTCATAGCATGGTTCAGCGGGGCTTCTGTTGCAGAACTATCCTATCTCTACGTTTAACAATATGATAATTTCGGCTACGTGCAATCCACAGAAGACCCAAAGCTACAATTGCAAAGCCCATATTAATATTAAATTAAATATGTTTGCTCCATTCTTTGCCGTCAGCACTTATTATAATTATAATAGCTAATTCAAAATATTAATGCGTTTTTAACTTGAATTGTGATATTTTTATCAATCGTTTCTGGTTCATCCTAATCCTATCCCCATCACAACATCGCCAGCCAATATAACACATTTTATAGTGTCATGTACTTTAAAAATATAACGCCAAACTGGTATATACATCTTTCAACTTGTATAAAACAATTGTGACAGTTAGAGACAAAAATAGGAACATGTGAAAGTTCAAAAAATATGGAAAATGAACAAGAGATGTATAGTGCGATTTGTAGATACAGATATCAGCGTTGTTTGTGATAATATCGACAAAGACTCGGGCGAATAGAAGTTGTATTTTTCTTGCAAGCAATAATGCCAAATTTGAAAAGCAGACAGTCATTAAAAACACGCATTGTCTGGTACTAAAACCCTTAAAGTTGTAGGCCTTGTATCGGCAGAATGTTCCTAGGAACTAGTTTAAAAAATACGATTTCTAGGTTACTAATGTTTAGGAACTAAGTAATGAGGGTGATGATAAATGATGTAACAGTATTCTGCTGTATTCGTAAACAAGAAGGTTTACGGTGTCAACACAGTAAAAGTCGTTGTTGGGCAAAGATTCTCTTAAAGCTCTGAACTCCTGACAATAACTTTGTGAGATTCAAAAGTTGATTACTCCACATCTGTCTTATTATGATTTTATCGTTATTATTTGTGAAACTGCCTATTTAGTATAAAGAGTGATATTAAATAAAGTAACAAATTGTGTTTTTTCAATGCATGGTGTACAATCAATGAAAACCAGTCATATGGTCGTTCCTTTTCCCTGTCGTAGGATGATTTGTTTCTTTACATCCATGGGACTGATAAAAGTAGAAAACGCTGTCAAACGTCAAATACATTGTTATTTTTGCCTACATTGGAAATTCACGTTACACATGGTCATTTCGACGCAAGTTAGCAACACACACAAAGAACCTTTCCTTTCTTTGTACCAATTGGATTACTCTTGGCTGATTTAGTAATCTAACGAATTCTGGAACGCATCTGTGATGTCAACTGATCTAGTCAAGGTACAGTCCCGTTATCGTCCTATACTAGCCACGCCGTAAGAAGCAAGGTGTTGTCACGGGTACCTATATTTCTCACTCAACGGTATTAGTGAAGTGAAGCTTGTGACACAGCATTGAGATCCAGATTGAATGAATAGAGCTCCCCCGCTGAAGTGTCTTTTGTGACTGACTTGAACGTGTCCCAACGCTTTTCTTTTGTACATTTTATTTCTGAACACGTTTTTCGTAAATTACATTAATTTTCTTGCTGATTTTCTTGCTGCATGTTGTTCGTGGCTAGGTGTTGATCATGAGACTTGTTGATTTTTTTTCCTACGATGAAAACAACTGATTCCATTCACCAAATTGAATCAGTTGTTTCATAACATCACACACGATTCGCCGCATGGAATCAGTTGTTCTCATCATAGGACACAAACTCGAAAAGTCTCATGCTCAATATTTAAAGCCACGAAAAATACAGCAAGCAAATTAATATGGTTTACGAAAACGTGTTTAGAAATAAAATTTATTTTATTGACTACAAGAAAAAAAAAATGTTTGAATGGCTCATGGGCTGAGCTGTAGACTGCCAGTGAGTCTAGACCCTTACCTGGGGTAGTCTTGAGTCGGTCACAACAGAAACCTCAGTGGGGGGGGGGGGGGGGCGCCACTTTACTATTACATAATCCGTGACGAGTGACGACAACACCTTGCTTCATACGGCGTGGCTACTTTAACTACTAACTAGAATACCGCCACCTGTAAATGTGATAGTTTTGAATTATAATTATGACGTGTTGTAATATCTAGCATACTGTCGCCTCTGTAATAAAAACTGTCCACTTCACAATCACACAATGAAGACCAGAGGGGATATTCTTGAAAGTTGTCTCACAGTGACAATATTCTCTTTGTCTTTTAGTGATATGCCTATAGCTATACGTGCATAGTTATCACTTGCTATTGGCTGATTGCTGTGGCGGACCGCGTGGAAAACAGTCAGCCAATAGCAAGTGATAACCACGTAGTATTGTCAACGTGACAACTTCATAGCAATACGTGCATGGTTATCACTTGCTATTGGCTGATTGCTGTGGCGGACCGCGTGGAAAACAGTCAGCCAATAGCAAGTGATAACCACGTAGTATTGTCACCGTGACAACTTCAAGGAATAACCACTTCAATCGAGCATGGATCTCAATGGAAACAGTTGAAGAGACTACATGGAAGAAATCACAGCTGTGTAAAAGGAAAAGTTGATATCGCAAATCACAAAATAGTTGGTTGGACTCGATCATCACGACGAATTGTGTGTTGAAGGGCATAACGTCTTGATTGTGATTTGTGATGAGTGATTTATCTGTTTCAAATATACTGTGTTTTGTATCGATCATCTTCTTTTCCGAAGTCACCAACTTAGCTCTGTGATGGTGAAAATGTTCCCCAAACCACCCACCCATCAGATTTTTGTTTTGTAGAGGGAGGTGAGTATCGCAATATTGTTACTGAACTCAATTGTTTTTTGAACTATTAAAAATAATTTAGATGTGTCATGTCAAACATTTGAAATATAACTAGTGTGTGATAAAAGAAACAGATAGAAGTCCATTTCATGTTTATAACATTGATACATTTATGCTTATTTCAAATTTGGCAATGCCCCAAGTGTTAGATAACGAGGTCAAAGGTTATTGTAGGCCAATTGACACGTGGCAAGTGATAACGACAATGCCAATGTAGGATGAGTGTATTAGTAGTTTACTATAGATTGAGGGTATCCATATGGCTATGTTTTAACTTGGCAATGAACACCAGCTAGTTACAGTCAAACCTCTGTTGGGGATTGTAGTTTACAGAAAATTACTTTCCCTATACAGCCCCGCACCCAGAAATATATTATTACATTAATTTTATTTTGCTCAAACTGTATTATAAGTGAAAAGAAGAATGTCCAATTTTTAGAGATTTAGAGTAAAAGTAAAGCCTGCACGTAGATGACCACAATAATGGCGCAATATTACCCTATCCGACTGCTTTATAAATACAGTACACCACTTTTTGTGTGATTTCGGATATTGAATATTAATCAAATTAAATTAAAATAAAGAAGCCAACTGAAATGTTATTATAGTATGTCACCAGACCCAAGGTATAATCTACCCTTCTAGCTTATACGTCTCGATCCATCACCCAATGATAGACAAGGTCTGACCGTGCGCCGACGCGGTCTAGCACTTTAGCTCACTCGTTCAGTGGGAATGTCGGATGTCGCCCCACCCCACAGAATGATTCTGCTGTTTAGCGGTGGGCTTGGTGACGTACATACACACAACGAGTTACGGTTCATCTCGGGCAGCCTCACTGCAGAAAAGCTTTAATATTACTTATTCGAATGTTCGATGAACTGCACTCAGCCCTTACCAACTCTCAGGCCATAGATATAATAGAAATCTCAGGCGCGTAACAACGGGGGGAGGGGGCCATTGACCCCCCCCCCCCTCCCCCCACTCTACTCTCTGCCCCCTCCCATTTAGGGGTGGGATGAAGCACCCCTCGAATAATCTGGCAAAACCACTACAGGTCTACAATTAAAAAAGTTTTGTATTATCTGCATTTACAAATTTTTTGGGAGATTGTTCTTTATTTTCCATTTAAATACACAATCTCAGTGAATAACACAGTTTATATAAATCTTAAAATAAATAAGGAAACGTAATGAAGGTACAGTAGCAGTAGTGGATACGGAGGGAGGGGGGGGGCGATCGCCCTATCGCCCATGATTGTCCAACAAAGGTCTAAAATCATTTAATCGTGGACGGTATACTGATACATAGGGGTAAGACTTAAACCCTCTGCCCCCCTGCACCCCCCCCCCCCTCAAATTTAAAATTGTTTCAGATTAGTATTATAATAACATTAACTCACAAAAATCCTTCTGGATGAATATTGAATTATCTAAAGTCATTTTCCGGGCACTTGAGAAGAGAATTTCGTAAGATATTTATGCTTGTATACAGAAAGTTTTTCTATAACAAAATTGTTGTGAAAAATGTGCCTTTGTATTCGTGACCCCCCCCCCCCCCCCCCCCCCCTCCCCCCACACACACACACATAATCCTTGTTACGCGCCTTGCAACTCTAAAAACCAGTTATAAGAGTAAGGTGGACATAAAATAAAATTGATTTCGATTTTTGATAGTATTTTATTGGGGAAAAATACATAATATTTTTGATCAATGGCAATATCGTTTGGCCGCGAACAGCTCAAAGAAGGAAGAGACTTCAACTTACACCTCTTTGCATAAGTCCGAGAGGCTCTCACGTCTCAATCGACGTGTTGCCTAGAATATGTGATAATACTAGTTTTCTAGATCCATCTTTATGAATCAAGTCGCTGACTGGGAGATCTGGGTTCGATCCTCAGTCAGGGCAAATTTTCCCACCTTGACTATTTCACTCCTATAATAGGAAAATAACATGCTGGGTAAAACTGACAGTTATCAGTTATTTGTCTCTGGGTAGTACGCCGAGTGGGGTCTCCATAGGGTTGTGACTACCCAGCACACACCACAGGTGTTGGGCAAGCCGGCGGGGGTCGCGGTCACCACATTTTCAAGTAAGTAATTCATTAATCATAGAATTTATGTTATAAAATACTATCACATATCAGTATGAGTGACCATTAGTAGTGGCGGAAGTGAACGGGGACCTAATGTGGGTGAGAATTGGGATGTGTGGTTGTAATTGGTTGGAAACAGAATTAGGCGATTAAGAAAACAAAAGTCATGTGGTACTTTGTTCTAAAATTGTAATATATTGTTTGTATTATTTAAATGATGTAATATTTTGGCAGCATATCTTTTTTGCAGCATAACGAAACAACATTTGCAGTAGGAATGCAACGTACAAAACGAAAAGGTATTTCTACACACGTAGAATACGTTTGCTGTGAATAAGTGATTAAACTCTCATTTTGAACATCTTGGTCATGGTCAATGTGTGATTGCCAACTTTCACACTCATTCTCATAACCAATGAGTATTTTATAGCAATATTGTTGTAATATTATTCGATTATATACCTTTCTACGAAAATATACTTAATGAGCATGGGCTGTATTTATCAAATGGGCCTAATTGCCCACTTTGTCCCCCGTATAATAATTAATACTAATTTTGTGTGGGAATATCCGTTATAAGGTGCACACTAGTGTTAAAGTGTGCCCCTCTTCAAGTGACTAACTAGGTTATTAGGGTGTGCGGGGTCAATGGGAATTAATGTCTGAGGGCTGATAGTATGACTCAATCCCAACATTCGCCTTTACGACTAAGGCAAACCTCGGAAAAACCTTCAGTCAGGACTGCCGGTGGCCGGAATCGAACCGGCGACCTCCCGAATTAGAGTGTCACGTCTTACCACTGAGCCACCTCTATCCCCTCGTATAGTTCCACCACTGACCATTCGATACAAGAAGTACAGCAAATTATTATTTTATACAAATATTTGTCCGTGACTATATCTAAACAAAATTAAAAAGGGAACATCAACAAATTAAAAAATATACAAATTTATGATCGCAAATAGCCATCGAAGGTCGTAAAAGCAAAGTCCGAAATAACGTCAATGTTTTTGTATCCCATTCTTATTGATGTAGCTCAGCCCGGCGAGTACTTACGGTCTCATGTTCCAATGACGAGTCAATTGCTTTACAACAGGATAATATTGCCCATCCGGTTGGGTTTGGTAACATTACATCGCCCACAGGCTAAACATTGTCATGTCTATTAACTAAAGTGAAGGCTGTTGGTTGAGTGGACAGCGAGGCAACATAATCCGTGTCATGATAGTGGCCAAATCTTATCATTCAGTTCCTACGTCAATAGCCAGCAAGAACTACAAGTAAGACATCCTAGGTCATGAAACTGGGGCACAGAAACATACGTTAGCTCTGAGCCGAAGCCTGAATCATCCCCCACAACGTTATGCATCAGAACGGCGCAGTTATGCCCCCTTTCATTTCGTACCATAAATTGTACCTCACAATTCTGTCACCATATGTTCAGTGTACTCATTACTATAGGAAATTATAGTAACACAAGAAATCACATTAGATTCACAGGATAATATAACATTTCTTAGAACCCTGTATTCGCATCATATATGATACGATCATATGTAACACAGTGGCGTATACATGAGGGGTTTCAGCCCCCTATAGCCCCGAAATCCCAGCTTTAATGATGATCTACAATACATGTTTGGTAAGTATAAAAATAAGATTAATTTAGACAAAAACATAAACAAATACACTTTATACTACATCTTGCAAGTAGATTTAGATTATAGTTTACAATAGCTTTGTTCGGTACCGCGCCCCCCCCCCCCCCCCCCCCCCCCCCCCCCACCCCCCCATAGATGTAATTCCGTAAGAATACCGTCATTTTCAGAAAGTTTTTTTAATGCATAGTTTTTAGTAGAAGACTTTCATCAATAAAGCAGATAAGTTTCTTTGTATTACCTGGTGTAGTATTCAAATAAATTACGGGGCATGAACTGCTGCGTGCGCCTATAGTATGTTTCAAATAGTAGGATACATTATTCTGCATGTAACATTTTGCCTACGCATGATGTAGTTCAATTTATGTAAAGTGGGTGGCCAAGTGCAAAATGGAAATGATTTATCTTGTAGATAATCATCCCCCCAACTGTACTGAGGTATAAATAACCAGTTTATTATAAGAAGAACACGTCCATGGCTTGCTTTTAGATAGCAGCTAGTTTAGCACAGAATAGTATATAATCTAGAATGAGAGAGAATGTGTCATAATATGACGCAACACGCGGGATTCTTATCTAGGCCAAAGAGGTTGAAAGGAGCTTGTGATAAGATTATCTCTTTTCGGGTCAATTAAACAGTCCGTGTTTAATTTATTTGAATATATGCATACATTTATTATTTTTACATACACATCTAAATGTAGCATAACTTTGTATATGTTTTAATAGAACATCGTCGCGATTATCCTCTGTGCATTAACCTTTGACACACGAGCCAATGGGTCACACAGCAGTGATTTTTTAATTATTCACACTGTTGTTTGTTCCACAGAGCATTCGTTAAAATAGTAATATATAGATGTGTGTGATTCATTTATATGAACCCTCCACAGTTCCCGCTCAGTTCACACTCAATAGCAACCAAATCACTAGCTTTATTTTAGTTGCATTTTATTTATAATCACATAGAAAAGGCCTAACGACGTTTACTTGTTCAATGTAAATGTGTCCATTAGTACCGAATGTGCTGTGTCTAATATTCACCAGGTTTTCTCCTGTCGTTGGAGAAACAAATTTAAAATTAAAAAAACGTAAACAACAAGCTAATTTCGGAATAAAAAATACAAAGAATTGTGTTTACTTTCGTCTCAGATCATATTATTAATATATCTAAATGGTGCATGCTGACAATCGGTTCATTTTGTTGTTGGTATAAAATGCAACCAGCTCTTATAATATGCGTGTACATGTGTGTGAATATAAACTTGGACGTGTTACGATAAGGGTGTATGAAATAAATATAATCATTGTTGCATTTTAAGTTGGATGTACCACCCGTCGCGTTGCGTTGTTTAAATAACATACGCCCGGGATAAAGCGACTAAAAAGGGTGACGCGTTCCTAATTGGGAAACGAAGTACAATTTCACTGCAAGGGTGAAAATAGTGGAGCGAAACGGCATTTTAGCAATGTTGGCCATTTTAAAACATATACCAGATACCCACCTCCGAACGTTCAAGACAGTGGCGTGTCCAAGGGGGGTGGGGGTTATGGGGTTCAACCCCCCGATGCTAAATCTAAATGCAAGGAGAGAAGGAAGGAAAGGAGAAGGGTGGAGACAACTTTATTTATTTTTGTATTTAATTGATAATATTTACTATATACAAATAAAAATATTAACTGTGTTTAATTTTATTTGTAATCATTCTTACATTCTTTTAAACCTAGTTTATGACATTGTCCGATTCTTAAACGTGTTTAGGGACATTTAAAACGTCATATGTGAAAAAAATTCGCCGTCGCCGAATTGGCTTCCGGCGGCTGTGACTTTCGCCCCAGACCCCTACCCGCTTTAGATGTTTGACCCTTCCCATTGTCAATTCCTGGATACGCCACTGGTTCAAGATCTGTATTTACATTTATGTGTGCATTTTCAACATCGTTCAATACTCGGATAGTTTCGTTTAATTAAATTTAATAATCAACCAGCAGACATCGGTAGACTCGCCAACATAAGTAAGTCAAGGTTGGACAAAACATGTATTTACTCAACAACTCTCTCTACTGCACTTAAGCCCGGTAGTACAATCTCCTAATAACTTCTTATTTGATGAATAACTTGTTTTTATCATGGAAACAACTAATCAAATGCTTTGAAATCCTCCAAAAAGCTTAAATCCTACAATTAACTTCCTTATTTGGAGATTGTAAGACCAGCCCTTACCCTTATTAACTTTTGGCTCAATCTAATTTTCGAATCAATAGACACCCAACATGGTGGATTGATGAGAACAAACGACGGATAAAAATGGTACGGAAGAGTTATACATATTTTGTCCCATGCCTTGATTTACTTGTCTCATACCTTCACTTGCTGGCGGCCGGATCAAGGTCGGGTCGGGCAAAGAAAAACACTTCTTTGCCACAACAACAGCTGCTCTGCAATAAATATGTTATAATTATCCTGGTATCAATCGATGTGGTAATCAAAAACTTAAGCAACATCAAGCAACAGCCATGTCGAAGAAGTTAATTAAGTGCAGAAAAGCTAGAGGTTGAAATTCTGTCTTTTTTCATTCTTTCTTTCTTTCCTTCTTTCTTTCTTTCTTTCTTTCTTTCTTTCTTTCTTTCTTTCTTTCTTTCTTTCTTTCTTTCTTTCTTTCTTTCTTTCTTTCTTTCTTTCTTTCTTTCTTTCTTTCTTTCTTTCTTTCTTTCTTTCTTTCTTTCTTTCTTTCTTTCTTTCTTTCTTTCTTTCTTTCTTTCTTTCTTTCTTTCTTTCTTTCTTTCTTTCTTTCTTTCTTTCAACAATGACCTTTGATTTACACAGATGTCGCCGAATTTTTAAAGCACTTCCAATAGGCCTAGTGATATAAAACAGTTTTACAAAAGTTATACAATATGTATAGTCAATCCCAGTTGTAGATTGTAGAATACCGATTTTATGTAGGCTAATACCACATATAACAAAGTCAATCCGTTATCTGTGCTAATACTTTGTTGAAATTTGATGAGACATTAACTTTATTAGAATGTAAAAAGTGGATTTTATTAAATACATAATAATTATGTAATCGTATGCCAAGACTGATCACAGTTTTTTTTTTCGGGCTGTTAAGGTTGATGCAATCATTCTACAAAATGTATTTTCAATAGAGTATGCTTTCAGCACAGCTTTCAGTTTATGAGAGATGCATCCGAATGTATTTTTCTAATGTGTGATATTTTGCTACTGAGATAGGATGGACTGCTTTTATAAATTAGTATTTAAATGATACGATAACCCTCCCTGTATACACACTGTATCTAGGCTGGCTACGATTGCAAAACGTCTATCGTGACGTAATGTTACTGCGAGTTATAGCATACGATGCTAATTTACGAACACAAAGGACTCTAATTGGCGTTTATATCTAACCTATTTAGGGTGTGTTTGACAATTAAGGTAGCCATGGAACTGCTACGGCTGCTCTTTTGTGTTTCACGACCCTCCACTTTGAGTTTGATAAGTGCTGGCTGGAGGTGAGAGGGCAGGCAGACCACTTCGCGTCCGAGCAACGTATAATGCGACATGAAACAAACTCAAAGCGTTGTATGCTTTGGTGACATTCTTAGTGTTGTGTCACTGAAGTTAAGCACTCTCGGGCTAGGTCAGGAGGAAGGTTGTTGACGGTGGCCGCTCTCCTCCGAAACACTAATTACCGTTGTTTAGAGCAGATTGGAGGGTTCGAAGCTGGTGTAACAGCTTCGTTCTTCTCGTCAACAGCTGCTCGGCAGT
The DNA here is from genome assembly GCA_945910005.1 of Isoperla grammatica. Taxonomy (NCBI): domain Eukaryota; kingdom Metazoa; phylum Arthropoda; class Insecta; order Plecoptera; family Perlodidae; genus Isoperla; species Isoperla grammatica. The sequence continues at coordinate 51,040,206 of OX246737.1, read as the reverse complement.
CCAGATTAGTGTAGGAACCTATATGACTGGATGGTCAATCGTCCTTTCGGATGGTCAAAATATGGTTAAAGTCGATGGCCCCATCGTATTTTTCTACAGGAGTAGGCTACGTGCCGGTACCAGGCTTCACCTTCTCCCTTCCTCATTATCATTCATTAATCATCAGGCTAAAGAGGGCATGGTACCCTACACTGGCCTTAATTCTTAATTTCAATAAAATAAATAAATAGTGTTGTGTAATATTTAGAACCGATAGAGGTGGTTCAGCGGTAAGACGCAAACTATATAATTCGGGAGGTCGCCGGTTCTATACCGGCCACTGCCCACTAGTAGTCTTGATTGAAGATTCATTCCGAGGTTTTCATCGTTCATAAGGTAAATGCTGAAATTGAGTCATACTACCCCACCAGCCCTCGGACATTCCTTCTCAACTTTTCCAAATACCGCAATACCTGGCTATAGTTATAGTCTGAAGAGGGACATGGATTGTCCCGCGGGTAGGTTTCCTCTCCTACGAAAAATGAGTATTATTTATTAGTGTTGTGTCAGAATCAACAGTTCTGAACGATATTACATCACTCAACAATGTACTATACGCTTTGTTTTTGTAAAGGTAATTATTTACACGATGGTCCGGATGTACGGTGCCGACCTATGCTTGGCAGTCGATAAAGTATAGAGAATTTATAGCAATATTGCATCGACCTGTCCGGTCTGGAAGGTCTGCTGTGGCGTTTGTTAATGCTTGTTTTGCGCACAGACAATAGATCACCACGAACTGTCCAATATGTCACGTTGACTTTATCCTCTCTGCCAATTAGTTATCAAACAACCCCATTGAGGCATAGATCACAGTGACAAGAGAGTTTACGCGGTGTGAGCGTGATTGTGTAGGGGAAGGAAGTAGTGAGCTTTACACGACAACGTCAGTATAAACTGTGGCAAAATCGTTGTTAACAATCATTCAAATTAATTTATAGCTTCAAACCAAACAGAAAATTATCATTTATGATCCTTTTTTTCTCTAAACTGTGCGTATTTTAAGAGTTTAAGCTGTTCATCTCGTCTTTTATAGTTACTCCGCGCGTCAAATTTTTTGATTATTAAAGAATAAATCAAATCCTAACTGAAGGCTTTCAAGGCACTCACATATCTAAATTCGATGGCTAATATATCTAGCAAGATGTGCAACCTACATCAGATTTCTATGAAAAAATATAATAATAATAATAATAATAATTATTATTATATTATTATTATTATTATTATTATTATTATTTTTATTGGTATTATTAAAAAAGAAACCTATTGTCCCGAAAAAATATTAAAATACACCAATACAAACTTTGAACACACAAGTGCAGACCTCACGATTACATTTTTTGTTAGTGTACCTACTTTAAATTGTATATTTTTAAATGATATTTAAATATAATGTATGCATTTTTCTCCACTGAATATCAGATTCCTACTGTTCTAGAAATCTTGTCGTCACTCGTAAGCAATGAATGGAATAACATATAACCTGTGCGTGGGCTGGCTGGGACAGACGGAGAAAGTGGTAAACAGGTCAAAAGTCTCGTCACTTGTAGCCTATTGATAGCGACGCGGATACAAGGGAAATGTACTTATAGATAACAAAGGAAAAGCACGACAATTAAACACGGGTCAACTATTACAGCACATTGATGAGGCATTGCCATTGCAATGGCCGCATACGTCACCCTTGGAGGTGTTACACTGCTTGCAATTCTGTCAACGTAGCTGAAACCGACAAGTGAGGGTGATAGCTCCAATGACTACATTACTGGACATGGGATGTGGGAAATGGGAATGTAATCTAGGCAATACTTTTGTTGGACTTGGGCAAGCTTATTTTTAACACTATTCAGTTTCTTGAATGGCTTGGGGGTTAGAAGGAATGCTAAGAATTACCATGGCCGCCGCAAAGGGGGTGGGGTAAGGGGGGGCAACCCCTCTAGATTTCACGAATTTTAAAATGTAACCGACTATACGATACGCGCTATATGTACCATTTGTACATAAATCAAAAATCAAAATAAAATAGCAAATAAGTTAAATTCAATAGTAGGCTACATTCGTCCCTTCACGAATATGTTAATTTCAACGCGATCCAATTGTGTTATATTTGCAGATATTTGCATTAAAATATGTATATTATTTCTTGGTTCTATCGTCAATCAAGGCCAGACGGACCAGTGACGTGCGTCTTTCATGAATCAAACGATATTGTTCCAACGTTTTGATGATTTCAATGTCATACAGATACAGTATGTTTTTTAATTTGATTTATACGAGCATATTTTACCTAAATCGAAATGGAACACTGTTTTGACGTTTATTTTGACGTGTTTGACATACGTGGTTCAATATTAGTTTCATTTAAGAACCTTCTTTAACCTGCTATAATCGGTTAAAAAGTGTTGAAAATTAAAAAAACTACGGGGGCAAATTTGGGGGCTAACGTCCCCCCCCCCCCTCCCCCCAGAAAAATATTCTGGCGGCGCCCAATATGAAAGTGTTCGTAGATGTGTGTGTAAGAGATCGGTGTTTGTTTGTTTGTCGTATATTTTGTCAACTTAGTGAATAGACTGAATACATAACACAAATTTGCTACTTTTATTATCGTTCATTATCATGGCTACATAAATCATAGTTCGAGATCCGTCTGTACTGCACGTCCTCGCTTCTGAGATAATAGAAAATAACATAAATAATATATAAATTTTGCAATTAGAAAATGCTGAAATTAAATTTAAAAAGTTTTGGGGAATAAATAATGTGTTTACTTTGTATAGTAACAAAACACATAACTATGAGAAAGTGGACGTGTTTGTTCTCCAACCCGTTCTTACGTTTATTATCATCTTTGTGTGCCTTATTCTTAAAAAATGGGGTAAAACAATATTTGTATTGTTATAACAAGTTAATAGGGTCTTCATTTGATCTCATTTTTTCTTCTTTATTTATGTTCGAGAGATCTAGAGTATATGGGTGATGACGGGCTACGCTTTCATGTAATGTTTTTTATTTCACTTTGACATTTACAAAAAGTATTTGTATAACTGAAATAGTAGTGTTCATTAATTGATCAAGTTAGTATTAAATATAATAAGATGTATCACATTAAAGTTAGGTAATATATGGACCTCAGCAAGTGATTTAAATCTATACAATGGGGTTGCTGAGTGGTAACACACGTGACTCTCTAATTCGAGAGGACGCATGTTCAATTCCCACCACCGGCAATCCCAGCTGAAATGTCCGAGGTTATCCAGTCTTAGCTCTCAGACTGACATAAGGCAATGCTGTGATTGATTTGTACAAGTAGCCCTCGGACATACTGGCAATTACCGTCTCCCAACTCGCCCACTACCCTAATCTAGAATATCAAGTACAATAGCCTTTCTGATCCGTATTAGATGAAGAGAAACAAAATGGAATGAATGTATTTTATAATATGCTTGAAAGCTTCTCAAAGTTATCCAAAAAATAAATTAAAATGCGACAGTTTTAAAGGAAAGTCATCAAATTTTGGCAAGTTTATACTTTAAAACTGTATTTGCAGGGATATGTCAATAGCAATTAAATACATTGATAGTTTCGTAGAGGAGAAACAAAATGAAAATGGCTATTATATGATTGAAAGCTTATCCATAGGTAACACACAAAAATTAAAATACCACAATTTTAAAAGGTCTTCAGATTTTGGCAAGTATATATTTAAAACTGTATTTGCAGCGAATGTCAATAACAATTAAATACATTGATAGTTTCGTAGAGGAGAAACCAAATTACATTTTTTTATTATAATATGCTTGAAAGCTTTTCCATAGGTAACAAGAAAAATTAAAAAATACGACAATTTAAAAGGTCTTGAAATTTTGGCAAGTTTATATTTAAACATGTATTTGCAGCGAATGTCAATAACAATTAAATACATTGATAGTTTCGTAGAGAAGAAATAAAATGAAAAATGTTCATTAAAATATGCTTGAAAGCTCTTCCATAGGTAACAACAACAAAATTAAAATACCACAATTTTAATTATATTTAAAACACTATTTGCAGCGAATGTCAATAACAATTAAATACATTGATAGTTTCGTAGAGGAGAAACAAAATGAAACACTGTTTATTATATGCTTGAAAGCTTCTCCATAGGTAAAAAAAAAAATTAAATACGACAGTTTAAAAGGTCTTGATGTTGGCAAGTATATATTTAAAACTGTATTTGCAGCGAATGTCAATAACAATTAAATACATTGATAGTTTCGTAGAAGAGAAACAAAATTAAAAATTGTTTATTATAATATGCTTGAAAGCTTTTCTATAGGTAAAAAAAAATAAAAAAATACGACCATTTAAAAAATCTTGAATTTTGGCAAGTATATATTTAAAACTGTATTCGCATGGAATGTCAATAACAATTAAATCCATTGATAGTCTCGTAGAAGTAAACACGGCCGGTCTGGGCCGGTCCATCAGCTCCGGGCGGGCGCCTGCGACCTCTAGGTACTCCACGTGACCGCAGACGAGCGCTAGTGGGACAGTGAGAGATGTTTCGCCCACACTGGCAGTGACCATAGAACCGACGTCGCGCAAGCAGCCATCGCCACCACCATCCGACCATGAAGACCGTCCTAGCATCAACACTAGTGTTCCTAGGAATATTTTTATTATTTGTTCAAACAGGTGAGTTGCAGTTTAAAACGTAATGAAAGTAGTACAGTTGAGACGTGTGTGTGTGAAATGAACAGGTTCATTGACATTTTCAACCGGTTTGCATTGACCTTCTTGTGATGTGTTCGAATTTTTCGCTCAGAATTTAAATGTACCGTTTGCTAGTAAAAAAGGCTACCAGGAGCGAACTTTTGAAAACAATATTTTTAATTTTGTCATTTTGTGGCAAATCGTTTGTTATTGTTTTGGAAATTAGCTTAAGTTTTAAAACTTTTCTAAATTTTTAAACTATTGCAATTTAGTATTCTGCGTGTTTCCCTTTTGCATTGTGTAACTTTATTTTTAAAGAAAGTTGGAAAATCCACTTTGATTTCATTAAATTTATTTTTCTGAATTAAAGACCATGATCACATTGTGACGAAATAATATGAACGACATAATGTATTATAAAAAAGGTTATTGTTAACGTTTTTATACTATTTTATTAAACCATTGTCTAGAGTGACGTTTTGATTACGATATATAATCGGTAAATTCCCCCCAAAATAGCTGTCTAAATTAATTTTGCTGAAAATTAATCGAAAATGATTGGAGGTCAAGTTGATAAAATCTACACGGTCAATAAGTTAGTTTTTGCGGCTTCACTTGGTACTGCAGGTAGGGTGAAATCACACAGGACCTGCAAAAGGTCCAGCCTGGTTCAGTAATCAATACTCCGCAGCATCCCGTGCGTGTACACTGGTGGCCACGTAAAGCAAAGGCGTTGCACTGCAAACCACCGTCTGAATGGTTCGAGCTGGTTGTTAGTGACATAATTTGTTTGTGTTAGCATTTTGGCGATGCTAGAATGGAAGAAAAGAAACAAATGAAACGAGACTAATTAAAAACGCTAACACTTACAAGTAAAACTGATTATGAAATATTGTTATTGAGATGGTATCTAAAAAAATCGGTACATTGAAATGGTCTTCATTATTCGCAATAATTGTTCGCAAGTTTTGATGAAGTATCGTTAGATTGAAACACTAGAGATTAGATTCTTTAATTCTAGCTATAGTGTATGAGCTCCGCGCACAGACTTGGTTCCCGGAAATTAACTAGGAATTGCATTTTTATTCTAGGACATGGAATAAATCTGATGTTTTCTAAATAGGTACTTTGCAAGAAGGTATTAATCCAGGTATTAATTGTTTTTCAATGTGCTACATGGATTATACATGTCTACAATGTCCGCACTCTAAATTTGTTTCGTTTAGTTGACACAACTTTCTGGGACAGAGGTCGAACAAACAATCGGTTGCGAGATTGATTGACTGGTGTGTCTGTTGTGTCACATATTCTGATCTTTTCATTCGTAATTTACGCTATTGAAATTATTCACACACATCGAGGCCACTCACCTTTAATGATCTACTCTGCCGAGTTGCGAGAGACAAAAACAGTTCTTGCGATGATGCGAAATCCGTTTTAGGTTGCATGTCTGAAGTAATTATTGCTTTGCCTATAACTAATCTGACCGCCAGTCAGTAACGGTATCAAGTAGTCAAGATATTGATGTTCTGTTTCTGCAATATGCAATGATATACTCAAACCATTCTGGCGTGGACAACAATTTAATCTTGCTATAGCAGCAACTCGAACAGATAGTACGTAATATGTGTCGTCTATGATAATATAGCCTAGAAATGTAAACACAAAATCGATGATGGTTTTTATTTAGTGTAAAGAAAAATACTATTTTAGTGAGATCCGTTCTGCAGATTATAAAAAGTTTTTTGTTGCGTAATTTATTATATTGTATTAATTACGATATTTGTTGCATTCGTAGATGTTTTGAACAAATTCTCTTGCAACAGAGTATTGCGGCAAGAGGCGCATATTGTGAAAGACAAGTCCATACGGCCGAACATGGAACGACCTTTATCCCGACTTTTTATCTTTCATTAGGTTAACGGTCAAGATATGTAATATTTAAAAACATCCTTTTTGCCACTGACGACAAGTTTATTATCATGTCCGCAGACATTTATATGAAATTCAAATCAATGTAGGCTACTCTGTGGCAAAACGGACACATTTTCAAGCAAAATCTATTTATATTTTATACCCAGTGTTATAATGCTTGAGATTTGTCTTGAGATCTTAAAAAATCCATAATACTGCAGTAAATATTGTTTTTCTTAACATACAAAATGTAAAAATAAAGGACTTGAGTGTATCTAATTAATTACATTAGTAGGGTACTTGTGATGCCACACATAAAGTTAGAACGATTCTCCCAAACTGCCTCAAAGAATCCCGCGCTAGAAAGGCTTTCAAGCCCTACAGTTTAATTGTTGCTTTCTTTTTTGTAAAAAAAAAAAAAAAAAAATAGAAAATGTACCATATTTTCAAAAACAAAAACTCTCCACCGTCCGTGAATGTATTAAGTATTAACTATAAACTTCAATGACGTGAAGGAAGGAAGCGGGGGGGGGGGGTAGACTTAACGATATACATGAGGAGTCAGTTGATTTAGCATCTATTTGCACGCGACTAGAAAAAGAATTTCATGTACCATTAGTCATTACTCATTACTCATCAGTTACCCATCACGAATTAGTTACATTTTAATAAATTGACATTTTCTTTTGACTATAGGATGAATCATCATATTATAATGAGTTTGACGTTTTAAATAAAATAATTACAATTCACCTTCGTTAACTGACGCTTAGCACGCTCGCCAATTGCGCGAGAGAAATCTGGGCGAGCGCAAAAAACAAGTGTAGGATAACATCTCTGAGAAGATTCTCAATTTCACTGTTTTGGTTACATGTTGTCATTAACACGAGTAATTACCTAATTACCATCCTGACGTCACCTGGCATCCCGTCTATCTCCCCCAAAATCTCGTCGCTTCTGAAGGTCTCGCCGCAACCTATTGTCTGGGAACCCACAGCCAAAGCTACACGTTTTTGTTATCCATTATCAACCACTTATTCGACGATATCACTGTTTCGAAGACCTTTAGGTCACGGTGGTTGCGTGGGTGTTGCGTAAATGGGACACGCTGTATTAATTGTGTTCGGCGTATAAACTAACTAATAACTCTGGACTTCGGAGCCTTCCTTCGATGCCAATTCCCTAAACGCCAACTACATTTGTTCCCTAACGCCAACACTTTTACTGGTGCAGTGTCTACATCAAGCTTGTTACACTTAACTTGCGTGTGCTTTGTCAGCGTTAGGTGAATTGTTATTCGTATTCTGTTAACGTCAACAACGTTGGCGTTCAGAGAATTTGTCACTTTCACGTGACAACTATGTTGGCACTTAGCAGTAAGCAAAGTGAATAACAATTTTCCATGAACGCCAGCTTCATAACAGGAAGACAATCACTCACACCTGTCTATGAACCTGCAGCTGGCATGCGCTGTTGGCGTTAAAGGAATAAACCAATTCCAACAACGCCAACAACTCAACGTGTAACACATCGTCATGATGGTCACGTATGTCGTTGTTACTGACGGACGCCAGCCCGGACTTATGTTTATCATTCTTCATGTAGGATGACGATGGAAATTAGCGGTATTTGTCCGTTACGGTTCTTGGTAAAGAATCAAGACATGCTTGTCACTGTTATGTTCTTTTACACAATACTGTTGCTAAAAAAAAAAAAAAGGTTATAATTTAATTAGTAAATAGTACGCCGGGTACACATTTGTAATTCGAAGGTTGTAGGAAGGAACCATCCAAACATGGTTTACATGGCTCCATGCGCGATTGTAAAGTCGTCGTAGAACAGCGAACATGGTTCACAAGCGTCACATTGTAACTTTCACTACGTTCCTTTCCTTCCATTCCATGTCAAAGATGTTTGAGTTACCAGATTGTAGTACCAGGCCTAATGGCCGTGGTCGATTAGATGTAAGGTCTCGTAGACCATGGTTGTTGAGCTACGTAGGCTCGACTCCTGGTTTGGGAATAAATGTAGTTTCAATAATATTTTTTATCTTCTTATATAATATGATTCACCCGTCACGTCATCAAATATGACACGTAAAACCCAAGTGTAAGCATTATCAACATCAAATTGCAAAGATTGATTCGTGAGACATAGATTCGGAATTTAGTGTTTACAATGTAGGCTATGTAGTAAGAACGAATGATTCGAGAAGTACTGCATAGGAGCCGAATGGAAGGGGTGGTGTAGTGCGAGAGAAGGATGTCAATTAAATATTAGTGGGATCGGTGAGATGATACATTATAACGTGAGGTGGCAACATGATTAATTGTAAACATGTAAGGAATGCCTGAGGTTTGAGCTGATAATATGTTGAATTGGTGAATTAAAGTATTGATAGAATATGGAGAGCGTTGAGTGAGCAATGGCCAGTTTTTCAATTCGGAAGGAAAGGTGCCGTAATATTATTAAAAGCGAGCATAGAATACAAATACAGATAGGTGTGATACTTTAATCGCAAACGTGATTAAAAAACACAATAAATAGATGGAATAGATGGAATAGGGCAACATAAAGGTGGTGTGTAAAAGCATGTAGATTGTAGATAATCTACAATCTGCGTTATACAGTCTGAGAAATTAAACCATGCCACCACCACGAGTTGGTAAATCCGTTTTTAAACTGTTTACAAATGTGAGGCAATTGTTTGGCAATGGTTGTAGAGGCAAGACTTAATTGTAAATGTACGAAGATTAGAAATAATCAGTCTTATGCCCAATCGATCAAGGCTACTACGTCGAGCAAAGGACAAACAGGACTTAACTTTACAACATCTTTCAGCCAGTGTATTAAAATAATCATCCCAGTACACCGTTTACAATCTTGGCTTTTCTATATTGTAATTTAGTTTCATACTTCGTTCTGCGTTATACTGAGATTGGAATCGCGTTTCACGTACAGCATTCACGTATGAGACGTGTAAGAGTTTAGGAAACGGGAAAATATCCTGTTAGAGAATACGAAAGAATGATATGTTTCAAATCAATGCATTAAAAACATGATCAATGTCAATTCATTGCTGACAGAGCATCACTAAAAACATCATTTTATTGTCTACCCAATCAATTACAAATACTGATTTTCAGTAGGGGACATTATAATACCGCTTATTGTGTCTCATTGCTATGACGGTTACAAAGTTACCGTTTACATGTATGTCCCATGTCCGTAAGACATACATCACATAACACTCCAGCGCAAGCCGGGAATCGAAGTATCATTACATTGAAAGCAGTAATATACCCACAAGACCAATGAGACACACTAAATCCACTTGCTGCTTTGGAACATGGCGTTTGATAACCTGCTTCTTATCTCAAGCTTGAACAGGATCACTTACTCTCATTTAATGTGTCCTTGATTGGCTAAGCAATCATCCCATCCTATCCCACATTGCATTTAAGTTAAGTGCCCATTTCGCGGAGTGAAGTACGAAAACGGTGTCGGTGGCCGCTCACTCATCCTCGGTAAGATTGATCGCATCCAACGGACGTTACAAGAGAATCTCTTGTTTCGCACATCAATCTACCAGCGGAGGTCGGAGGAAGAAGCGACCGCGATCAGCAGTTACGTCACAACCCACAAACTGCTCGCGCGAGTCTGCAATAAGCTTTGACCTTCTGCTCTGCGTAGCTGAAATTTTGGGTACTAACTTTAATGGAAGTGTACATTTTGTTAAACTTCATTTAGAAATCTCGGTGGTGTAACCATAGTATAAATAATACTGCGTTCAAAATGTATTTTGTTCGTAGCAAATCCCCAATTGCCGGCCAATCAGATTAAAAGTTTGAAGAAACCGCGGCGCTCCAAAAGTTGTAAATGAGTTGTAAACAACATAATAAATTGTGTTTCTTTTACTTTCAAAACAACTATCAAAATGTACTGACAACGTTGTTTGAAAACAATTAACACGTTTATACATTATTATTTTATACAGATATTTCCTTTGGAAACGCAACATTTTTTGATAAGGCATGTTTAGAGCAGTAGCGTAACTAACCATACTGTTCCAGGCTATACATTTTTACAATCCTCCAACACAAAAACGTTTTGTCAGATTTAATAACGCATATTCATCTTCGCATTACATTTCATCAAAACAAAATCATATCATATTTACTACGCAGATGTCTAACCACGACATAAACTGCACTGCCCATTTCCTGACAAATCGTGTATCTTTAACTTATGAATGTCGATGGCAAATCTAAAGTATTTGAAAATGTTGTCTTCGATCATCTTAGTTGAACAGAAAGAATCCATCATTTTACTACTTTTTAGTTTTTTCCAACATTTTCCACCTTTTCTACGCTCTACCACTCCACTGATGAAATACCACCATCACCGCTCATTGCAATTTCTAACCGTGACCTGAATTCTAGTCCAACCTTGACAACATTAGGTGTAGAATAGCTCACGAAGAATCACACCGCATATAGCATGCGCGCCAGTGCGAGTCACGTGTAGCAAGTTGTTTCTATGAATCATCATAAACAAGAATAATTAAGCGTGTATTCTATGATTTGTGTCCATTGTTCTACTTTTGAAGATAATCTAAATAATATTTTCCTGTAAAGTAAATTTCTCTAGTTTCTAATGTTAATTTTAGAATTCGAGCAAGAACATTAATGGTTAATAAATTATTTCCTGGCCCCGTAAATCAGTGGGCCCCTTGCGGTCCCTAAGTTGCGCCCCTGGTTCACAGATAACAAGAGAGCTACTGTCCTGTGTGGAGCAATATAGATAGAATGATTGACACACAGAATATCCAGCCAGTCAATCATTTAGAATGTGATTATGAAGCGTTTCCGTTCTCCTCGTAGGTTTATGTTATGACCGAGGTCCGAGTCGTGCATGCCACAAGAGCCCTGGCTTGGAATCTCGGAAATTAATTTTGAAATTGTATTTATTTCATTAGCAATATGATTTTAAATTTATATCGAGCTCATGCATTTAAAACAAACCAATTAATTTGTGTCAAATACCGAATAGTGGCTTGAAGAGCGACTTAAATTTTTTAATTTTTTGCTTTATAATGTAGTGACTATTTTAATATACATTACCAATCTTTGACATTACTCACTCAACGGCTTTACCCTTGTAGCCCGGTTGCATGAGTGTTTGGCATATTATGTTCTGCATGCAATATACTCATGAAAAAATAGCCCTCTACAGTTTCTTTTAATGAAGTATATTTCAGATTTCTTCAACGGTGTTCTGTAGCAACGCTTTACCAGTCTACGCAAGTAATATGTTTGAAGAAAATTGTATTGAAAATAATGCTTAAAATTACATATAAAGCCCAAAATGATAAGTATAAGTGAAAAGCTCGGAGTTGTTGATGAATCATTAAAAATGGAAATTTTACCAAGGACTACATTTTATCATTTACATTAGAGGCGGTGGTAATTAATTTTAGTTAATTGTATGTCCATCCCCAACACACAGTTAATGTGCATGAACCCCGATTAAGTGATTTGTAGCTCAACCTAAAGCACCTAAATAATAATTTCGTTATCGCCCTAAAATGCCTAAAATGAGGTAAATCACGTTTGATGCTTAGGCCTTCAAACAATGCTATGTTTCAGGTGACTATATCAGCTGTTATGTGTGGTAATACACGTTTGATGCTGTAAACCTTCAAATAATGCTATCTGTTTCAGGTGACTGTATCAGCTGTTATGTCTGCAACAGCCACAACGACTCGAAGTGCTCCTTGGCCGAGCCCCCGAAAGAGATGAAGAGGGATTGCTCCCTAGACCACAGCGATGGTTCTAAGTACACGATGTGTCGCAAGATTGTGCAGAACATCGACTTTGAAGTCAACGGAAGTAAGTTTTATTATAGACCTTGTAGAAGAAATCGAATATAATAATGCTGAGGTTTGTTTTCATAACTTTTTCGTCATTAGATTACTAATATTCGTTTATTTCGACTGGCCAATGGCTTCTTTAATCAACACTTCATTGTTGTTGTTAAGATGTTTCATTTTTAAACCACTTATTTTCTTATATTCTTTCAAAATATTGCAATTATTAACACTGTCGTATTAATTAATGTTAAAAAGGACTCTTGAACGTATTACTTTTATGAAGAAATAATTTTTGTATTATGAGTGAAATTATCTGCAGAATACCGTTTCTAAATATAATTGGTAAAAAAAAAAATAATTGGTTCTAAATATAATTCCTTGTTTATCCCGCCATAATGATGTGCAAAAGTTTCAAGTAGAGTAGACTACTTTTTATCAGCGAAATCTGTTCCAAAACATAACAAATATAATGTGATTCTATTTAGAAAATGGTATTCAACTTCGTGGAACAATGACAATTTTAAAAAAACACGAGAAAATAACCGTTTGCTCATAATGCAAAGAACAGGAAAATGAGAATGCAACTCTAACAAGAAACTAATATTCTTGGAAAAGGAAAACTCGACGTATGACGTCGTAACAACACAGTATTGATGTGTTGATATATCTGTTATATGCGTGATTGAGTGAACACGTGTGCATATTAAATACAACATACACGTTAAATAACGATACACTGTTAATGGCTGAATATCATGCATCACATTACAATAAATCACAAACAAGGTGGCTGTGACTGTGAGTGTGACGTATTATCATAGAGATCCTCCTGTTATGTCTATGCATATTATAACTGCCATTTAGGACATACGTTTAAAATATTGGAATCAAACGAGTTGATGAAGAAATTTTCCCCTTAGGAAAAACTTTTTTTTAAAAGTCCCTGTTGCATAGAGGTCTACTTCATCACGGAATCTCTTAATTGTTAAGGAATTAACCTTGTTGTTCTCATATAAAATAGCATAGGCTACATAATCCATTTCCCATGCAACTATGTACGTACGTTACTTACTAATTAGACTGTGATCTGTCATTTGATGGAGCATACTATTCAGAAACAAAACTAAGTTTAAAGACTATTTTTATCACAGAAAAAAGTAAAAAACAATATTTCTATAATCATCTTTTTAGAAGCGAATAAAATATGAATACATCGACTATCGAGAGCAAACAAGAACACTACGACAATTAATAATATGTTATTTTTGTTAAATTTGTATCAATTTAGGGTACCTACCCTCCAACTCGTTCCCAGAACCCTACTCGCAATGATGTCAAGGGTTGGCTGCACTCGACAACACGCGATGCGTGGCAAGGCCACTAATTAACTCACGTATTATTGATACAGTTTTACCTCATTTGATCATAGTTACTCTAAAAAATACATTGTTTTCACGTGTGTCCAATCAAAACCGACACACAGTCACGGCATGTTTGTGAGGCAATCGATATGCTGTGACGAAGCAAACCTTTCGTTATATCACAAGGATAAAAATAGAGTGGGAGATAAAGAACACCAAAATATTAATTTCGTTTGATAAATTCAAACTTTCATTTCTTAATATAATAATAAACTTTGGAAGTTAAAGTCAGAGTATGAAAAATGTAGTCTATACAGGTACCTTCTAAGCATTTCTACCATTCGAGGAAAAAAAAGTTGTAGCAAATTAAATGTATCTACCAACATTATTATTACTACTGTGGTTTTTACAATATAGGTACTGCCTTACTAAATAGAAATAGTAGTAAATGTTTAATACCTAATTGAAATAACGAATGAATACAATAAACATATGCCAAATGATTTGTGTAGTGTTTGATGATTCAAGCGTCACATTGAAATATACATACAATAATCCGGAGGACTTTTATCGGCAACAAAACCAAATCAGGGATATTCTAACAATTCTAACGTAATTGTGCTTTTCAAACAAGTTCATTGGCCTAACTAACTACGGACCATCAATAGAGTAGAGAAACCCTTCGTTATACCTTCTTGATATTGTTATTGATGGTTATTGTTTTCTGTTTTTCAGATCCCCCCGACATTCGCGTAATCCGAGGTTGCGGCTGGGACGATTCCAGTTACCTCAACAAATGTTACCAACGATCTGGCTTCGGAGGCCGTCAAGAGGTTTGCTCTTGCACTAATGAAGACTACTGTAACGGCGCGGGGTTGCAAGACGTTCCGTACGTGGCCGCCTTCCTAATTGGAGCGCTGCTGCTTGCAAGGTTCAACCTCTAGAAACCAGATGGAGACAGTGTCATCTCCTATTGCTAAGGCTATTGTATAACACTCAGCTAACATAGTTTTCGCTCTGTTTTTGGAAACCATTTTGTTGTCTGTGCATTATACAAGGGAGCCTTAAGTTTAACTTTGGTACACAAGCAATTGAATATCGTTTTGTGATGTTTTCTATCGGAATCCTTTTCGATAGATGGAAATTAGTAGCAACGAACTTGAGGTAGTGCGCAGCCATATTCCAACCGATTTTAATTTTAATTGACAACTGATTTTATAGTTAAGTAAAAAATAGCTAAATATATTTGTTTGCAATCATGATATTTTTTTTTTCGGAGAACTCAAACATGTACTTTTGAGTGTACCAAAGTTAAACACGCAGAGACTTCAATAAAAGAAACAAAACACCATATTAAAACTAAGGCTAAGCTCAACCTCAAACAGTTCACTTGAATTGGCATGTAATTTGTTATTCTCAGTTGAATGAAGTGATGTTACAGCCGTTTATCATATTGATGTTCGGTGGATGTAGACCAAACAAAACTAGCATAGTTCAAAAGTCAAAACTAATAAGTTAACAATTAGTTTTGTTTCCTCATTTTCACGCAAGTGAAATGACTTAATAAGTAAAAACGTATGGTTGCAACCAAGGGTGCAGCCTTGGTCGTTGTTAAGTGTAATTAGATGTACGAAGTGTTATTATCCCCCTCTCACTCCCCCCCCCCCCCCCTCCACCACCACCAACAAATTAATTACAGAACAAAATATGTACGTAAATACAATATTAAACTCATTTCGTTTCACTATAACCATTTCAACTTTTTTGTAGTAGGCCTACGTCACTACTTCAACTATATCTACTTTAACAGATAGTCTAGTCATTATGGTCATGATAAAATCGGTTAGTTTTTGTTTGTTATAAGATACTATTATCTGTGAAAATAGAATGTTTTGAACAAAATTTCTCTACATAATAAAATGATAAAAATGTTAAGGTTGCAATGTTATGTATGTACGATAGTTTAGTCGCAAAATAAAGCCGAGATACAGTAATGTTTATTGATGTATTCAATTTATATTTCACAACCTATAAAATACGTTCCTTTCAGTTCCTTTTTCACCAAACTTTTTAGTCTCAAAATAAGAGCCAAACGCATAGTCATGACTCAAGCCTTCTTCAACTCAGCTTCACTCAACCACCAATCACGGAACGGCATACCTTGTAGAGGGCTCTTGTGATTGGTGGTTGGGCGAGGCTGAGGAGACGCTGAGTTGAGGAAGGCTTGAGTCACGACTATGCATTGCCCAACCACAATTTACGGCATCTTAATTGTAATCGGAATCGCAATTGTAGAAATATTATTTACCATTTCAAATACAATCCAGATTTCAGATTTATTTCATAATGGTTACACATGTACATGTTATAGACAATAGTTTGAATGCCCCAGTAAGAAAACAATCTTGTGGCGGGGCATTTATGTGAAGATAAAAAGAAATGAAGCAAGATAATAATTTGGTAAGAGTATTAAAAATATTAATCCATTATTAGGCCTAAGAATGTCATTATTTGTTATACACATAATTTTTCTTTTACATTTAAAATCTCCTTATACACAATCGTTGACAATAATATAAAATATACAGTTTTTAGGTGTTTTTTATAAAGATACTTAGCTTAATCAGAAATTATAGAGGTTTTGACAGGTATTATATAATATCTAATATGTAATATGTAATATGTATTGTATAATATATAATATGTTTGCCTAGCTAATATTAAAATAATTTTTTTCCGATTTACTTTTCAGGGTGTTCTAGGCCTACTTGGAATGAATATTATATGACCGTTGGGTGTGTGTATACCATACACATACAA
This sequence comes from Isoperla grammatica, assembly GCA_945910005.1. NCBI lineage: Eukaryota > Metazoa > Arthropoda > Insecta > Plecoptera > Perlodidae > Isoperla > Isoperla grammatica. The sequence continues at coordinate 51,023,505 of OX246737.1, read as the reverse complement.
CGGCATGACTAATCTAAGATAGAAATTAAACTATGAACTAAAAGAAATAATATAATAACTTGACGTTAATCATAGAGACACAATTCACATTAAACACATAAATATATAAGTATATGAGTTTTTGTTGTTAAATATTAAACACACATTTCTATTGAGTTAGCTTTTAGGTAAGTCGAGACGAGTTGGAGTTGGGATTAAAATTGGAATGTATATTTTGATTGTATTTGATTTGTTATAACTTTTAAACAGTTTTTTTTTTGAATTGCATACTTCTTATTAGCCTGGTTTATAATATTGTAGTTGAGTGTTGTGTTGATGACATTTTCGATACTATTTATGGGGCATATTTTAAGCCACTTTTTGGCAAGAAAGTCGAAGTTCTTTGAGCGCGTTTTCTGTGATCGTATATGAATGGGTAACAAGTTATAAAGTTTGGGTCCTAAGTAATGTCCATGTCGTTGTGTTAGTCCTTTATTTATTCTATTTAATTGTAGTTTGTTGTTGCTTTTGAATCTTGTGTTAATTTTGTATGAACTTACATTAGAAAAATCTGTGTTAAGCTTTTGCAAATGAACATATTTCATTAGGAATTGTGCATACAGTTTTCGAGTTTGTAGGACACCGCGTCCATTACGACGTTACGATTTTGTTGTGAACAGCGCCACAAGAACCAAGTAAGTCAACTCTTTTATGATTTCCTGATTACGATTACAATCACGATGCCGTCGGTTGTGTTAAGGCCTTTAGTCTTCATGCGCCAGGTACCACTTCCCGGCCAGGTACCACTGTACCAGGTATACTTATCTACGGGTGGCTACGGGTAGGCTTCCTCTTGAAACCGGTCCATTAGGAATAATTTACAACCTTGTGTTGGATATTTGAAAATTCCTACCAAAGGGGGCAGGACTAATAATTGAGTGTACTCTAGTGTAGAAGTTGCCTTTCTAGTACGCGGACTACTGCCTTTACGAATGTGTGAAAAAACGCCAGGAATCTGATAACTTTCATTGAAATAGCGTGCATGAAAGGGGCAGTAGATAAGGATCTGAGGTCGGCTACATTGGGTTATACTAAACCGCTATACGGGGTGGACCAAACTACATGGTAGGACCACATATAGGCCTATAGCTAGTTCACACTTCTTGTGGTATTGGGAGGACCTAAGGTGCAGATCAGAGGGTAGGGGACGGAAATGAGTGTATATACGATACGGTGCTACCTTCCAGGGTTGCCATTTGATCCGTTGGAACTTGTTTTGAATTTTGATTGATAGGTTTAGATTGTTACATTACAACTAGAGTGAACTTTGAAGTGGATAACGATTCAATATAATAATATAGTTTTTCGTAGGAATACCCGTTATAGGGTGCACACCAGCTTTACCCGATGTGCCCCTCTTCAGGTGACTAACTAGGTTATTAAGGTGTATGGATAGTTGGGAACGAATGTCCGAGGGCTGATAGTAGGACTCAATCCCAGCATGTGCCTTTACGACTGAGGAAAACCTCGGAAAAAATCTTCAGTCAGGAAGCTGACGGTGGCCGGAATCGAACCGGCGACCTCCCGAATTAGAGTCTCGCGTCTTACCGCTGAGCTACCTCTTTCGGAATTCTATATAGTAGTTTATGTATGTGTACACGCTAGAGTGTAACTCTAATGCCGTCGTATAGTAGATCTAGTACACGATAACCAAGTGTAAAATAAATGCACGTACGTACAATGCGCACGCACATTGCATGATAAACGTTAGTTCCTAAAGTCATGCATGCTATCATTCAAAGATCTTCAAATAATAAAACAAAACAAAAAATCAGGGACTGCATGCATGCATGCGTCAATAAAACAACAACGAATACCATAACTAGCTGGCCTGAACATTTTATTAACAGTAAGAAAATATACTTTGAAATATGACATAGTTACTTTTGTAATCGAGTTTTATACCTATAATATCTTACTTACTTACTTACTTACTTACTTACTTACTTACTTACTTACTTACTTACTTACTTATTTACTTACCTATTTACTTACTTACTTGCTTACTTACTTACTTGCCAACAGTAATTTTATAAACCTCCCTCCCACGCACGAGCTCAGCTTTTGTGGGTTTTTCAGTTCCTTATTTATTGTTTTGTATGTAATGTTCATACCTATGTATAACTACTTGTACTGAATGTAACAAAAAAAAAATCCCGGGCTAGGCCCTTTAGAGCAGATGAAAGAATACGTAAAACGCTTAAGCCCGAGGGTTGGGGTGATGATAAAAATTGAGTGTCGGGATGAATGGGGGTAGAACCTGCTACAATGGAGTCAGTGTGAAAAAATGAGAAGGAAACTGAATTGGTGCTCAGTAGGAGCGAGGGGGAGCCGTCTCAGTCTAGGGCGGAACCATCCAGGGCTATAAGGGCCTGTACTATAGACTGGGACGGGTCACGGCACCCGCCTCTTCTTTGCAGTCCGGGGAAGACCATTTGAGGGACCTTCGGGAGCCCTCAAAAGACGAGCAGATGGTAGGAACGTCCATTTAGTTTCCCAAAAAAAAACATGTTGCAGGTTTCCATGGGGCACGGTCGACCTAAAATTAAGCTGACTGTATGATTAAAGACCTGTCACAATAATTTTGAATCCCGATACCGACAATTGCCGGTATCGTGATTGCCATCGCCATCGCAATCCGGAAATCGTGAATAAGTTAACTTAATGGTTCTTATATGGCACTGTTCACAACTAAATCGTAACGGCGTAATGATTTGTAATGAGAAAATGTAATATTGCGATCCCGATCCTGGTTGCGATCACGATGCTGACAATCGTGGTAGAAGCAGATCAGTAAGCTGTGGGTTTTCGCTCTACTAAAGTAACACTATCGTCAAAATTAATGACTATTATGTAATGTGTTTAAACGTCATGTGTTTCCAATCAGAGTATCTGCTCATTATATGGCAGAGGTCACAAATTACGTATGTCTTTCACACTACCACGTTACGTCATTAGGACGAATTTATATCTGCTCAACATAAGTTAAACTTTCCAACCAAAGATATTGGAAGGAAAGATTCTAGAAACATAGAAACATCACATAAAATCAACCATTTTGACATGACGTATAACACAAGCGTGACCATATATGTTTGTGCGAGGATTTTTAAATGAGATTTTAGATTTAAGTTTTCGGTAATTTGGAATTTACTTTCGATTTCTAATTTTATTTTCAAGGAATAGATATTATATCTGAATGAATTTATTTCTGTGTAAATGGGGAGGGACTTATAACCAGTCTCCAAAATATTTATTGCTATGGTGCATGTTGACTACGAAGAACTAGAAACTTCGTAGCTGTCGTTCGTTTGTCCTTTGAGGATCTGGAACGACGGAGTTACATTTTATGTAATAACTGTTATTTTTATAACTAATCGAACTCTAGTTACAACTACCCCAGAAGAAAAACATTCAAACATTATATGTAATAGGTACCATATATTTGTATACTCTTCTACTAAAAGCAAAAACTATATTTAATTGGTCTGTGTGTCATCATCCTACTGTCTATACTGTCCAATAATGGTTGAAATTGGGTAGGCATAGCAATAACACCAATGTTTGTTTTTCTTCGTTGATGTGATAATTCAATCATCAACATAATATGATCATTCTTCTCATACGATTTTTACTAACAGTATACAAAATAGAAAATTTACGCAATGTGTCACGACATTTTACAAATCTGTACTTCAGAAGCAGAATGATCTAAGTCCATTTTTTTCAAAATTCACTTTTAATTATGATGTAAGTCACAACATTCATATTTATAGGTGCATAAAGGCCCAAGTCCATAAGATCAATAGTACATGAAAGACACAGTACAATACATGAAAGAATAGTACAAGATTTATATGATAAAATACATCTTGATTTAAGTCCAATAGCATTGAGAAGCATAATGATCCAACTGGACTTAGATCTGAATGACACAAAGACAATCACAATTCATAAGGATCCAAGTCCAAGTTGGATTAAGTCGTTACGATGTCTGATTGGTTAACGTTGTTACGCGATACGCTGCGTTGGACCATGAGAACCCATCATTAGGGGGCATGGGGGGGGTTGGAAGGGTTCAGTCGCAAAGAGGGTCATCATGAATGAGAACTGAAAAGAGACACCGTGAGCAAGACCACCATATGATGATTGCGCAAAGGGATGAGCCCTCTTTGCGGGCACCGGTCACCATGGAGCAGATAGGCACCTCGACGGGGGAGGCTTCACGGCTGTAGATATAGATCATGGTTGATCTCTGGGCTGTTTCGTCATACAGGTGTTGAGTTTATAAAACAAAATAATACTTTATTTAGTAAAGTATAATAGGCCTACAGGGTTCGCAAACAAATACTTCGAAGAAATATTCCTGTACACTTCCAGTACACTAAAATAAAAATAAAAAATCTCCATTTTCGGAGCTCGATTTTTTCTAGCGGGAAATATTGCTGCACAAAGAAGGTTTGAAATTAATATCAATTACGAAAGCTTGCCGGCGCAGTTGGCCGACTGCCGAGGTCCATTAGGCGTTGGTCTAGTAAACCGCGGTCTATGCGTTTATCAGGTTCGAATCCTGGCTTGGGCATGGATGTCATGTGGCGTTTTTTCATCCTCATAATCACCCACTCATCGTCTCGATTATAGCCTCGTTGCAAAAATATGGGACGTAAAACCCCAAATATCATCATCATCACGAAAAGCTTGACGAGTTCCTACAGCTCGACGTCTTGTTAAAACACAACATCCGCGGCCGTAGGAACTCACCATTGAAACGACATAAGGAAATCAATTTTATTGTTGTTTATTGTTGATCTTATGGCGTTTTACAATCGGCTGCACTAAATGTGCCTATTGTATTGTTGTGTATTGTTCTAATTGTTAAAAGCGTACTCATGTGCTGTCCAGCAGGCGCGTCGGAACGTTTTTGTTATGGGGGGGGGGGGGGCAATTCCATTATCAATTTAGATGGTAATGGTAAACAAAAATGGATTAAAAAAAGTTGTTTTATATGTTTGATTATACAAAATTTGAGTCAGAGGTTACCATGTCAAAAATACACTTTTGAATACATGATTTAATTGCAATAGGCTTATAAACGTATATTTTTAATACCACATACATATAATATATATTTTCAACTCTTAAAATCTGCCCCCCCCCCATGCCCCCATGGCATGAAAGTTAAGGGGGGCAATGCCCCCCTTGCCTCCCCCCCCGGTTCCGACGCCAGTGCTGTCCAGTCCAGTGCAATTTCATTTTAAAAATAATGAACTTTGATAAACTACTCTACTTATTTTACACTGTGGTATAAACAAAAACATTCGAGTTTAGACTAACTACAAACAGACAATTGCAAACAAAATTAATTATTGTTGGGCTTTGTCAATGTGGGTATAGCAATCATTATGATGTTTTATGACAATAAATGAAATGTAGAATTTTAATAAATGCTGTGATGAATATCCCCATATAATAGACTGCACTCCCCCAGTGGTCGACAATAGACTTGCATTTATTAATTTTGCTCTAAACTAAGTGATTTTACGACTTGCATGTATATCTCCCAATATGAGGGTTATACTGTATACAATATACATGTCTTGAATTAATTCATACAATATCTATCTTCTATATACAAACGAATGTATGTGTGTATGTGTGCCCTTTATACATTTACATAACTACACCATTCATCCGATTGCGATGAAACTTTGGTGAGTTGTTGTGCGCACGCCCACGATGGTTTCTGGATGATAACAACCTCCTTCTAAGCCCCCCCTCATCCCCACTGAGACACCAACATGCAATAATGCTTTCCTAAACCATTCATCCGACTGCAATAAAATTTTGGTGAGTTATAGTGTATGCACGCCCACTAAGATTTCTGAATGATAGCCGCCCTCCCCCCCCCCCCCCCAACCCCCACTACCACTGAGACACCAACATGCAATAATGCTTTTCTAAACCAATCCTAAACCATTCATCCGACCTCGATAAAATTTTAGTGAGTTAGTGTATGCACGCCCGCTAAGATTTCTGAATGATAACCCCCCCCCCCCAACCACACTGAGGCACCAACATGCAATAATGCTTTTCTAAACCATTCAGCCGATTGCGATACAATTTCGGTGAGTTAGTGTATGCACGCCCGCTAAGGTTTCTGAATGATGACAACCCCCTCCCAGCCCCCCTCACTCCCCACGCCCACTGAGACACCAATATGCAATAATGCTTTCATAAACCATTCATCTGACTGCGATAACATTTTGTTTGGTGAGTTAGTGTATGCAGGCCCGCCAAGGTTTATGCCCCCCCCCCCCCCCCCCCCCACTGAGCCACCAACATGCAATAATGCGTTCTATTATTATTCATCCAATTGCAATAAAACTTTGATGAGTTATTGTGCGCACGCCCGCGAAGGTTTCTGAATGAGTACAACCGCCCCCCCCCCCCCCCTTTTGTATACCCCCAGACCGAAAAATATATTGTGTGTCAAAAAGCACTTCAATAAACAGAATTAAAACATACACACTTCATTTCTTTCAGTGGCATTGCAATGCATGCCTGGTTTGCTAGTACAAAATAAAGTACGTAGCTTAAAATGAATTGAACATAAATTATCGCTGTCTCGATCTCACAGCTACCATCTGTGCAAAAATAATAATTGGCTGCGGAAACTGCTGTTTCACCGTTATCAGTACACATTTCGTTAATTATTGTCCACCTGTCGTTCGTATATACATAACGGCTGGCTAAAGGACGTTGTAGCAAGAACAGCAAGGGCATATCAGGACCGGATATGGATCGGCAAACATACTTACTATAATAATAATAATTTTTCGTAGGAATACCCGTTATAGGGTGCCCACCGGCTTTACCTGACGTGCCCCTCTTCAGGTGACTAACTAGGTTATTAGGGTGTTTGGATAGCTGGGGAGGAATGTCCGAGGGCTGATAGTATGACTAAATCCCAGCATTCGCCTTTACGACTGAGGCAACCTCGGGTAAAACCTTCAGTCAGGACTGCCGGTGGCCGGAATCGAACCGGCGACCTCCCGAACTAGAGTCTCACGTCTTACCGCTGAGCCACCTCTATCGGTATACTGACTACGAGAATACCCAGGTAGCCGATAAACAATACATGAACAGCCGCGTCATTGCCATTACGAACATAACATGCACTTAGTGCTATTTTAATGGGCTTCGCGATGTGGCTTACACTCATAAATAGCTGCTAAAGCATTGGGTTTGAATTCTGAAATGGTGAAAAATCAGATCCACTAAACACCGCCAGGGTCGTCCAAAGGGAATTAAAAATAACGGGGGGGGGGGGGGTTCTGGGTGTGGAAGCCTCACAGGTACCCCCTGAGGGAATATTTTGTGGATTTTTAACAATTGTTTACCGCTTGTGACGTTCAAAAAGGTTAAGATTTATTTATGAATGAAATTAATTGAAACACATTTGTGCAAGACTCGCGATGCCCATGCACCTGCAGTCGCTTGTTCAAGTCGAAGAAACGGTCATTTTTGCAAGTATTGCAGCACAAGCACGATGCATTGCTTCAATAGCTTCTGCCCGTCTTGATAAGCATCGTTGCCAATATGCGAGATAAAAAGCCCCAATATCATCATCTGCAAACGGGTCAAGAAACACCAGGGTGGGTGGTAGTTGGTGTCTGCTTAAAGCGGCACTTTCTTTACTGTTACTTCTTACTTGTCTCAATCTCGTTTAGTTGTCTTGCTACGATTTCCATATTTTTACATACCCTAATATAAAGAACATATATACAAAATACTGAAAAACAAAACAAAACAGTAGGGGTCTGGCGCGAAAGCCCCACCCCTGCAGAAGGCGATTCTGTTTTCAGCCCATTTGGTGCCTCTGGGTAGCCACATCACATCATAAAGGTGACCATGTAAATATGGTAGTTAAGTTTTTTTTTCCTTGAAGGTGTGTGTGGGGGAGGGGGGGGGGGGGGTTAAACCCCATACATCTCCTGCTTATTTATAGCATCACATACATGTTAGGCTTATCTCCCTTTTCTGTCACATATCTGATATTTGTATTTGTATCTGTATTGTATTGTATTATATTTTATGTATTGTGTCTGTGTACTGGCAATCGTGCCATCTATCATGTTTATTTCAATTTAAATCTAGTACATACTTTTATCATACCTTTAGTAATAAGACCATGACGATACCTATATTTGTACAATGTACCAATCAAGGGGTTAATAAATTATCTTATCTTATCTTAGATACCCCACTGATACCATTACCCAGTGTTATTAACTAATAACATTCATTGTCGAGTACCATACCACGAACCACTAAATCTTCTAGCGGAGAGTCCAGGCACCCGACTTACCTCCTAGGTCTAACTAGTTATTTAGACGACCCTCCGCTAGGCGGATATCAAGTAGACCTTGGTACCATACCAATGAAGATAACTAAATGTTTCGAGTATCCGCCAACTAAAACTCAACTCTTGAGCTCAACAATACAATATATAAGCCATCAGAATTATGTCTACTGTTTTGGCTGAAATAAATCATTTCAGCTGTAATTTTCTATTGGGCAGGATAACACAATGTTGTGTACATGCCAATATTTCCAAGTTCTGTAGTAATTGTTTGCAGTGATTTGGCTTTCAAATTCTTTGTACAATCAGAATATAGAATAGAATATTTATTAAATCAATGTGCTTTTGAGTGTTCTGAATTAGAGCTGAGCGCGTGTCGTGACTCACGACATTTATCGTAAGTGTGGACTTAATGGAATAAGTCGTGAGTGGTTGTGCATGATACTTGACTCATGCATGAGGTACACGCGTGATTGTGCGTGTCATGTTATCCATTTTGTGAACAATTGAAGATTACATTATCTCTTCACAAAAAAATGTGTTTGAAACCATTAGTATTAAAAAAAATCTGGTAACAACTTTTCATTTATTGCCATTTGCTTCTCAGTCTCACCATGGTCATGTAAATGTAAATGTAAATGACATTAATGTTAACCATCCCTGTGTTTAAGTCGTGACTCGTGCATGACTGAATATGATGTGTGACACGGTGTGAGTGTGTGAGAAATAAATTAATTTCTAGCTTGACTGTGCGTGAGCGTGTAGCGATAATACCCGCACGTGCGTGAGTGTGCGTGATTAGAGAATGTTTGCTCGTGATCGTGAGTCAAAAGTCACTCACGCGCTCATCTCTAATCTGAATGACTGTTGTTTATGCAGTTACCAATTTCAATTTCTCTCTGGTTACAATTGTATGGACATTTGTTACACCACATATTCTCTCTAAATTAAATACCAATGCATGAAGTTACTAATCAGGCACTACACCTGTATATACTCTTATTAAATGTAAATTACTTACTCCAAGATTATCTTCTAAACATTAAGACATAACAGTGGACTGTAATACAATACATTATTGATCGATAAAGATGAAGACAATAGATTAGTTGGATCCTTGTCTCTACACATGGAAGAATCCCATGTCAAAGAGCACATATCTAAATTGATAAATGGTACAATGTGCCCGTACAGAAAATCAGTTTTCATAACCGAGTAGGTATAGTGGGTGTAGACAATTAATGCAATTATGTACAAACTTACGTATTTATGGTAAATTTGTTTATTTAGAATGTATTTTAATATTGATTGATAGGCAGTCATTTGAACTTCTCATAGGGATGTGAATGTGATGAATTAAGGGTAATAGGCAGAGTAATCAATTGAAGAAAGGAACAGATTAACATCATATCTGAAATACTAGTATAGTGGTGGACAATCATAGTTGCAACATATATACTTGTAGCAATAACAAGGAAGGCACACCTTTTGGATTCTGTCCCTTTCTCCAATAAAATAAAAATAAACAATATTGTTAATTACCACCAAAGTGGTTTGCAGTACGGTTTATTTACTGTGAACCTAGTCACAGGTAAGCATTCCTTTCAACATGATAAAGGTTTATAAAAATAATTGTTAAATACATCCACTGTACATCAGGAGTACAGTACACAAGAAATTCTTATTCTTAAACAATGTACAACTGAAAGACCTTAAGCCTCTCGACTATTTTTCTGCCACGGACAGCTTCATAAGCTCAACTCAATAAATTTTGTTAAAGTATCAAAACACATTATGCCAATATGGAACAAGTAACTTGAAACAAATTTTACAAATTCTCTATTTAACTAATAGTAATAGAATAGTAGTAGTAGTAGTAGTAGTAGTAGTAGAAGGTAGTAAATCTACAAGTAATCCACTGTACTACTAAATAGTGTAATAATAAAATATAAATCATTGAAGTGAACTGGGCCCAATATTCTGGTTAAGTTGGCAATACTTTGTAGGAATGTAGCTATCTTGGTTTTGTGTGCCTACTTCTTTGTAAATAACATTTATAGATTCCTTCAATCATCATTCAATTTATTTTTCCATTGGATCACGGCAAGGCTTCTGCCACAATGGTATAGCAGTTGTGATGTTGTGAAGAAATTAATATAGTATGTACTACTAAATGCACTTAAGTACATAACAAAAACAATGTAGGCAGTTTGATTTAAAGAGAAGGAATGGCAAACAACCAATGGTACACTAGGGTTTCCCTCTTACTTGGAACAAAGTCTTTTTCATCCATATTCTCTTTGTCCGCAAGAGGTCTCCCAAAAACCTCATCTCTCGTAGACAAAAACACGTTCATTAATTTAGAACTGACCACAAGTAAGGCACCCACTACTTGAATCTACGAACAGTTTCATCACAACACACACCTTTTGATGAACATCTAGAAATACCCTCTACCCCTTGAATGCCCATGTAACAGTACGGACATAACATTTCAAAACTTAGGCCTACACAAGTAAATCATTTTGATTATGGTGTGTTAAATGACAGTACAATAAATAATCTACAACCCCAAAAGAAATTCCAATGTCTTCTAAAAAATGTGGTTGACTGTTGGATCACGTAACTATGCCTATAGATGATACAGGAACTTTTCCACTTATGAATAAATAATGTAATTTATAACTTTGAAATTACTCAGCACATTTCTTCCCAGTGAATGTGCTCTAGATCCAATGTTGTTTCATTTTATATGAAAAACAGTAAACACATACCAGCAAATACTTGTCCAATGGCAATAGTTATTAATAATGACATGTAAACTACTTGGGAGAAATAAATAGCCTAAACTAGGTAGGCCTACTGGTTTTTCATTGAAACACTTGCAAAACTTTGTTTCGTGTTGGAAAAAGAATATGCCAAGGCTAAGCCCCAAAATGAATCAATCAATCGAACCGCTATGACAGTTCAGACCTAGCCAGGGATAGTGATAATGGTTTGGTGACCTCGGCATTAAGTCCTTAAATGTTCACTTAACTTATCCAGGCGTTGAGGTTCAAATTAAGGCACACAGTATGTGTTGTGATGACCTTGCTCTATTCAAGAAATTCAACAATACTTTTAAAATCATTTTGACTAACAGTTTAGTTAAACAAATACACATAAATATAACTGTTGCATTCACGTGAAAATAGAACATAATCATGTATTATGTTACGCTGTTATTTATAATACTAACTAAAATTGCATACACTACATTTTTTAAGAACCATACATTTATTAGTGAAACAAATGGCACAATAACAGAAATTTTGGAGAAACCAACAAAAAGTTCAACAAAAACTCGTTGCAAGAAACTACATTGATCGAAACACCGGTTAGGCCTTCAGCCTACAACATACTGTCACTTGCATGACCATATGAATTACAAACAGCTAGGACAAGAAACAACACACAGGAAGGCAAGAAGTACACTGCGAGGCAACTTTGGTAGCTTTACTTACTACAGTATTCAGTATTTTATTTAGGCTAGTATACTAGAAGGATGAGCACTGGTTACTAGGCCAGTGATTCATAGGCCAATGATTTAATAGCCGGATAATTATTTTTAATGTGGCTTGCACATACATGACGCCTACTACACATCCAGAGTGTCACTACAGTAAAACCATATTTTAATCTGGAATGGTAGCCCATCAAAAAACAATTTACATTGACACAATTGTCATATCACTCAAAAATAAAATACCCGATAAATACACTCATGGATGTACAACCGACTCCTTCTTACTATGTCAAGGTGTTATACTGTATTGCCAAAACAATGTAAGAAAGAAAATGCAACATAGATTGGGAACTTTCGTCATTCGTATCATTAATCACATGCTCGGATACTCGGATACTGCCATGCAAAATGTGTACGTTTAATCACTGCTGAGCTGTATAGAAAGTTAAACAAACATTAATGCCAAAACACCACTACTTTTGCTGCTACTGCTGATAATGATGCTGAGGGCTTTCAGAGGACTTTAAAAGCACTCATACCTAAACACAACCATGTTCTAGAAACTTCCAATCTGCTTCTGGTTACAATTAACATGCTTGCTGCCAGTGTTGTTTGTTGTTTACCTTCTTCTCTTGTCCTAACCTTTTCCCAATTGCATAATAAGACATTTTAGATGTACAATGAACATTGATAGTATCAACAAGTAATACATGTAACTGAATTTGAGATAATTTACTATGGTCCTGCCATTTATTTTCTGCTGGCTTTCACTACCTCAAGAAAGAAGTATGTATGTGTGAATGGACAGATGCGCAAAGATACGGCAATGAAGAGCAAAGAGAATCTTTCGCAAAGGAGACCTTAGTCTTCTGTTGAAATGCTGACAGGAATAGATGTGGTAAATGTAGGTGTTTCCAACTCTTCGTGTTTCTTCATTTTCATACCCTGAAAGAAAACAAACTCTATTAAGTAAACAATTCCTAAAGTTTTAAGTTTTGAATGCAAATTTACATTTTACCTGCGATGCGATTTACTTAGGCCCTACTAAGTGAAATGAATTCTCCGTTTTGATATCTAATAATTAATAATACGATATAGGACTAAAATTATAAAATCAAACATGTCACTAAAATCTTGAATTTTTAAGCAGGTGTAGTAGCCTATTACTATTATTAGCAAATTACTAAGTAATAATGTAAAAAAAACTTATTTCAAATAAAAGCTCATACGATAAGCAGGCATGCAAAAATGAATGTTTTTGATCAGCATATGTATTACAGTATTACGAGGTGCTCAATGTAGCAAACATCACTTGTTTAAGGTCAAATAAACCCTCACATTTCGTTTAAAACGTGTAATTGGAAGCCACTGCACTCTGTAATGGTTAGTGCAGGTATATACGTAGTTGCTTAGTGGGTAAAATCTCTGTAGGCTAAATAACTGCGCGGGCGGCCAAACATGGTAGATGCTCGTATGCAGCGAGGTGTTACAACGCCTCGGACGAAACATTCGTTCTTGGATTTACAGAGATGGAGCCACTAGGCAACTATATACATGCACTAACCGTTACAGAGTAGGCTCCCAATTACACGTTTTAAACTAAATATGAGGGTTTACTTGGGCTTTAACATGCACTGATCAGTGGGTTCACTTTTGGGACTTACAAAACCAACTGTATGAAGAAACTACTCCACTTTCAAATTCACTCAAAAGACTTTAGGAAGTACATTAGGGTACGTAATAATTATTCCATCATACTTATACTCTATATTATTGGATGCAAACAAGCAAAAAGAAATCATCATTCTCAAGCTAAAGCTATAAATGTTAAACAAAAATTGCATGGTTGATGCAGCAAGCAACATTTAAATGCATACTACCATAGTTATAGGCTGTCTAAAATAGGCCTCAGAACTAGGTCAAAAATGTCGTAGTTGCACTAATTTCAACTGTTACTTTTGCTAAATAACAAAATTAAGGCTAAGCCCATTTATCAGTCAGTCACGTGCGCTTGGGCCCAATTAGGCCTACGCCCATTTTTTAAAAAGTATTTTTGTACGTTTTGATGGCTAACCACCCTACAAATGATGTTTTATTAAGTAGTTTTGAGACTTTCAAGTATAAAATGTTTTTGTATATTTAACGAATATCTAAGAATATTTCACATTCCACACAACGATTTTAAAATATTTTCAGACAACCCTGCTCTATCCTATGTGTGAGACCCCCCCCCCCCCCCCCAAATGCTCAAGTGGTGGCCGTTTGTGCCTCCCTCCCCAGCCCTGAGTGTATCGTATCATCAGACAATTAAGTCTGAGCAGTGGTTATGTTTCTAAACCCAACCATTCAAAAACCCCGTTAAATATGCTGAGCTGGACATTCTTCACATGAAACTGGATGCGTTCAAATCTGCTATCTATACACAACTCTAATAACTTGACTGTTCCTTTCTTTCTCTTTTACCCGACACTCCAAATTATTTTATTTGTTACCGACATACACTATCCTTGTGTGAATATTTTGTGATGTATGCACATCGATGACGATAGGGTATCTTTTATCACCAGTATTTGTATTTACAACATATAATTGACAATTTGGAGTTTGTGCAAGATTTTGAAAGATGTAAACATTGAGGTTATCAGTGTCTGGTCTTTGTACTTGTTTGTGTTTAATTTTACATCTTATTCATAGTTCCCACGTGACGTGCGACACAAATGATGAGGATCCAATCCTAGATCATTGGCAAATACTATTGAAATTCAATAAATAAGCCTAATTTAGAATTTAAAAAGTAAACATTAGTAATGAAAAACTTAAAAATTATGACACATACCAATTTTATTTAAAAAATACGCTGAATTTTAAAGAACTAAGAGTTTCTGTGTTCTACCACAACAGCCTTCAATTGTTTCTCCATGGCAACGTCAAAGTTTGATCACAAATGTGGCCGCCATGCGCAAAGATGTGACGTACGTACAACCTATGAATATTGCACTTGTGGGTCTTGTGGGAGGGGGGGAGGGGGGGGGAGGGAGGGGGGACAATGACAATGAATGACAAATATAGGCTTAAGTCATTGAAAAGGTTCTTTTAAATATGAAAGAAAAATTGAATTAGTTGCCATTCATCATAGAATTAAAAAAAAACTGTGTAAAAAAGGGGTTTTCTAAAAACAAGTCTCTTGACTTGACAATTGTAGCCTTAGAATTCATGCGACTAGATGGGAGAGAGCTAGCAAGTGTGATAAAGTGCAAGGAAGTTGGCGGATCTTGTTTGCGGCTTCTTACAACCGTGCTGTCTGATTAACCAATCCAATAAGAGTCTACAGAAGTCAGAGCTCAAATAGCGTGAGCATTGAAGATTTTCTGTTCATATCTTTAAAACAACTTTTAAAATCGAAATTGTGGGTAGATACCAAAGGTGGATATTTACAGGGCCTACATATTCAAAACATAATGTATGCAAAATTAATAACTTTCGGACTAAATCTGATAATTGCGATATTATATTACTGTACAGATTAGCAGATTGTATCGGAACATAATGATTTTGAATATATACGTACACTTTGTTTCATTATCTGTAGACAGACCCAGATAATATCTAGCTGCGGTATGTAGGCCCTACCCACAATTTTGGTTTTAAAAGTTTGTTTTAAAGATACAAACAGCAACACCTTAAAATTCTCACACTACCTATTTGAGCTGCAGACTCTTAATTTGTAAGATAGAATTATTTTCACTCATATCACGCCCTTAGGTTAGTTGGTAGGTACCTTTAGTTTATACCTTTCTGTAATAGTCATTAACTGTTGGCCTTTAAAAAAACACTTAAAGTGGTACTTTTCCAGCTAAATCTACTTATTTAAAGTACCAAAGAAGAGCGCTAATTTTGCGTTACCTACATTTTAAATTGCACTCTAGGCCTACTTTTCACGCATCTTTCCAAGAAAAAAAAGGAAAAAAAATACCATATCCCTCATGTAAAGTTTTCAATTTAAAAGCTCTAGGCCTTTAAAGAAAATTTTAAATTGACATAATTCTGATCATGAACAGTCTACTAAACAATTTCAACCCAGATGGTGTAAAACAGTCTCCTACACTAATATAGCGTTAATGTTAGTGGAAAAACGAGTACTGACCCCCACCTGCTGCTGCTTGTAATGGTTTATTATATCCTGGTCAGCGGGGCAACTCTGCGTAAAGGCATCCAGCTGGTACATGTGGTACATGTAGCGCCACAGGCTCGATAATTCCTCCGGAATCACAAAGTCCATGAAGTATTTACCTGTAGACACAAGTTATCGTTCAAGTTACAGCGTGTGATTAGCCATTATCAAGAAACACAGTACCTACTATTGTGACTTTCACTTTTAAGTTTGCAACAAGCTTAAATCCCTTAAGAACAAAGTCCACTAAATGAGTCCACTCATGCAAGCTAAGCTACTGCAATTGAATCACTACAACCTGTATACAGGTCTACTACCCCATAGGTATATTTTGGCAATTCTCTAATCTTTCATTGTGAGTTGTGAGATTTGTATTGTTTATTTTTTACATTACATTTTATATTAAAAAACAAAACTAGTGTAACCGAACAGGTGTATATTTGTAAGTACGTTCTAGAAGTATTCCCTGTTATTTTTAAACACAATTAAACAGGTAAAAAACAAAATTAAACAATTGATGTGTCAATAGAAGACAGGCCTGCCACGGAACATAGTAGTGCATGCGAATTTACAGCACCCAGTGACGCTTCTTTATAACAAACGTATTTATAACAAAACAATCCATAGGTTAAAACAAACTGTTTTTGAGGTCCCAAAAAGTTCTTATGCATGTCAAGGTAGGCCTACTATCTTTATAAAGAAAATTTGTAAGTACGTTCTAGAAGTATTCCCTGTTATTTTTAAACACAATTAAACAGGTAAAAAACAAAATTAAACAATTGATGTGTCAATAGAAGACAGAAGAACATTTAATGTTCTTCATAACAAAATAATAATCTGGCCCTCCACGAGTTTGTTATAAAGTAGTTTCACTGTACCAGTATATGTCGCTAAGTGTTGGGAGGGTGCCATTGCTTACAATAGGCAACACACATACGATTTTCTTTGTTAAACCAAACACTTAGTTTAATAGTATCAGATACAAAAAGTATATTAATGCAAGTCCCAAGTAAAAATTTTTTTTTTAAATAGGTTTAATGTGGTCGCATTTTTTGAAGTGTAAGCTCGGGGATCTGAAACGCGTACAGGTGGCTGTGACGCAATGATTCTGTAGACGTGGCGTAACAGACCAATCGCTGAGGCGGTGAGCCCACACAGACCAAAACCACATGACGTCAAATCCACTCTACATGGCGGCAACTCGTTTTTCGCGCCCTTTTATTTATCGTTACCTACTAAACCAATTATTTTGAGGCATAGACTGATCCGTTTTTCAAAATTCAAAGACACAAAATTATTAAATGAGAGACAAGGTATTTAAAAATCGATTAAAATTTTCATACGCGTGTTCCCTATTGTTATCATCAAACAGAGTGGTCAAGTCGAGGACGTGTTTTTAGTTTGCGTTGCAGTAATAATAACATATAACAACGAACCAATATTTAAAAAAGTTCATCTGTCAAATAATCGTATAGGTACAGGCCTATCATGTAGTACAAGATTGCAACAATAAATAATTTAGTCGAACGTAAACAAATATGCCCAGGGAATCTCCTGGAACTGCCATCATGCAGAACCAGAAATGTGGTATTATAGTACAGTATTTATTTACAAAAACTTCATTACGATTACATTTTAAATGAATTGTCCTGTCTGTCCAGCCACTGAGACTATCAGGCATTCTAACTTCTCTCTACACTGTTGTCTCTTCTCAACCAGCAAATATTATTATCATTTCTATAATATTAATTCATATTGAAAATTTAAAATTATTAGGTTCCATTGAGAAGAACGAAGAACATAAGACCATGTTTATATTAAATGGAGGGATTGACGAAGTGAATACGACTCTACCCTAGTACGCCACTTTAGGTAGTTTTGTATGAACCATGCAGTATACATTTCAATCTAAACAGTAATATCACTCGCATGAATAGAATCTAGTATTCCAATTTTTTATGTCTCAAATCTAGAATCACAAATTTTTGCAATCATTACTAGATAGTCGGCTGTAAAAGAACCCACAGATTTAAAAAATGGGTGTGTTTCGTTTTGTAGTTTTTGTTTTACCGTAGCTACATGAACCCTTATTACTTCCTATTACTTCTGTTACCCTCATTCAGGTATAAGCCACAGTTGCACAGTCCAACTAAATTATCAGTGTGTTTACCGGCAACGCGAATGTGCTGCAGACGAGGCATAAGTTCACAGTCAAAGCAGCACATTGTGTCTCCTGTGAGGAACCTTGTGTTCTTGCGACTCAGGTGCTCGTTGATCTTGCGTAGATGGGACAGTAGCTGGTTTGTCTTGGTTTCGTCCTTCTTCAGGAGCATCAACTTCAATTTCTATGAAAAACAAACATGCTTCATTAACATCGTAAAAAATGGTTGGTGTTAATTTAATGCAGATCGTAGGCCTAGTTAATTTTGATGTGCTGCAACTTACAAGATAGCCTAGGCCTACCACAAAACCGTAGTATAATAACTTTTATGCCTAGAAGTTAGTTAGTTTGCCAAATTGGATAATTAGCTCATCATAGGAAAGGAACCCAGTCAACAATACATACTTTTGTCATCATGTGAGTGAAAAACTGCAGATAAAATATTGTGATGGTAAGGGAGTAGGTAGTAGGGTACTGATATTAAAGTTTGTGAATCCTAATGAAAGGTAGAACTAACTATATAAACTAACAGAGAAACCACTATTAGAATTACGTACTTGAAAGATTGGCTAAATATAAGTGCACTATTTATGTGTCTTAAGCCTAGAACAGTTTTACGTATACATACCGGTACTAATTCAAATTTAATTAACTAGTCACAAAGAATAAACGTACCGTTTTTAAAGCTGCTGTGAAAACTCTTGTTGGAAAAGCAATGGCATTTTTATATTAAAAGCACACTTGAATTAGAGGTAAACAAGTGGGTAGCATTGAAGAGCAATAGGAATCGCGAAGTCACATACGTAGTACAATTCAGAGCTATAGGAAATCGAGCTTAACCCAAAGCAGTCAGTATAGAACTTATCTTTACTACCCTCGATTTACAACTTAACAAGTCGTTAAGAAAATGAAGACTAGGGTAGTGAAATATAAAAGGTCAAAATAAAACTGTTTCTACAACCTGTTGCCTACTACACAACCCAAGGTGATTGACTATAAACTATCAAACTATCTAGATATGCAAGCATTTTATCAACATCATTTGATATTGTTTTTTGTATTGTTTTTTCCTCAGAAGGCCTGAGATCTCTGTGAGTTCTAACACGAAGACAAGTGCTTTAGTTCTGGCACCACCATGAAAGTACAAGTATTTGTAGTTACATAATACATGCACAATATATTCTAGCATAAGAAACAGATGCCTTCTCAACTTACTCCATATAGATTTTCAATGAGCGTTGCAACCT
Source organism: Isoperla grammatica (assembly GCA_945910005.1). NCBI lineage: Eukaryota > Metazoa > Arthropoda > Insecta > Plecoptera > Perlodidae > Isoperla > Isoperla grammatica. The sequence continues at coordinate 51,004,020 of OX246737.1, read as the reverse complement.
CCTTGTCCTGCACAAAAAGGTTATGGCCGCCTGGAACGTTCTTCATAATATGTCGTTCGATCTTCTCATTTTCTAGAACTGCTAAACCATTGTCAATCAGAATAGGTGGGGGTGTTGCCTCAAAGTTGGTCCTGAAAAAATATATTTTGCACAATTAAATAGGGCATAATATTTACAAGCTTCTAAATGCTCTTTGCTCTTGAATTAATTCAATAAGTTTATGTTTGGTTATTGTCAACAATCTTTGGAAGTACAAGTGAGATAGGATAACAAAATGACTTAGGCCTAAATGATGAAATGAATAAATTCACAGAATACAGGTAAAATAGACTACAGTAGGTAGCTGCCACATAAGGCATGAAAGCGAATTACAAAGGTCTATTACTTCCGTCCGTGTTATTATATACCACCAGTACAGGTATGGCAAGTGTTTAGTTTCATTTTCAATATCTTACAACAATATGGTAATCAAAAGCAAAGTTATCATTTCACGTTGAAAATGCTAGCCAACAATTAGTTCAAACAAGTGAATTATTAAAAAACTACATCTGAATATTGTAATTTGTAGGAACATTTCAAATTCTGTTAGGGAAGCATAAGCTTAGTAAAAAATATGTGCAAAACATATGGTACCGGTATGTCACCTACATGTAGTTTCTACACATATGAAGCGCACAGTTAGCAGAGCAGCATGCTACCAGTTCAGTATATGAGTACTCGATAGTCTCTTACTAGAATATGGAATGGCAATTAGCAAAACCATCTGTTATTTGTTTATGACTGTTCTGTTTGTGTAGACCACTCAACCTCCTACTTGGTAAACATTAACACACTAGGCTAAGGTACTCAAAATATGGTACTAATGATAACAATCTGCACTGTTCAAAAGCCCAAAATCTGTTGAAAATGCATTAACACATTAAATAGTGTAGCAGAAGGGGAAATAGAAGACAAACTCGTTATTAAATTTAACCCAATTTTTGCAGGCTAACCTATCATCTGTGCTATCATGAAACAACCAATGGTATCCTAAAACTAACTGCCCTTGTATTGTAAAATCAGTTTGACACCAAAATCGTATTACCTACCTAGTACCTACACACGTCAAAATATACTAAACTGTATATGGTTTAGATGGCTATTATTTACAGTGAAAGTAACTCTTGAACTAACAACTTCACCAGCCAGTAATTCTCATACAGCTTAAGAATTAAACAATGGCATCTATATTTACAAAATGTGCAGACCCTTGATTCAAAACCTATTCATGATTACAACCGTTAATTGTTTCCAATTCAAACGACAACTACCGGTACTGTATAGTCTTAGCCAGGTGAATATGCCTATGGTGATCAGGAAGCGGTTGTACCACATCTCAGTACCTGAAGTCTGGGGGTGGTTTCTGCATATCGACTGTGGTGACCTTGAGGCTGATAGTCTTCAACTCTGCCAGTAGGTAGAGGTCCATGAAGTACTCTTGGCAGAATAAACACGCACCCTTGCGTCTTCCATCGATAGTCGAGGCCTGAAACAAAGTGTTGAATAATTAATTTGTTGAATATTCAACAGAGAAATTCAACACACTGCCACGCATTATCTAGATCTAGTGCCCTTTGACAACTCTTTGAACTTGAAGTGCTCAAATAATACATAATTTTTAATATGTGAATGCCTTGACATAAAAGTGTACAGTAAATGTGGCAGAACATCTGGTAAATTAAGACATGTTGATTTAGATTAATGCTTGTTTCTTTACTGTCTCTATTATTTGCAATCATGCTATTTGAGACAAATGATGGGTGATAGATGAAGGACTATTACAAAAGTCCATGCCTTATACGGGATTCGAACCCACGTCCCTAGGGGTGGCATGCACTCAGGACCTGGGTGATAAATGAAGATAAAGAACAATTACAAAAGTCCATGCTTTATACGGGATTCGAACCCACGTCCCTAGGTGGCATACGCTCAGGATCTGGGTGATGAATGAAGATGAACGACAATTACTTAGTCCATGCCTTATACGGGATTCGAACCCATATCCCTAGGTGGCCATATGGCCATACGCTCAGGACCTGGGTGATAAATGAAGATGAAGGATAATTACAAAAGCCCGTCTTATCCGGGATTCGAACCCACGCCCCTAGGTAGCATACGCTTCGGCTCAGGACCTGGGTGATAAATGAAGATGAAGTCCAAAAGTCCATGGCTTATACGGGATTCGAACCCACGCCCCTAGGTAGCATACGCTCCGGCCCAGGACGTGGGTGATAAATGAAGATGAAGTCCAAGAGTCCATGGCTTATACGGGATTCGAACCCACATCCCTAGGTGGCCATATGGCCATACGCTCAGGACCTGGGTGATAAATGAAGATGAAGGATAATTACAAAAGCCCGTCTTATCCGGGATTCGAACCCACGCCCCTAGGTAGCATACGCTTCGGCTCAGGACGTGGGTGATAAATGAAGATGAAGTCCAAAAGTCCATGGCTTATACGGGATTTGAACCCACGCCCCTAGGTAGCATACGCTCCGGCCCAGGACGTGGGTGATAAATGAAGATGAAGTCCAAAAGTCCATGGCTTATACGGGATTCGAACCCACGCCCCTAGGTAGCATACGCTCCGGCCCAGGACCTGGGTGATAAATGAAGATGAAGTCCAAAAGTCCATGGCTTATACGGGATTCGAACCCACCTCCCTAGGTGGCATACGCTCAGGATCTACGCCCATCCGTATAAGCACCGTGAACGGCGTATTTATTCAGGGGCCTATGTAGGTATATGTCTAGGATAAGGGGCTAAAGGGATTGTGTGGTTATTCATGATTATTTTTGTCCGTCATTATGTCCCTTCTAGGGTTATATCCATCCACGTTAAAAAAAAAAAAAAAAAACCGTATTTCAAGATACGGTTTCAGCGAAATAATTGTTAGTTTGTTTTTCTCGTCGAGTTCGTTGACTCAAAGAAGAGCAATCGTTTAATTCTGGCACAAGTTCGTTGACTAATCTTATTGATATTTCAATGGATGTGATAACGTAGTTACGTGAATCGTTAAAATTTAGATTAAATTTTACTGAAGTTTAAATTGTTACGTCACGCGAGCGCTTACCGCAGTGACGGTGACTGGTACTTGCGTCTTGCACCGGCTATAATGATCTCCGATCCAATCACCGATGCATAAATACGAGCAAGTAGTGCTTTACCTCGTATATCCAGACAGCGGCGTGATTTCGACAGTAGGCTATAATCTACCAAACTGAACTATCAGACATACGAAGAAACCCTTCAATCCGCACTGACAGACTTTCTGGAGGAAAACAACGTTGCGTAACTATTAGTGTTTACTGAAAATATATAATACATATTTGTGTTTATTGTCTACCCATACTGTTGCAAGAACTATTCTCAATGGAGACATTATACCGTGTATTATGTGCCTCGTTGCTATGAAGTCCGAAAGTCATCGTTTATGTCTCCATGTATACGACTATTTAGCTAAAACAAAAAGTTTTCAAGCCCCTTCCCAAACCGGGAATCGAACCCCTGGATTCGGACCAACAAGCTCTCGCGGTTGTACTGTAGCTAAACCGGACAATTCCCTGGGATAGTCACCATCATTAAAGGAGTCAAGGAGCTACATAATATTTCAATGAAATTGTTTCTTTATTTCATCGATTATTATTACCGTAATCAGTATTATCAGTAATTCACCAGTATTTAATTTTACGTTTAGTGACGTACTTGAAAGCTAGGTAACATGACATCACTATTTAATATCAGGGAAAGAAATCATTAACATCAGGGAAATAAATCAACATAAGTAATTGCCAATAGGTATTTTAAAAATGAAAACTATATACATATTGTATCGATAAACCTAATTACATATTGTATTTGTACGCGAGATAAGAACAGATGCTGCGCGTGAATCAGGTAGGCTACGGCGGGCGGCGTTAGCTTTCTCCAGACTGCCCGACTGACTGTGAAAAACTCCTACTTTCTATACGCACCGTGATTTTGACCTATGACACTGGCCATGCGCACAATAACACAATCAACTGGATTATACGGCTACATTACATCAACGAGGAACTAGAACCAACTGATGTGGTAACGGTAACTGTGAACACGAGTTCGTTTTCCGATCTAATTCAAAAGAACGCGTATTAAAAGCATGAGTTTTAATCTGCACACAGACGATTTTTAAAGAAATTAATGCGAAGAGTAGGGAGAAGCATTTGTTTATTTTGTCTTGTCACCCTTATTCATAGTATGATTTATGTGCAATACATTATTTTTTTATAACTAGAATATATCGCCGTACTCCATATGAAGCTTCACTGATAAGTATTGATCCAGCAACAAATATACGAGTTTTTAGCCGAGGCATAGCTAGCTTTACCTATATAGAAACGGCAATAAATTGCATGGGCTGTCTGTAATTGCTGCCATATTCACATTATCATAGGAATTACATTCGTAATGCAAGAGACAATTCAGAATGAAACCGTCTTCAAATGCCTTCTTTAAAAGTTCGTTTCACAGTATTAGCAAGTACCTGTCACTGCATATTATTGTGACACAAATAATCGTTATGCAAATTGCAGGCATAATTTCCATAGAATGAGGTTACCAGATGGGCGTAGATACCAGTAGATACGTAACGCAGTACGTGAGTTCGGCAATTTGAAATATACCACGACCAACGAAACTAATATTTAAAAATAACGATTGCACGGTGACGGCTGAAATGTACTCCTCGTAACACGGATTACAATTACTATATCTTTCTCCTAGCTTTACGACCATTTGATGGTGATTTTTTATGTGATAGCCTAGGTAGAAATGGACAAAATATTGCACGGCAGAAATGAAGAAACAAGGGCGAGCTGTTTAAACTTTAAACCACTCAAAATTAGTTGACTTAATTTATATCTATGACTATTGTTTGGTTTATCATGAACATTTCTTAAAAACGAACATCTAGGAAGAATCCAAAAGCTAAATACAAAGTCAGCATAACGATAGGTGTAATTAAAAATGATCATCTTCAGTTACTCGTCGCGTAATTCACTAATGTGTGTTCTTCAAATAATTATGGGAATATACTTATAAAAAGTTTAAAGATAACGAAAGGAGAACATATATATCCTCTTGGGTTACTCAATGTGTCATTCTTACGGTCTTAAAATAATGATGACAAATATTGGTTAAGGTTTCTTAAAATTCCTCACCGCTAACTGCGGTGCCAGTATTGTCTGTAATGGGGATCGAAGCCGCAAACTTCCGAAACACGAGTTCCGAGCGATACCGGTTAACTTTACTTTTCCTTCTCCGGGCCACGTTATTGTGATGCTATCGCCGAGTTAGTCATAACTCTGAACAATAAAGAAAGTTTTAGACCACGAACTTCAAATTTGCTTTTACTCGGCTGTTAAATACCCATAGTCCCATAGTCTAATGTAATTCACTATGCACTAATTTCACTAAGTTCCGAATCACGTTATCACGTTTACACCTCAGCGAGTGAAACAAAAATACGAGTTCAAGCCGTCGAAATCCTACTTCCATTCTCTGATTGTTATAAAAGACTTCCCAGATTCTTATAGGTTATTTGACTTATTTCCATCATCACAATATCAAGCATGTAGAGCTTGAAGTAGCCGTTCAGTGACTAATATGAAAACGTTCGCACACAAAAGCTAGGTTCACACAGAAAATAACGTTGATAGTATAATAGTACAAACACATAATACGTACCAGTTACATAAAATAATTATGTACTTTTGTATACCGAAATTGTTCACACAATAAAAGTGATGACTCAATACAAGAATAGAATTATAAATTATACAACAACAAAGCAACGAATTTGATGATACACTTGCATAGGCTTTACGTTTTATATTATTTCGGCAACAATGCTAATCGATACGATGGTGGATGATGATACATGAAAATGAAAAACCCGCCACATGACATCCACGCCCCAAGCCAGGATTCGAACCCGGAAAGCGGAACTGCGGCTTCCTACAACTACGGACAGCTCATTACATTTCTTCAAGAAGAATGTGTACCAATGGAGCCAAGCAACATACACAACCAATCATCCCAACCACTGACAGCTGTTTGAGAGTATTAGGCCTACTTCGAGGAGTGCTTAGTTCAATAATTAATGAAGATGATTAATGTACAAATAAATAAATTTGTATTCATAGTCGACCCACTATAGGTTGTAAGAGCTACTTTTCAGTTGGGCGACATTGATGGCATTTATTATGTGCGGTGTGCCTATACGTAATATATGTATACCTTGCATCCACTGACCCCCACGTCTAGGCAACCCGCAATAAGTTGTTGTTCCATCGTGTTCACTCAAGTGGGGATGCTCAACACGTTGATTGCAACAAGTAGTTACATTTATTATGTGCGGTGTGCATATACGTAATATGTATACCTTGCATCCACTGACCCCCACGTCTAGGCAACCCGCAATAAGTTGTTGTTCTATCGTGTTCACTCAAGTGGGGATGCTCAACACGTTGATTGCAACAAGTAGTTACATTTATTATGTGCGGTGTGCCTATACGTAATATGTATACCTTGCATCCACTGACCCCCACGTCTAGGCAACCCGCAATAAGTTGTTGTTCTATCGTGTTCACTCAAGTGGGGATGCTCAACACGTTGATTGCAACAAGTAGTTACATTTATTATGTGCGGTGTGCCTATACGTAATATGTATACCTTGCATCCACTGACCCCCACGTCTAGGCAACCCGCAATAAGTTGTTGTTCTATCGTGTTCACTCAAGTGGGGATGCTCAACACGTTGATTGCAACAAGTAGTTACATTTATTATGTGCGGTGTGCATATACGTAATATGTATACCTTGCATCCACTGACCCCCACGTCTAGGCAACCCGCAATAAGTTGTTGTTCTATCGTGTTCACTCAAGTGGGGATGCTCAACACGTTGATTGCAACAAGTAGTTACATTTATTATGTGCGGTGTGCCTATACGTAATATGTATACCTTGCATCCACTGACCCCCACGTCTAGGCAACCCGCAATAAGTTGTTGTTCTATCGTGTTCACTCAAGTGGGGATGCTCAACATGTTGATTGCAACAAGTAGTTACATTTATTATGTGCGGTGTGCCTATAAGTAATATGTATACCTTGCATCCACTGACCCCCACGTCTAGGCAACCCGCAATAAGTTGTTGTTCTATCGTGTTCACTCAAGTGGGGATGCTCAACACGTTGATTGCAACAAGTAGTTACATTTATTATGTGCGGTGTGCCTATACGTAATATGTATACCTTGCATCCACTGACCCCCACGTCTAGGCAACCCGCAATAAGTTGTTGTTCTATCGTGTTCACTCAAGTGGGGATGCTCAACACGTTGATTGCAACAAGTAGTTACATTTATTATGTGCGGTGTGCCTATACGTAATATGTATACCTTGCATCCACTGACCCCCACGTCCAGGCAACCCTCAATAAGTTGTTGTTCTATCGTGTTCACTCAAGTGGGGATGCTCAACACGTTGATTGCAACAAGTAGTTACATTTATTATGTGCGGTGTGCCTATACGTAATATGTATACCTTGCATCCACTGACCCCCACGTCTAGGCAACCCGCAATAAGTTGTTGTTCTATCGTGTTCACTCAAGTGGGGATGCTCAACACGTTGATTGCAACAAGTAGTTACATTTATTATGTGCGGTGTGCCTATACGTAATATGTATACCTTGCATCCACTGACCCCCACGTCTAGGCAACCCTCAATAAGTTGTTGTTCTATCGTGTTCACTCAAGTGGGGATGCTCAACACGTTGATTGCAACAAGTAGTTACATTTATTATGTGCGGTGTGCCTATACGTAATATGTATACCTTGCATCCACTGACCCCCACGTCTAGGCAACCCGCAATAAGTTGTTGTTCTATCGTGTTCACTCAAGTGGGGATGCTCAACACGTTGATTGCAACAAGTAGTTACATTTATTATGTGCGGTGTGCCTATACGTAATATGTATACCTTGCATCCACTGACCCCCACGTCTAGGCAACCCGCAATAAGTTGTTGTTCTATCGTGTTCACTCAAGTGGGGATGCTCAACATGTTGATTGCAACAAGTAGTTACATTTATTATGTGCGGTGTGCCTATAAGTAATATGTATACCTTGCATCCACTGACCCCCACGTCCAGGCAACCCTCAATAAGTTGTTGTTCTATCGTGTTCACTCAAGTGGGGATGCTCAACACGTTGATTGCAACAAGTAGTTACATTTATTATGTGCGGTGTGCCTATACGTAATATGTATACCTTGCATCCACTGACCCCCACGTCTAGGCAACCCGCAATAAGTTGTTGTTCTATCGTGTTCACTCAAGTGGGGATGCTCAACACGTTGATTGCAACAAGTAGTTACATTTATTATGTGCGGTGTGCCTATACGTAATATGTATACCTTGCATCCACTGACCCCCACGTCTAGGCAACCCGCAATAAGTTGTTGTTCTATCGTGTTCACTCAAGTGGGGATGCTCAACACGTTGATTGCAATAGTAGTTACCAGATCAGTGATTACCCACCGTGGCAGGCGGAATGAAATGTTCTCCATGGCCTGTGACTGTGACCACGGTCGGAGTTTCGATTAGTTATTGATTAAAACCAAACTGTGACAATTCAGTCATTCACCGTCTTATACCGCCAATACCGGTATGAACGCAGCTTCTACTATACTGTCAAATAACCGATGATGTTTACATCATTTCGTTGATAAGAGCTCAATGAATGTAGTTTTGCCGATGTTAACACCCAGAGGCGCCGACTATGTGGGTGCTCAGGGGCTGAAGCACCCATCGGGTTGTTAGGAGGGGTGCGCAGCACCCCTCCAAATATCCAGACTAAAAGAAAAATTATGCATATATATCCGAGTTTTGAGATCTCAATTCAAAAAAAAATTTACGATAATGTGTCTATTTTCATCTTGGATACAATCAATGTGATTTAAATTAATGTTTTTTTGGCATTATAAAAATATGTATATACATATATTTAAAATGCATTATTTTGGCATTGCATTCAAGCCACTTTTTTTCTAGAACGCACCAAACAATCTAAAAACGGAGTTTAAAAATTTTCGCCTGCGGCGCTATTATTGGGGGGCTCCGCCCCCAACCCCCGTGCTTGGTCCCTTTTCTGCGAAGTTGAGCACCCCTCGGAATTAGGAAAACCCGGCGCCCCTGTTAACACCTTCACGACTTCATTTGGGAAGGAATAGTCTAATCCCGACGAAGAATTCTCGCTTCGTCAACAGTACCACATCGATTCACATGTGCTCTGTTGTTCACAACGTATCAAACACATCTTCTTACTATCCATTGTCAAACACATCTTCTTACTATCCATTGCATACAGGCCAAAACAAGCTGCATTAAACCACCCACTTAGCACAAATCACGCCGTAAGTATTTAGATCCAGCGACCTAAAGTCAAATTATATTTAAGAAGCGTAGGGATGGAATGAGACCGTCTTCGGTTGTGGGTATTGTGAGCGCGTCAAGCGTGTCATCGAGTAATAGGCTTCGGCTCGGTTCAAACCGTCTTACAGTGCGACTAACAAACATTGGCTGGTCGACAGTGGAACAGGTGAACGCAGAATGTCTTATGCTAATTATAATATGAGTATGACAAACATTTTGTCGGGTGTAGTTAGTGCATGCAAGGAACCATTGGCACCTATTACACCCCCCCCCCCCCCCCCCCACACCTAAAACCAAAAATCTGATCTGGTAGCCCGAATGTTTAGCTTCTGGTTATTGGTTACGATTTGTTTTTCCCGTCCATTATGGCTCATGCAGATGCTGTTGGAGTGCAGGTTATACATATACCGACAATGTACATAGCCGCTTTTAATTACCTTCGAAACATTATGTCAAACTCACTTTAAAAATAATGATACATCAATTCAGTGTTTCCGCATGTTGCATGCATATAGAAGATTCCATGGACTCGGGTCAATGTTAGTTAGTTGCCTTACAGGACGAGTTGTGCCAGCTCGGACCCATTACCAGATGACACGCTTGACGCGCTCACAATACCCACAACCGAAGACGGTCTCATTCCATCCCTACGCTTCTTAAATATAATTTGACTTTAGTTACTATATAACAGTCTCTTTGAAGCCGAGGCCGCACAGGCGGAGGGTTACTTAGAGGGTAGTGGGTGGATACCCACCAAGCGACCCTCGAGGTAAGTATCCGACCCATACATTCCTTATGGTGCCGGCCGCACTGAACCATCCAACCTAGCCTACCAGCCTAGCGGGTAGCCTGGCGTGTAGCGAGGTAAACAGTCGTGTTGGTTAATTTCATCTACCCACCAGGCTCTCAACTATGGAGGAGCAGCTCATCGCGTCAGTTTACAAGCAACAAGCAATATGGAACCCAGCAGACCAACTGAGAAAAAACTCAAAAATTCTCAAATCTTTGTGGGCTGAAGTGTCCAAGGAAGTTGCACTCATACGTTCATACGTGCATAGTTAAAAGATTTATCTGGATACTTCCTCATCTTCTTATAAACTCGTAGAAACTCACCATCATTATCTCTGTCGGAGTTGTACTCATGCACCCACGTACCCCTGTCATTCCCTAAATTCCCATAACGGAGGTAGGGACTATCACACAGAAGAAGTCTTTTAGATAATTTTGATAGGGACATTTTGACATCACGACTCACACTTTCATACTAGATTCTACCTAGGTTGTTCCATCCTGCAGTGCGGCCACGACATATCTACCCTCCACCCACCACCCTCCACCATCTACCCACTACCCTCTAAGTAACCCTCCGCCTGTGCGGCCTAGGGTTGAGGGTTAGGCTTACTCTTCACTTAGTTACTTGGATCTCACAAATCCAGGCATCGAAGGCAGCCCAACAGAAGCCAATAGCCCGTGGAACTCTTTCCCATATACCCTATCTAGGATAAGAGCCGTCCGCGGTGGTTCAGGCGCAGGGCTAAGCGTATGCCACCTATAGGGACGTGGGTTCGAATCTCGCATAAGGCACGGGGTTTTCTAATTGTCCTTCATCTTCATCTATCACACCTCGAATAGCATGATATTGGATGCAATAACAGAGAAGAGACGCAAATCATCATCTTGGATAAGGAGGCTCAAAATGCACCCTACAGCTGGTACCCTATAAAAATAGTAAATCTACTCTTATTCACGAGCATCGCAACCAGTGACTAAGACAGAAAGGTCAGGTTTCAGCGCATGCGCACTCGGCCCGACACGACAAGACGCGGCTGTTTCTGCTTCAAGACAGAATGTTGCAGTCAGCAACCGCTGCATTTGTTCCACTAATTTGAGAATTTTCTACCGTCTGTTGCGCAAACTTCATGACGCAAGCTCGTGCAATGCGTATCCATCCGAGGATTTTATTGGTGCCGTTGTCAAAATCATTTTGCTCAACGTTCCAAGGATACCAGCCCACAAAAACAAGCTGTTTCACTCCGCTCAATAGCTTTTGAAGCCTCACAAACGATGATGTATTATAGTATAGTCGTTAGATAAACGTCTTCCAAGTATCATTATCTATAAGGCAATTCATCATTTTAGTATCTCACCGCAACCTTCCATTATCTCTGTGACTATGTCAACACAGCGTTGAATGATTTTACCCCGTTTTATGAAAATAAGTTATGTAATCATCTCAAAGAATTTAGAGCTAAAAAGAAAGGTTCACTATCAATATGCAAGCCATGCACCAAGTGTTTTAGAGCAAGATTTGCCCCGCCGAGGAGTAAGTACCGCTCCCCATTTCAATTCAAAACAAACAAACAAACAACCAAACAAACAAACAAACAAACAAACAAACAAACAAACAAACAAACAAACATTTACATTTAAACGGCATTTCAGTTGGTTATTCTACCTGCGCTCCACATGAAAGAAAACTACAGTTTCATTCATATACACGGCGTATCTTTCAAGGTGGGGCATCATCCGTGGTAACTTATACCACCTTGGCCTAGGGACGTGGGTTCGAATCCCGCACAAGGTATGGATTGTCCCTCATCGTCACGAATAGCACAATTGCAATAAAGAGATGTAAAACATCAAGAACCAACATCATTCAATAATGTGAGGCAATTCAATGGGTTGTCACTTGATCGATTGAGTTATCAATCAAGTATAAGGGTTCACTCACGCACTGACGAACCACTTCCGTCCGTATTGCCAGTGATGGAGGTCAAACCCGTAACCTCTACAATGCAAGCCCTGCACGTTGCATTCTTATTTCTTAGTAGTGAAGTGTCACACAACACAATATACGCGATCTTGACGGTGCAGCTATGTTTGGAGGCGAGCACATGCTTAACTACGGCCGGGCGAGGTATAAATGAATAGAAAACAACCTTAACACATATTACGAAAGAAAGAGGGATTATGCCTCATTATTTAACCCGTTACTGTGAAGAGATGCTATTACGCTCACACACAGTTCCGTAATAGCTCCATAATATAGAGCCCACCCATTGTATTGTCCCTGGATGGTAATTACAATGAAAAGAACTTGTGGCTGGAAAGAGCCTTGCAGTTGCGTAATTATGATTGTGTTATGTATATGTTATCTATTAAGTGCCTACTTTTTTGCAAACCATTGCAAAACACACAACAGTTTACCTTCGTCAGTGTACGTGTGCTTGAATTGCTTTTCGTTGATAGGACGACCAACGGATAAACCAAAAATACATGTTCTTGGATTCGAACTCAAGGACCCATATTATGACATCGCCAGCCGTATGTTTGGTTTATTGTTTGTACTTCGAATTTTAACGTGGAAAACAGGCGTAAAAGTAACAATAAATGATTGTTGTTTTTTTCCTCTAATTAATCGTTATTCATTGTTAATGGTTTTAATCATCCTAATCGACAATCCAAAAGTTGATTTTGCTTGATGCCAAGTGCCAACACTTCTAGGATGTATGCACAATTTTAGGGCCAGTGAAGTGTACAATTTAAGTCGCCTTAGTGGTATTTGTTTTTTTATTTTTGAAGTATGAGGTTATTTTTACAACTAGGCTAGACCTGTTTTTAATGGGATACACTCTACCGTAAAATATTTATAAAAGAGTACGTCAACTATCAACCAACTTGAGTGTTTTTCTTTTTAGTGCCTACTAGTACTATGTATCAACAAAGCCGAAAATCCTTCGGTCTTCAACTAACCATGTTCAGTTTGCAGGCCAGTCGTGCATAGGTTTTACTTGTACACACAACTCGCCGACATAAGTAAAACGAGGGTCGTTCAGAATATGTCCAATTCTCGATCATGCTATCACCAAATTATTTTTTGAATCAATCTAATTTACGAATCAATATAAGCACTTAGCCGTATAAGCTCCACATGACTTCCGGTGATGAAAAATATTGCCAACTGTACAAGGAAGAAAATAAAGTTCTATTCTATGTTATAGTAGGCCTACAATTTCAAGTTATCATAACGCAAAACCAGCATGATCTGATTTTCCCGAGAGTTCCACCTTTTACATTACACGTCAGTAAATTTATTTAAACTGTATCTGTGTGCAGTACGTTTTAGGCCTACACCCTTGCTTTTCCTATCATCCAGGTGCGGAATACAGTGAAGCCTGTATACCCTCTTGGCACCTGCGTGTGGCGTGGGGCAGCTGTACGTGTTCAAGCACCAACAACTATCACTGCAGAATGCCACCAGAGTGAGGGCACACACACGAAAAAGTATACAATTCTAATTTCCCAATAAGGAAGAAGGTTCTATAACCTACATAGGGCATTTGCACTGATTATGTCGACCAAGTCAATGCTCCTGCATGCACCCTTTGGGGGAGGGGCAAAGGTAGTGTAGGTCTGTGCAACAGGATAAACCTGTTACATGCGTATTGTCTACCCACTGGCACTGTACATGACTGATTCATGAATGAAGATTTACATACATGCATATACAAGAGTATATGGGACGTAAGCCCTGCCTCTTTACAGCAACACATTACCTAATCCTGCTCTTCCTACCATCTACCACTTCCCGTTTCCATTTCACTTTATACCGACGTCCCTTTCCTGCCCACGATCCTATCTCTAATGTCTTTTGTCTTTGTCGTTTATCTTTGCTGGCATCGGCCACTACCATGGGAAGCCATTGCCAATGACAACCACCCAATGCCAGGCACATAATTATTTAATTTAGATAAGCAATATTGATTACAACGCATTTCATCTCATAATGACGACTGGTGGGATGAGTTTAATGGACGGGTGGTATAGTCGGCAGAGATAATTATTGTTTTTTATAGTTTTAACTTCTCTATAAATGCTCAGATGTTATTTCAGATAATGTGAAGACAAAAAATGTTTAGAAAAATGAGTTCCTTGTGAGGTACCGGTACTATAATGGTACTCCAACCAACGGATAGTCTAAAAAGTAGCCTAGTATAGTAGGCCCTAACTGCCTACTAGTATTGAATATCCAAGAAATCGAAAGCGTCATTTCTAAAAATAAAAGTGTACGCACTCGCTGCACATTAAACACAAGAACACAAGGCACACGTCATTCTACATGATGGTTATCGCTCTAATTGTAGTTGGTTAGACTTTCCACACACAAGATAAAAGTTCACAAACAGTTTGTAGTTTGTACCTGGTTGGAACTGTACGAGAACGTGAGGAACAGTGACTCTAGCTCAAAACAACCGCATGCTTTTTATCCAGTACCGTAGAGAACAAGCCACTCAAGACGTAACAAGTATCCCTGTGTCCCCGAGGTCTCAATGTTTAGCAGCACTCGGGAGCAGTGGCAGTGCCCCCCCCCCCCATGCCTCCCAAATCATGATATACAAAAAGAGAATGGAGAAAAGTAGGAGGAAACTTTATTTATTTTATTAAGTATATAAAAATAATACTAACTGTTTTTGGTTTTATTTGTGATCATTCTTACATTCATTACCTACTCAATGACATTGTCCTATTTTGAAACGTATTCACATGCGTTTGAAACGTCATATATATGAAGAAAAGTTAGCCAAAGGCGAAACAGCCTCCAGCGGCTGGGGCTGTCGCCGGTTACCCCTATCTGGTTGGGATGTTCGACCCCCCGCCCCCCCCCCCCCCCCCCCCGTTGTGAGTTCCTGGATACGCCACTGCTCCCTTTCTCTCTTGTGATGGACCCCTTTGACAAATAAAACTATCAAAATTTCAAATGGAACAAACGGAAGTGTAAAGGAAGGAGTGTAAGTGTGTGTTTTGTCTTTACAGTTCACACAGAGGACCCTGCCTAAAGTAGGCCTAGTCATCCTGGTAGGCAGGCAGGCACATAGAAGCAAATAGTCTGTTGATAGAAGTTACCGGAAGTGGAGATACTCCTACGTCGAGCAAGACAGACCTTAGCGGGCGAGGGCGTGTGGCTACAAACAAAGCAGAGCCATCAAAATGTCACCACTATTTTCTAAGAGCAGGGCGTTTAAAACTAACGATCAATAACTTGTAAACAATGGCTTTTTAGTTAGTTACGCCGTAGCTACACACACACCCTACAATCTACACTAACAACTAGGCAACACAGTCTGTCATCAGCAAGACCAAGTTACGAGTAGAATGTTGCATACATGGTAAGTTATAGTTGGAGGCGGAGCAGCGGTCATCGAAGGTGATGCCAACTGACAAGATTGAGTGCATGACTCATGTGAGGTTGCTTATTGCCCCCCCCCCCCCGCGCCTGTAGAGCAGTGATGGAGGCTCGACTCTTGGACAGTGCACTACATCGTTGAGTGCGTCTACGCGAGAAGAAAACTGTTACGAGCGGCTTTTTATTTCACTAGTCCGCAGATGTCCTTGATTAGCAAAGTGTTTAGGTCTGGCTTTATGGTTTATGCAAGAGTTATTCATAGAAAGTTATATTTGTCATAAATACAACGGATATCATTAAACAAAGTGTAACAACTAGATTTAAAACAGATCTGCAGACCCCAGTGGTCTGTGACGTCACCCTGCCCCCCACTGTGTTGTTATGTAGGTGGAGGGGGGGAGCATTCACAGAAACGCACGACCAAGCCGACTTTGAAGGGCGTATTTCTACATAACCGACATAACAAACTCCGACATATTTCTTCAAGACAAATTAATATAGTGTAGTCAGTAGTGGATACTAGTCGAGATATACCACTAGGCCTACCTTCTCTTCACACATTCTAAACTTTGCTTTTTTTTATATTTATTTACTATGCATATTAGTGTGATCGACTGTTATCACAAACTGATTGCGAAATGTTCCTGTAAATACGTACCTATTTATGTAAAAAGACTGACATAGAGTAACCTGTTTTCTACTTGAGAATATCCGAAACAATTGAGCCTATAAACGTCTTAATTAATTATCAACAGAACACTTCAAATTGAAAGTCAGAGACAGGGCAGTATCATTGTATCATGAGGGCTGGGTGAGTTTGGAATAATATAGAGAACAGCCGTCAAACACGTAAGCATGAACGCACGCACTTGACATGTCGTCACTTGAAAGAGACATACATGATGAGTAATGATTCTTGCATTATCAGAATACGTCGGCTATCCGCAATGTAGTACACTCATGTTGGATCCATTGTCTCAGACAAGCTTAGAACAATGCTTTTAGTGACGAAACCGAGTAAATATTAGCTAGGCAACGAGTCAAGTCAACCGCGCCGCCTCATTTTATCTCTTCTGATACACAAGAACGTAATCGTCGATGACTGAAACACTATGACGTCATGCCCGGGGTTTACGATAAACAAACACCATGTGGCCCACACATTATACACATCGCAATGGACGCGTTGAATCGAGTTTAGCTTTGAATACGATACGATACGAGGTGGAAAAAATACCCGCCAAGAGACTGTTGTAAACCCACTTTCTTTGTGCAAACAAACGCTACACAGCAAATACAAATACTGTGCGACACAAATGTACTTGTACTGATAAGGTAACAATTGAGAGAAGTGTTCATGGTTTGCTAGCGCACTCGTGCGTGTATTACTTATATTTATTATACTACTCAATACAGTCAGTACACATACGCTGAAATAAGATATTGAAACTGAAAGAGCAATGTGTCGGAATTACGTTGGAAAAAGCCTCTGCCGGAAAGTCAAGATTCAACAATGGTAAAACCATTTTTAACGTTTTGGCAAAGGTGATTTTACTCCACAACGAGGAAAGTTGATCAAACCAAAGTCACAAAAAGAAATTCGTATTACAGACGAGTTTCCTACAATAACCGATCAATTGTGAACGTCTCGTTGTGATGGCATCCATTAGAAAGTATTGCTATAGCCACAGTCACGATTAAGGTATAAACAGAGTGAATTTGCCTCAAGACGCAAGAATGACAGAAAATGGTCGTCCTTGTGTTATAATTATTTAAAAAAATTTATATAAGCCCTTACTCGGTAGTCTAATTACTTGAAGCTATTTGTTTGAGCAAGGAAATTGTTGTTTGTTCATCTTTCTCAAAAATGCTATACTTTCACTAGAACTACCCCTCAGATTCCTAATTATCATAGGGAGGGGTACCGTTTGTTCAATTCAAGGTTATATGGATGGCAATAACTCGGAAATACTCAAGCCGCTTTGAGCGTTGCTAACTAACAATAGGCCTACGACTTCTTTTTTTATTCTTAAGTTGTACGAGTACGACCCTAGATTGAACCCCCCCCCCCCCCCCCCCCAATTACATAAATTCATTGCTTTCATTCATTCAAAGTTTTTGGGTCATCAAATAAAATAACGTCCTTTAAGATTAGAGTTTCAACCAAATAGTTTCGCTAATAATTCTCTTGATTCAGTTTGATCTCTACTTATATATGGTTCTCGGATCAAGATTTTCAAGCCCATCTGACTTTCAAGATTCGAAGTGAAGATAGAAGGCGTGTGCGGTTTCCCGGGTTGCTTTTACGTGAAATTTTAATTTTCCCAGATTGCAGTTTCTGATTTTTTGCAATCCTCATTTCGTTTGAGCTGGGACCGTTAACAAATCAGTTTTTTCTTTTTCTTTTTTTTTCTTCTTTCTGTTTTCTTTTTTCTTTTTTTTTTCTTTTTTCTTTTTTCTTTTCTTTCTTCTTCTTTTTTTTTCTTTCTTCTTTTTCACTTTTATATTTATATATATTAATTTTTTCCCACAATTTTTTTTTTCTTCATGTTCTTTCTTATTTGCATACTTCTATTTTTATTTTTTAATATGTTGAATTACCACTTCATTTGATTTTATTTCATTTCTCAATTTGTTTCTTGTTCTTGATTATATTTCTATATAGTTCAGTCGTTTGTTTTGTTTTTATTGTTATTGTTATTTATGATTTCATAACTATTCATTGTTTGCATAGCTTAGTTTTATTTAAGGTCCTCCTTTGTAAATCAGTTTTTATAACTGAATAGGATAGACATTAAATAAATAAATAAATAAATAAATAAATAAATAAATAAATAAATAATAAATTATTCATGTAATAATTCTTACTTTAATTGTAGACTATCTAGTCTTTATTTGTTTGTTTACTGTTTACGTTCACTCGCCGTGCTTATCGTATCGTATCGCTTACATCTTGCCTGCAATAGCCGCTCTCGGACAAGACAAGGCCGATGAGTCACGTGACTCGACGGAGATGGAGACGCGGAAGTATCCACTCTCCACTCCACCCACCCTACTCGTCCCACAGATCGTTTTTGAGGTAAGCGGATCACAACATTGAGATCTTGATATTCGAACACGTCAGAGTATAACCTACTCCGACTAAGCAGAATTGGGTCTGTACAGAAGACTCTGGATTGGAAGGTCACGCGGGTAGGATTCCTGAATCCCGCCACCATGCAGACATATTGATCGAAGTGAGTCCTAAAATGGGGATTGTTTTCTACCAACAGCCCTAGGACATTATTTTTGTGCTTTCCGCTTACCCTACGTGGACATGACTCCAAGTTTGATTGAAGGAAGACATATTGGACTAGACATATGTTCGCCTGCAGGGCCGATTATAATACAAAAAACAAGGTAATAAAATAAAATAATATCACATTATGTCAATTTGATTGTGAATCCCTAGAAGGCTATACACTATGGGCATTGAGTTGCGCAGGGAAAGCGAATGACGTCTCGCTTCTAATATTGCCTTACTCAGTTAGCCCTTTAGGTTCGTGGAATAGTTATGAACGAATGTCTGCTGAAGTAGGATATAAATCCCAGTATTTGCCTTTTATGGCAGTATAATGACTGCAAGAGGAAAAGTCCACAGAACTTCAGGTCAGGATTGCCGATGGCGAGAATCGATTACGCGACCTTCCAAATTAGTCTCGCGTGTCACCGCTGCATGAGTCACCTATGTAAATAAAAAGCTTCCGATTCGTCAGCACCAGCTTACATCTTATTCACCTGGAGACCCTACCTTGTTTCTGAATGAACCTCATCTATGACCACGTCACGCATTCCAAGAATTGTACACGGATGAAAAAACTACATGTTCACACGAGATGAATAATTTGACTAGCTTGAGCTTCCTTCTGATGGCTCGTTCGATGACTAAACCATGAAGATTATACACAATCTCAGCCTCACGAACATTTAATGGCTTATTGAAAGCACGAGTATATTTTCGGACAATAACGACATAAAAATGTCTGAAAGTCCTCGCTCGATCACTGCAAGTTACTTTCAAACCTCGAGCATCTAGCGACCGGGAGTGCATTCCCCAGATAATTCAACTCCAAGGTAGTGTGCAATCTACGTGAACGATATGATCTCAGAGGTTACGCCCACCTCGAAGCTCCAACAGGTGGTTAGCAATACATGGTTGCCAGATACGCGCACAACTTCTCAGTCATCTCTGTAGCAGTGTAGCGTCGATGTTACTGCTCATTACTTCTGTTCTTGGCAACAATTACTAAAATGCACATAAAGACGATCGCGGTTAAAAGACTTGGGCATGAACAATGAATGACTCATATCAGCATCGGTATAACTCGTTTCATAAGTCACAATCCATACCCTTACGAAAAATATCCATCACCAATGCATCACAAAGTAACAACTTCTTGTAAACCATAATAACCAATTGATAACTTTTTGTAAACCACTAATAACCATCGAATAGGCTTTGAAAGTTGATGATAACCAAATGTAAACCAATCAATCACCATTTGGCAACTTATTACAAACCAGAACATCACCAATTGACAACCATGGTAACTACCAACCTTTAAGTAACCATTTGACAACTATTTGTAAACCTCAACTAACAACCAAATGACAACCATGGTTGTTTTTTGGTTACTACTTTTTTCTGAGTATCTGACAATAACTTATTGATAACCAACTAACAACCAAGGATACTAGTCACCAGTTGGCTACCATGGTTATTGATTGGTTTGCAATGCTGAAGAAAAAAAATACATTGATTGATATTTGGGCTGCAATGTATATTTTCTTTGTAAGCAAAATAATGTTATTAATTATTGTTCCAGCAAATGTTATCCTCACTATGTTCACCTCTAATTTGTGAACAATTTCCAAATAATACATACAGAAAAAATGCATTTAAGAGAAATCTGAAAATCATTATTTTATGTGGTAAAATGTACCAATTTTATGTTTTTTAATTGCAATCTATGACTATTCACCCTAGGCCTAATGATTATATTAGTATAGCATTAAATTATTGCAACATTTTATTTCAAAAGAATAATGTACGTCTTAATGCACGTTAACCCGGAAACTTTCATATTTGACTTTTTTTTATGCAATAAGTTTCATAACACATACAAATTTAGCTCGGCATCCTCTCTAAAACTTATTTTGGTTTGAGAAGAGGTCATATGTGGGGGAAAAAAGGTTGCATACACAAGAGCCATCTCTTTACATAAAAGTAAAAAAACTATCAATCAATGAATCAAAAGCCAATGTTAAATGCATAACCAAATATATACATGTAACAGTAATAATAATATAATACGAAGGGCAAACATCAAAAGTGCATTTTTGGTGCTTTGGAGATTGATTTTCACCCTTGAGCGGTAGCCTACATTTTGTAGAAATACTAGAAGGCCCTCAAACTCAATAATTACTAATTTCCCATTAACCGTTACACAGTGTAAAAGGTATATACTATTTAAATGAATCAATCAATTTATTACGGAAAGTGTACTAACTACTAATTATAAACTAACGTGTTTTCAATATAGACCTTCAAACACTGGATTGGTTTTACCACAACCAGCATTTTTGATAATGCTGTCTCCTACTATTGGAAGTGTTGTATTATTTATTACACAAACAATTATCATGTTTAAAAAAGGAAAAAACAATAAATAAAAAATATGTGTTCGCTACAAGATACAACCAGTGTGAATTTTGAAAATTTGAATGCCTACTTTTGGCGCACTAATTCGCATGCAGGCGGTGGGTATACTTCGCTTCGGTCGGTGACTATCGGCATCGGGCAGTACGCCACACTTCTCATCGGCGTCGATCGGTCCCCAACCGTCAACTGTGTTTGCCAGAGATATCTTTGTGATATTACAATTAATGTGTCGTTTGATGCAGATCTACAGAAAAGCTGTCGACGGAAATTTAGGTAAGTTTTAGCTTACATGTTCCACGATTAGGTCACACAACATAATGTTATGGTTGACTGACTTAGCTGGCAAGAGCAATGGCAAAAGATAGGTTAGGATGGCTTGTTGCTACCTTTGAATTAGGATTTAGGCCTAGGTCCTACCTCTAATAAACTAGTGTGTAAATTCTAAATCGTTAGTTGCTAGGGCCTAGCCCTACGCCCTAAGCCTAGGCCTACCTCCTCTAAGCACAGGCCTAGGTCTTAGGCCCACCCTGCTGTAACTAGGCCCTAGTTCAGCCTATAAAACATCTAGGCCCTAGGCCTAGGCTATAAAATTCAATCCTGCCTAGACTCATTATGCCTATTAGCTCATGGCCTAGGCTTGGGCCTACCAAAAGTGTAGGCCAAGGCTAGGGCCTACCAGAAACGTAGGCCTACTGCTTTTGTCCGTGTGAATGGAAACCTGGCTCGTTGTGTAGGCCTAAGTATAGGCCTAGTGGTGATGGATAAGCCCGTGCTCAGCCCACTTGTTAAACGTGGTAATGATCAATGTTCTTGGAAAGTGCTAGCCGATAACTTGAAAACTGGTAAAAACGTACTCGTCAAGTCAGTTAATTTTGTTAAACGAAGCCTGTGAAGCAGTAAAATCATTTTTAAAAGCAAGATATCTAATAATTATCACGATGTTAATAAGTGATTGATATCCTAGATATAGGCCTAAAGGTCGGTGCACAATAGCCCGGTAACGATAACTGTAACGATAACGATAACGGGAATGAACTTCGATTTCATGTTAAATTACGATACGATGCACAATAAGAGCTTCCCGTTACCAGGCCCGGTAACGGAAAGTTCGCCAAGTTTCAACTTAACGTTACCGTTCCCGTCTGTACGTTACCGGGACCAATCAGAATCAAGCGTCCACGGCCTGTTAAAAGTATTAGCAAATAGCCGAGCGTCTGCTTAACGGGCAATTGTGCATCGAATGCCTTCGCGTTACCGTTTTATCGTTATCGTTATAGTTACAGTTATCGTTACCGGGCAATTGTGCACCGACCTTTATGCCTAAATTTACCAGTTAAATTGAGAATGTGTGAGAAATGCTCGATAAATATGTCTGGACGTGTCCGAATAGTATCAAAAGGTTGCTTATTATTGTTCTCGAACTTGGAGTTCATCAACAAAGGGTAACCTAAGCTCACAGATTGCTAATGATTGTTGATGACATTAAATCGAGAACAAGAATTGTTGGTAGCTACTATTCGGACAGGTCTTCTTATTTTTAGCTCATTTTGTTGCTGCGCGATATTTCAATTTAGTTATTTTCCGTCTAAAGAAAAGATCAATTTGTTCACATTTTATTAACTATTGCTTTGTCAATTTTCTGAGGCTCTATAAATTGTGCGCCATATAGGCCTAACCGTCATGCGTACAATTCACTTCCATAATACGTTGCATTACATATGAGTAGGCGGAGGCCTATTACAATCCCCAATGCCTATTGTTTTTCTTACTTTCCAGGTGGTACTTGTCCATGTGGGGGTGAAGGGATGCAATGGTGTACTGGTAGGCCACTTGACACAAACCAAGAGCAGGCAGACATCCCACCAGCATATGCCTACAATTATTAGTAGACTAGTAGGGCCAACACCAAATATATAAGAAAAATGTAAGTTTTCAGCTTTTGGTAGGCTATACTATCCTTCTATATCCTCCTGAATCTTGATCTGCTTTTTAATAGTATGCTACAGTATAGAAACCTATATTATTATATTATGGTTAATTGCCTTTTGCCTTTATAAAAATCAATGCAGTGTCAATTGCAACATAATCAATTAGGCCTACTACGTTTATCAAGTGGACTCATTCTGGACTGCATTAGTGCATGCATTGACACCACCATACGCAACGGGCATACGCTACTCACTTTCCATTTATTTGAAACGGAAAGTAGGTTCGTTGGGTATAGTGGTGGCAGAACATGCACTCATGTAGTCCGCTTGATAAACGTAGTATTTATTAACAAACACTGGTGTAGAAACTGGGCGGGGGAGTCGAAGGGAGAAACTTATACTTAGTATGTTTCACCCATGTTACAATCACTACGTTTATCAGGAGCTTTAAACCGGTTTAAGTAAATCGTTTTAAGGGTTGAATCGGTTTAATGGTGTTGGTAAACACATCGATTTAGCTAAGAACGGTTTAACTTTAGGTCACTTTCCAAAGTGACTTAGAACAGTTAAACCGATTTAATTTGACGTGATAAACACTTAAAACGGTTTAAGACGCCATCTTTCCACAACCTAGCGGCAACTGAGTGTACTCATTTGACAATTATTGCAAGGCGCGAACGCGATAGGTTATGTAGGTGTGGAACACCGCTTACTGAATGTTGCGCACCGCCTTACTGTACGTGTTTTAAGACGATTTGACGACATCTGTCGGGAGAATATCAAAGTTGTCAACGCCTTGATAAACGTATCGACTTACGGAAACCGTTATACCTTAAATCGACTTAAAAAGCCCTGATAAACGTAGTGAATAAAGGATGTCAACGGGTACCCGTTACCCGCCCGGTGCACCCGAGTACGGCTCCAACTTTTCATTAAACCCTTTACTCGTCATTACCTGTTTTCAATCTGAAAACAAAACAAAAATCATAATTGCGGCGTCTTTGTGCTTTGTCCGGGGTGTCCGAACGTGTGCTATAACTTCATCGGCACAGAAGCGACCAGCGTTCTTGTTTGTACCTCATAGTGTGCTTGATGTAGTTTGTGTGTAAACAATAATTTGAAGCATCATGCACTGAACACAATGCAATACCTTACGGTCTACCAATTATTTGAGGCCCATGAAAGCCCATGACAATAAAAATTAATTTTGCTATCCGGGTAACGCGGGTACCTGTACCGGATACCCGGGTATGAAAAATTCCGGGTATTGACATCCCTAGTTACAATAGTATTAGTACTTGGACCTGCCTATAGTAGACACCATCACCAAATGGGGAATAGGACTTTTCCTACACAGGTTCTAGAACTGACCCTGTTTTTTGTTTGGCACGAATACTACCATGATATCGTTTTGATTTTTGCTTCTTATAAATTGACCCCCCACCCCCAACTCTTGAAAGGTCCTAGTGTCTGACAGTAACATAACATGGTCTACCATATTAATTCTAATTTTCATTATTGCATACTCACTGTAGGCCTAGTAATCCCATTGGAGGATAGTTGATAATTTCTTGCTTCAACTTTCAAAAACTTTCAACCCCTAGAGAAGAATTTTTCTGAGATCGTCAAAATACAATAAAATATTATCAATGGCCCAATGATCATGCACACTACCCCAATTATCCCATTTTTTTTTTCCAAATAAAATTCTGACTGCATTGTTGGACACAGGGAACAGATATATAAAAAAAAATCTGAGACCTTTTGCAGCAGTCAGCACTCACTACCTTAATAGGACTCGGGCCTTCGTCAAGGCAGAATCCAACAGAGACGTGCAATTGTATTGTAACTAGGCTTAAACATTTTCGTCTTGATTTCAGCCTTTGTGACTGAAAGTTCTCCACATGAGCTTCGCATACGCCAATTGGAGATGATCAAACTCAAACCGGAAATGCGGCACAGCCCGCAAAGAAATCAAAAGAAAATCGTCATATTCATTCTATGGACCTTCCAAACATTTGGAATTCCTAGAGATGGAAATCCATGAACAATCATTGCCTGAAACACAGCCTTCGCCAAACATCGAAACACCGAGAAAAAGTATTCCTTAATTAGGTATATCCAAGCAAAAGAGCTTGGTAACACCCAAGTTCTTGGTAATGTGCAAAACTTTGTGAATGTCTCAACTTTAGGAATGATCAAACATTTGGGAATACCCAATACTTTTGGCATTCCCACTCCTCTCTATATTTAACAAATGCATATTGATGAATTTAGTACATATCCAGATACATGTAGATATTTGTATCGTCCGCAGATGAAATAATAGGACAATGTTCAGAATTACAATGACGTATTTAGTTCCTGTAGATAGTTTGTATTGCATTGTTCAATAGGTAATAAATACTAAGTGGCATTATTAAAATACAACCTATGATATTGGATATTCTATTTGATTGCACGCATGCTGGTACAGTGAAAACAGCTATATATTTTTCATTTCTCCAATGGAACCTTTTTATTAGGAATGTCAACAATAATCCTATATCAATAAATATAGATAATATCGTGATATGGCGAGTCATATTGCAATAATCATACAATATTAAATTATGTAAGATATCGCAATGACTTGCTTTTATATTTGAATTTGGGCGTCCACTCAGCACTCACTGAGCGGCCGCTTAACGCTCGGGCATGGGTTGACGCGATGAGGATATGGCAAAATTTAAAAACGAGTAGCCAAATAAACGCACAAGTATTTAGTGCATCTTTCATCATATACCGCGGTAAAAATTGTATTTGCAATATCGTCACGATATTTTTGCCGACAATATTATCGCAATATATCGCAACAAGTTTGTGTTTGTTTTGCGATTAGCGATATTGAATTTCATATTGTTTGACATCCCTAACTTTTATGATACCGCCATGCTTATTGTATAGGCCTAATTTGTTTAGTTAACTAAAACATGTTCTTGCTGATGTAGCCTACCTTGAAAAATGTATAAATGGCATTTCACTGGACATCCTTTCACATCCTTTGACCCATATTTTTTAGTTCTTAATTTTGAGGTAAGTATGATTTACATGTATTAGTAGAGGTGTATGTTTGTTAAGATAAAATTTGCCATCACACTTTAATTTTATGTTTAAATCAAAATAAAATGTAATTTTTTTTTTTAAATTTGTATGTTCATTTTTTGATAATGGTTATCAATTGGTTTATAATGCGTGTCTATATAGTTATTAATAAGTCACCAAGGTTATGTTTTGGTTATCAATTGGTTTATAATTCGTGACTATATGGTTATTAATAAGTCACCGCTTGGTTATCAATTGGTTTATAATTCGCGACTATATGGTTATTAATAAGTCACCGAGGTTATGTTTTGGTTATCAATTGGTTTATAATTCGCGACTATATGGTTATTAATAAGTCACCGGGGTTATGTTTTGGTTATCAATTGGTTTATAATAGATGACTATATGGTTATTAATAAGTCACCGAGGTTATGTTTTGGTTATCAATTGGTTTATAATTTGCGACTATGTGGTTATTCATTAGTTACCAAGGTGATGCTTTGGTTTGCATCCATCCCAAGAAGTGGTTTGCAATAGGTTATGCATCCATCACCAAATAGTCACATTTTGAAACAAAAGTTACTATTTGGTTTACACATGGTTATCAATTGGTGATGTGCACCTTGGTTTATATTTGGTTATTCATTGGTGATGTATATTTTTAGTAAGGGTATTGCCAGTTTGCCACGACGTAGAAGATGAAAGTTATCCCCTAAGCTTCGTAATTCATACAATTTAATTTGAAGGAAATTATCTTTCATCAATCGTACGTGTTCTTTTCAAATTCAATGCCCAAATCGACCACACATACTGCGAGCGGTCAGCTCATTTCTTCGTCATGTGCACATTTACGCCTCTACCCTCCCTTTAGCTTGAACTTTCAGTAAAGGCCCATTCACACAAGGCCAACGCACTACAGGGCGAATGCCGAATGCACAATATTTATAATGAAGCTGCATGTAGCTTGGATCTCGAGAACATAATGCACGCATCGATACTTCACTCGATTGACAATCTAGGCCATAAGACACAATATGTGGTAATCTACAACAAGTATAGGTATAATGATGGGTAATGACATCCGTAAAGCGCTTCTTAGTGAACCTACACATGTCGTGCAGCGGCAACGCGAATGATGTGGGCTAAAAATATCTGCACTGCCAACTATGTAATAAGGTCAAGGATAATCTTGCATAATAATGGCCAAGTCACTGTTGGGTGCGCGTGGTACCGACATACGAACCTACATACAGCATACAGTACACTACACTTTACAGCAGACGCGACCGACATTTACCCGGAGCTCGAACAACATACATTAGCCTCCGATATATGCAGATATCCTGGCAACCAGCACTTAGCGTTATGTCGATCATGTGAGTGTACAAAATATAAATGAATGAACTGCCCCCAAATGTTCAACAATGCAAAACATGGATGAATTGTACTTATTCATTTTCGGATTAATCAAGTCCCCATCTATGTTCTCTGACAAGTTACTTGGCATATTATGCAAAGCCTGGTCGACAGACAGGTACGTGCCGGGGGTCGTTAGTGCACTCATGACTGGAGTAAAAACATACGGTGGACAAATCGGTGTCGGTGAGCATTGTGGAAATATAAATTATGCACCGAAAATACGAAGTATAGTTCGTCTATGACTTCAATATAAATATACGATTCATAAAGTTAGTTGTTGGCGTTTTAGGGCACAGCAGCATGGTTATTAGGCACACTAGTACTATTCCAACACTTTTGGGTTATTATAGTGCCCAATGATTCGTGAAGATCTCAACATGTGATAATTATCGTAGCATAACGATAGCCTATCAATAGATTCATAGGTTTATCGACGCTAGGACTCTTCCGGAAGTAGTGGGTTCGATTCATCATTCAAACCCTACTAGAAATCTAGAAATTCTACTAAGGCCCGGTTTTTCAATCGGTCATTAACGGCTAAGTTAATGACCGATTGAAAAACCGGCGGGTTTTCCGCGAAGTTTTTCCCAATCATACGAATTAAAATGAGCCTTCAAACATTGCGAACACGAAAAGTCAAAGTAAACAGAAAAACTTGGTTGCTTTTCTGTTTAGCACCCAAAAATTCCCACTAACAGAAATTAAAACTGATAGAATCAGTCAGCCGAAGTCATAATTGGCCATGTCCGGTGGAACTCACGGAAACACGTTACGAGTTACGACTACTCGGTAGTTATCCAGTTACTGAAGACTTGACAATTGTCAATTCTCACTTTCAAACAAGCCTCAACAATTCACTCCTTGTTGCGCTTGTTACGTTTTCCTTACGTTAGCTAGTAACACGTATTTCACTTTCCTCTCTTTTTATGCGGAAAGACGCTTTCTAAGTGGAGTTCATGTTTGTAGACTTGTATCGTATCTAATGTAACCGATTTAATTTCCTATATATACCAAAACTAGAGTGAAAAACGGAAAAGAAAATTAAATGAAAATCTATTTTTTGGGTCCAGGATAGCTCTGCTCGTTGGGTGAGTAAAACGCTGACGTTCTATAATGTTAAACGTGCGTCCACTCACTATCATCACTGTGGGGGGGGGGGGGGGGGGGGGCGGGGGGGGAATTGATTAGTTTTACATTTCGTAGTGTTAATTAAATTTGCATTGCAATCTGTTTGACGGAGATCTATTGTGTGCAATGCTGTTGCACATGCCTTCCTTTTATGCACACATAGCAAGTTACGCTACATCACTATTCTTGTCAGTTGTTTCCAGTGGAATTCTCTTTTCCGCAAGTCCTCCTAATTGCAATGTAAGCTACAAGTAATACGGAGAGTAATTCACTGATAGATTGACCACCTTTGTAGTAAATTATTGAATCGAGACTGGTCGAGTTTCAGCAGATATGTGTAGAGCGGTAAATATGTGAACTCAGTAGACCGTAACTGACAGAAATGTAAATTTGTGATAATCGTGGTAGGCTACATCATTATAGGGCTCAGCATACACGTGCGTAGTCAAACGTTAAACGACATGGATCTACGTCGCAGTACCATAAAAACCTCAACCGTGTGCGTTGCGTAGTTTGAGCGGCATTTTCATGTCAAACAGTTCAACGATTAAAAAAGAATATCCACATTATATCCATTTTCTGGAAGATATGACACGTTATTCAGACGTCAAAACGCAATAATGTACATAATTAAAATAAAATCACTATTTGGCTAATTTAGTGTTATTTGTTTCAAGGTTCATTGTTGACTGTTGTCTTACTTGTCTAGAGAAGGTTGTCGACACTTTGCATTATTGAGCTACAAGATCTGATGAAGTGGCATGATTGCCATCGTATCTCACAAAATGTGCACTGCCTACTGGGGCAAGAAGGTATTTTTGAACATTATTTTGGGCTGGCAACGCGCAAATTTGATCTCTGTTGGTTTGTACTTTGTACTGTAGTAATGATTACTAATTACAAAGAAAATTATAGCATTGTTAAAATAGTTAGTACGAAAACGTTTCTATTAACCCAATGATACCATTCGAGAATATGTAAATGAATCGCATATATCATTGACGGGAGTCAACGAACCCAAAGCAAAATGCATTCCTCTTTACTGTACACGTGGGTTTCGAACCCACGCTAGGACGGCTGCGAAGCGGTCTGCCGAGGCCGAAACGCGACGTTGTATGTACGCGCGTAACCAGGCAGCGGATGTGTGAATGCGCCATCATTAGTCACAACACCACAATAACAGAGACCACACTTTGCAACAAATGTAGCGTTCCATTTCAAAAGAAATAACAACCACGTAAATTATCCATCCTTTCCAATATACGTGTCATATTAGTTACCGGGAAGTAGTTGTGTATCGTTCGTAACGTTTAGTTCGACCATCCATCGAAAGTGACAACTTGAGTCACCCATATTATTACGTACCGACAATGTCACGCACCTCTTACAGATCCTCACAACCCACGTGACCTACAACTAGGCCGGATCAACGTCACCTCTACCTGCATACCTCGACAGTGTTATAAAACCATACTAAACAATGTCAACCAACACAATACAATAGCATACGAAGGAGGCAATTTGCTTCCATGACTACAAATCGGGACATTATTGAAACTATAAAATTACATCACACATACACAGTGCTCGAAATAAGGAATAATATACAGCAGCCCTTCGGGCAATGGTCTTTGAGTTTTTGGCAGCCCCCCGGTTAAGAATTGAACAGCCCTATTTTTTGTATTAATATTATCGTTTTATTACGTAATTAACATTTGAAATTACATTTTTTGATTTTTATTTATGGTGAAGAAAATGTAAACTTATTCTTTTATTAATATGTTATGACAATAATGACATACAATTACAATGTAAAAAATGAATTTGAATTATATGATCTTGATTAATTTGCCATGTTATTGCAATTCAGTTCTGCTTGAGCTGCTAAAAGTGTCATCGTCTATGATGCGTTCTTGGTTTTTAAACTTTACTTTACTTTTGATTTTAGAAATAACACTAAAAATGTGTTTGTATGTCGGGCTGCCTGGGTATATACAAGTGGCAGCCCGAGTACGTTTTGGGCAGCAGGCTGCCGAGGACTGCACATACATAGGCCTACGCAAAAAAATCCAATTATTCCGTTTTGTCTATTATCCATACAATGTTCTTGGAAAAACTTGCTGACAATTTCGAGATAGGCCCTACTCCTTCACATTAGAATAAGTTATCACTAAGTCATCAGCCTTGTTGATTCTGTTTGACCTTGTATAAGGAGTATTCACGTGACGTCACATCGGCCATACCATACTGGAGGCCACCTATAGTACTATTTCAAGTTTTATTTAGATGTCAATAGAAAACGAATAATATTGTTTACGGGGAAATATGAGAGTTTGAATACGTATATACCCCGATAAAGTTTACGGAAATGATTGTGTGTGCCACTGTAAACAACAAAAAGAGTGGCCGAAATAAGAGAGATTGTGGCTCCAGTATGGCCACCATGAGCAATATGTGAATACACCCTATTATAAGAGTGAGGTGTAAGATTACCAATTGGGCATATCTCGTGTATTGCACGTGTACACCTCAAGTAGGCCTACTGTACTGCAAGTCCAAACTTGCCAGGTTCGAATCCTGTTTGGACATGGAGATCGTCATGTGGCGTTATTTTATCTTGACCCAAACATTGTATCGATTTACACATCGTTATTAAAATAGAGACGCAACAACAAAGGGTACAATCACGTATTAATAATAATAATTTTTAGAGGAATCCCTGTTATAGGGTGCACACCAGCTTTACCCGATGTGCCCCTCTTCAGGTGACTAACTAGGTTATTAGGGTGTTTGGATAGCTGGGGGGAATGCCCAAGGGCTGATAGTATGACTCAGTCCCAGCATTCGCCTTTACGACTGAGGAAAACCTCGGAAAAAACCTTCAGTCAGGACTGCCGGTGGCCGGAATCGAACCGGCGACCTCCTGAATTAGAGTCTCGCGTCTTACCGCTGAGCCATCTCTATCGGTAATCACGTATTGTATTCAGACAGCCGTGCGGATTAAATCGCCTTGGTTAAATCACAGATAAAAAATTAACTCTGTGGTTAAATTGTAATCGATACTAATTTAAAAAAATATATATACATCAACAGGAAATCAAGAAAACGTGAGGCTCCGTCGGTTCTATATAATTGTAGTTTTTACACGGCATTTTTTGTGTTTCTAGTTTCTGTCTCATACACTCTCAAACAAGACTGCACTCTACCTTAGCAACTGAAAGCTAATTAGCATTACGTAACGTGTCAATGTCGTATAATTACAGTTTGCCGTCTTACAGCACACCAAGACTAGGCCTAGCTGTTCTCATGGTACTTCTCGCGAAAGTAAATACATACATGAATATATTTAATTACACACACATGGTTAGGAGTAATAATTAAAGCACGTTGTTGTAGTGGCAACGCTTGATAACCAAGCTGGAGAACCACCTAAGGTTAGTCTGTAGGGTACGTATTACTGGTCATTAAAGAAATTGTGAAGCATTCTGTTGGATGGCTGACGGCTCCTCTTCAATCAATTCATGTCGTCGCTCGTTTTCTCGAGCTAATGATGATGACGCCGATGATGGCTCAAATATGTGTACAAGTATACAGGACTCTCAATGGAAGAGTTCAATCCCCTTTCCCTGGGTGATATGGCAAAATCTACAATAACGGTATATTTAGAAATTTAGATGTATTTAGATTTACTTACTAGCCTACATAGACTAGAATAGCATACCTATCACATCCACAAAACATATTTCAGGATTCTCCACGCCTTAGCTGCACCGTTCTGAATTGTTTTTCAAGTTATAATTCAAGAACCCATATTTGTAATAATTTAGTTGGCTTATTTTCACTAGACATTTTCAACTGTGCTGTAGTATTCGGATTTATAAAATTAATCCGTTTGTGTGGCGTGTTTGGGTAGTGGAATCCGTAAACTGCAGGACTGCAATTGTAGGACTTCTCTGTCCCATTGCAACCAGCGACAAATAATGTACGCGTTATTGCTACACAGATAGGGACATGGCGGTCACATTTTGCATTGCCGTCTGGGAACGTGCGTATCTAAAATGATGCATAGTTCCCAAGGATGTACAAAGAAAGGCACCGAGGCCGTGCATGTTTATTTTACAAAGCAGACACCAAATATAGAAAAAAATTAACGCCGATCTTACGTTTTACGTATTTTAAAATGCCAAAAACGGCAGGCCTACTTTTACGATTAAAAAAGTATTGTTAACTCATAAATGTATAACCATTGAAACATCTTTGTGAACATTATGTGCACAGCAATGTACATGTACACAATCGTTCAAATGTTCAGGTTCTTCCTTAGATGAAGACCTAAAATTTCTGTATTCATATACACAATTAACGTTATCTGGACAGTGGACAGTGCATGGACACTAACAACAAAAATTTATAAAAAATCACTAATCAAGGTTCGGTTAAATTACATTATGTGTTAAATTTAGCTAGCCTATCAAGTGTCATTATTGGCGCGTCAATTGGGGGCGGGAGCAGTAATAAAAAAAAAAAATACCAATGACAAAATATTTACCGCTTGGTAGACTCAGCCATGGGTAATTGTTTACATTTCAAACCGGTTTGATTACAGAGCTACATAGGCCTATTGTGTAACATTCAACCGAACAGGACAGACTAAAAAGCTACCTATGTGCGTGCGTGATGAACAAGTATTATGATTGGCGGGCGGGTGAATTCTCTGCTCTTCCTGGCGTGGAATTCAGACATGTCATTCTAGTGAATTTCAAGGGAAATTGAATTATTTTTTATTGTTCCACACATCCTATTTTTAATTATAAATGCTCTTCGGCTTCTGGGAAAATAATGTTAAAAAGTAAAAACAAGCTGTGTGTCACCTACATTTTGTCTCTACCGGTGTAGCGGCCGTGGTCGACTGCTTGATAAAACCAAGATTTCTGCGATCCATGTTCGATTTCTGATTGGGTCATGAATGCGCTGTGCCAATTTTTCTTTTCAACTTGGTATACTAACCAATCATTGCCAAAATATGCGATCTAAAGCCTAAACACTAAACACCATCATCATCCTACATCAAGTAACATAACAATACAAATACAATACTACTAATACTACAACGGTAAAATATCGGTAATTCTGAGTCTTACGTACTGTTCGTAGAAAACTAGCTAAGTTACTGTAGGCTGATTCATTGGGAAATAAAGTTAGCGAGTGTGGACGGCATTTGACTTGACGGCATCAAGGATGTCGGGAACGATTACGATATGCTTAAGTTATGAGGTAAGCATTCATTTATGACTTCTGTGTAAGCTGATGCCTCACGGCAATGCATGCGTCAAATATTGACCAAGGAATAATAACCGGATGAAGTATTAGTTAGTGATGGACCGCGAGCTATTTTTAATTCAATCCTAGAGCGCAATGAACCTTATAGTAGCCTGCTGCATAACGACCGTAATAAATTGGAATAAGGAAACAGATGGAATCGAGGACAGACGACGCGCTACCGGCATTGAAGGTTTTTATTTAATTAAAACTTTCCTCTTCAATGATGCAAGGCAGCATGTCTGACTCACAACTACTACTTCAAGGGAGCTGATCTCCTGACAGAGAAAGTGGAATTATTGTCTACGTGCAAAGAAACCTGGAAATGTATATGCCAAGTCCAACATGGCTTAGTAAAATGCATCGCGATTGTGGAAACATGAGATTGTAAGTTCGGATTTGAGAAGTAGACAATGGGCCAGTATTATGATCACTTCCTATATATATTAAATTGTGTTATTATGTTTTCATATGAAAGTAAGTCGAAAGTTTCACACATCATTACACAATGTACGGTCGATGTTCGTTTGCAAAGACCTACAAATAAATGGTCAAATTACAATGTACTTATGCAGTGTAGCCTACGTGTACCCACACTGTATTTAAGTATGAGATATGTTGCAAATAATCGGTCCAAACATCGTGACAAGTAGCAACGTTTATCTTACTCATAAGATTGGCATAATATAATTATCAATTAATATTGTTGCTGTTAATCTTATGCCTAGTTGAGTTTGGGCATTAGGCATTAATGTCATTGACAGATTTGTTGGTACACTAATGGCCTTAATAATTATTAGGGCCGTGCAAATTAGCCTAATATCTGCTTGACCAATTTCAATTTCTTTCATTTCTCATACTTATCAGTCGTATTACAATTTAGGCCTACACGTAATCCTGGTTGCCGGCATTAGTGTGAGGCGCTCCTCTTCCAATATTACCTCACATGTCATGTCACTTGGGCCAGCCTATCTTCCGGATTAACCCTGCATCCTGATGCAAATATACGTGTTGTGTAATATTGGCTTGGTTTCTACGTAAGCTTTGCAAGATATGTAAGTGTTAATGTCCAGAACGGCCGGCGCCTCTGGAATTTAAATTGCATTACAATTTACAACTAGGCATAATTGAACAGTAATTCACTAGGTCTATATATGCGCAATGTAGGTTATGAGGGCCTTTGGCTTGTACTGACAAAAGGTTGCCATACGGCGGGTGCCAGCTGAAGGTCTCGCCTAGTAGCAGCTGTCAAAAACCACACCTACACACTGAAAGTTCGCTAACCTACTTAGACCGTATTGCAGCCTGCTGCAGCGTACCTTACCTATACCGGTTACCTAAATGGAACGAAACAAAATATAATTCACCGGCATTCTTAAGAAATTTCAAAATAAGGTAGGACTAGAAATAGGATAAGCAATCACTATCACCAATGCCCGATATCGGTATTTTGAGATAAGATAACACCAATTAACTACGAAACATAACGCATCGCAGGTAATAAAACGTAGACCTAATGCAGCCTGCAGGTAAGAGTTCAACCGTACGTACGTACACCCACGCCCCCCCCCCCCCCCCCCCCCACTACTAATAAGAATCAAGGGCAAGGCCCTAGCCATCCTGGGGCTAGCTATAATTAAATTGTAATTTTTAATAAATTAATAAGGTATAGGCCTATTCGGCTGGGCTAAGGGATAACCTATATCGCAATTATTTACACTGTTGTAGGACTACTGTGTACATTGCTACGTACCGGTATACAAGCGAACACAATCTAGCCTATCTCTACCACATTACTAATGCTGTAATGCAGTCTCAACGACCTAGGACCTACGTTAGGCCTACGGCCCAACTAGGCTAGGGAATTTTACAACTAGGTATGCCTACCTAGACAGCTAGGCCTAGGCCCTACTGCACCCTGGGCTAGAGAATTTTACAACTACTAGACAACTAGGCCTACCTAGGGCCTAGACAACCCCGTACTGCATCCTGGGCACTTCGCTGGGCCTACGAACTAGCCCATCACGCGCTCTTTGCAATGAGTAAACATTTTTTGTAGGTGCCCATGGACGAGTGACTAAGGCCTAGGTCCTAGGCCTAGGTTAGCTCTCGCCTCTGTGCGATACGACGGTAATTTTCTGAATATTGCATTAGTATAATATTATTATATTGAAACAATTGCGACAGACTAGGGCCACTTATTATAATTACTAAACCCAACAATTATTTGAAATTAGAACTATCACTCGGCCATTGTACGTTTGAACAGTTGGTAAGCGCAACGCCTTTTCAAAGTAACGCCCATTATGCTTCGGTCTTCTCGACATGATTTTTGTACAAATTTACTTAATGCGTACTTACTTTGATTATAAGTTCAATCTCTGGTACATCCCCGTTAGCTGATCCATTTTGAACAGAATCGTCTGCCATGATTAGATTGATAAAAGCACAATTTTAATAATAAAACGAACAGCGCACACACAACCTCCTTTCACCGCGTTACAAGTGACACACAGCAAGTCAGCAACTGACGCGCGCGCAGCTCACGGCGCAGCAGGTAGTTAATCATGTACTTCAGTGCACATAACTGCCAACGGTGTAAACACAAAACAAGCTAACATATAATGAGTCAGTGGAGGCAAGGTCATCGGAAGGTCTACTCTACTTGGTCCTCGCCTAGCGTAGGGTGGGTTCGGTGACTCCGCTAGATCAAATAGACGTTTGTAATCATTTTATTTCGTAATTGCTTGGGATGAAATGGTAGGAAAACAAACCTTTTTTGACAAACCAGCAGTGACGACGCTATGGGGGGGGGGGGCAGGGGGGGCCGGTGCCCCCCTTAAATCCCTCGGACCCCCCAGCAGCCCGCCCAAGCCAAAATAAATTACCACTGACACACTACCTTGGTGCCACCGCATGCACGCCAACAAATAAATAATTCACGCTCAAATAG
Source organism: Isoperla grammatica (assembly GCA_945910005.1). Classification (NCBI taxonomy): domain Eukaryota; kingdom Metazoa; phylum Arthropoda; class Insecta; order Plecoptera; family Perlodidae; genus Isoperla; species Isoperla grammatica. The sequence continues at coordinate 50,966,796 of OX246737.1, read as the reverse complement.
CCGCGCTTCTAACTAGTCCTTGTAGTTGAAATTGACTACACCAAATCACTCTCTTTACCAAATATTTATCAAACTGGAGCTGGAATTCGTGGCATTTCCATTTTTTCCTTTCAATTTTTTCACTGCTTGCACATGGTAACTGAAGCCAGAAGTTTCAAACGCCATTGGAAGGTCCTTGCTTTCAACGAAAGCTTACAAACTGTGCACTATTAGCCTAACCATACCTGCATCAAGTGCTGCTTGTGAAATAACATTTTCGAGCATGCGCCATATCAAGAGTTACTTACGAAATCAAACGGGAAACAATCGAGTAGTACACTATCTGTCCTATCAGTGGAGAAAGACATTGTCAAAGGTCTCAACATCAACATGCGCGAGGTGTTTCGCAAATTTGATGGAGCTCATCACAACTTGGAGGTGTACCCCCATTTTCTTCACAAGTACCCGGAAAAATACGTCATCGCCCCCCCCCCCCCCCATTTCCGCTACTGCTATAAACACTTTCAATCCGTCATATGTGGCATGAGTAGCATGGAAAGACGTATCAGTACGCGCATTTGTCACAGTTACAGACCTTCGTTAAAACTGCATATACAAACCAAACACTATTATGAGATGTTCGATGGAGCCATCCAACTCCTTTTTACATCAATTTAGTATTTCTTTTGAGAGAATCTTTAGAAACTATTCTTTTAATACAAACTATTCTTTATAATTAATTCCACGTACACATAATATAACTGATAATGATTGGGAATGACAATTTATCATTATTTTTTATTCTTCGGTTACAGGTGGACTCTCGCCGGCCTCGTCGGGTGGATTACTTGGCTCTGGCTCCTCCACCTTCTCCACTGGTGCCTCCTCAGGCGGGGCGTCACTAGGGGGCGGTTCCGCCTCCACTGGAGCCTCAGGCGGGGCATCATCTGGGGGCGGTTCCGCCTCCACTGGAACCTCAGGCGGGGCATCATCAGGGGGCGGTTCCGCTGCCTCGGCGTCCCCCATAGTCTCCTGCTCGGCCGGATGGTCCTCGGGAACACCTTCTTCCACATTAGTTTCTTCCGGTGGTTGAGAATCTCCGACAACTTCGTGGGAAGCTGAAACCGCGATCGCACCTTCTTCCTGTGCACCGTCTACGTTTCCTTCCATCTCGTGTTGGACATCATCCACTCCCACTTCAGTTTCTCCTTGAGCTCCTTCCCCTTCAAAGACCTCTCCTTCCCCTCCTTCTATTGCTGCGAGGGGGACACCGCCTTCCTCCATCGCGCTTCTTTCATTGTACATATTATAGATTGTTTCCATCGCCTTGGCAATAATCTCGTCCACCAGCTCGGTTGCAGCGTCGACCTCGAGGTGTATGGTCGCCCGTGTGATGATGTCACTGACAATCCTCCGAATCATCTCCTCGTCGGTCTCTTCGTCAAGACTCGTGCCGCTGCCGTGAACGCGCCTCAGCACGATGTCCATGATGTAGCGACCAATGTGAGTGACGACGTTGTTGATCAGTTCTTCTGTGATGGACTCGACTATCACCTCGGCTTCGGTTGGTTCCTTGGGCAGCGGTAGCGCGTTGAACAGGTAATAGAATCCGGCAATGTAGCGATCGACGTACATTTCAGAATCTAATTCTCGAGGGTCGAGGACTTCTTCTGCAAGACGTGGTTCTTTCAACAAAGCCTTCTCCTCTTCGCTTTCCATTCGCTCCTTTTCTTCCTTCTCCTTCTTCTTGCGTTCGAGTTCTTCCATCCTCATTCTTCGCATCTCCTCTGACTCGTATGGCCTCATCTTCCTACGATACTCTTTCGACGTCGGTTCGTACACAATGCCGCAGTCTATTATTTTGATAACTTTCTTGGGTTCTTCATAACGTTCCTCCACGGCTTCAATTGCCTTTAATACTTCTACTCCTTCCACTAATTGTCTAAACAGAATGAAATTATTGTCAACTTTACATTCATGTCTTCAATTTCCTACAAAATATATGGTATAGTCGTATTGAAAGTTTGAAGATCAAGTGAATTAAAAAATAATGGGGGCCGACCAATATTGGAGTACAGCCTACAGATAATCTGGGACACTCTTGCCCCGAAATAACCTTAGACTATATCGATACGTTTCGTTGTAGACGAGTGGTTCGTGGGGGCCGTAACTAGGGGTTGGTAACCCGGGTACATACCCGGGTAAAAAATCAAGAGTAGACCATTTTGAATTGCCATAATACCACCGTTAATATCACACTAGTCACCAGTAACAACAAATGTTATAAAAAAACATGTCTAAAACTCGACACTCCAATCACACTACAAGAATAAAAAAAGACCGGGGCTCACTTTTATTCTCACGTCTCACCGGTTGGCCAGGAATCACTCATCTATGACGAAAGTATTTGTTTTGAGCAAGTTCACACAGGGTGGGTGACTAGATGTGTATACCATACCCAAACATATATTTGGGGTATACGTTTTGTATGGCGTACATAAATTGCATTCGAAAACACTATAAAAGCTCCCCATTGCGCATTGCATAGGAAAAGTAAAAAACATTCTGGGACTGTGACCTTCATCCGCACTGGCTGAGGAGTTTGAACCCCGACCCACATTGTGATTATCCTGCACTTCATTATCCATGATAAATATTGCTTATGTTATAATCAGTAGAGTTGTAATTTGTGCCCTGCATTTGTCATATTTTATTTCATTTAAAAAAAAATGGTCCAAAACAAAGGATGCCATCGTGTCGATTAGAGGCACCGAGATTGGCCACTGATAGCGCTAGTGAAAACGAATGAAGCGCTCAAAGTGGCAATGTCGCGCAACAACCTGCTGAAGCAGCGTCGTTCTTCCTACGTCGATAAAGGTAAATTGTGAAAATTGTTTTAAAATTTTTGTGCAGATTATGAATCCCATCAGTAAATCTTAAAAGGCAAGCCACCATTTTAATCAGGACACGTTTTAGACGTACAAACATCAAATAACACACAACAAACACAAACAAAACAAGACAATAAAAGCCAAAACAAAAACACAAAACAAAACAACAAAACAAAATAAATACACATCTACAGTAAAAAACAAAACAAACACCAAACAAAAAACAAGATATATCACAATAATATCCAGCACTATTTTCAACCGCGGATTGAAATCTTCAGCAGTTTGTTGCTAAATTTGGCCACATATAGCGCTGTATGTACTAACACACGGTGCCTTACAACCTATTAACTAGTATAGTCCTCCCAACGAATCTATTCTCATGCTTTCGTCATAACCCCTGAGGCCTCGAAATAAACTTCCGCGGACGGTTTACTGCCTGTGTTCATGCGCGCACTATTGCCGAATACTAAGATGGCGCTCGACTAAATTAGCAGCTCCTGCACTGCAATCACGTAACTTTAATCAAGTAGACCTTGTTGTGTAGCCAATGAGAGTTGGAGAATTCGAAAAAGTTCAAAGGAACTATCAAAATCCAGCAAGCTGTGAGCAACATTGGCAGTCTTTTGTTTTTATTGAAAGCCTGTCAAAATGTATCAAAATTCACACTTTACTGAGTAGATCCATAAAGTAACTACTCGCAGCAAGTATTTATTCTAATATTCCACTGTGTTCTAGAGGTAGGTCTAAACTGTAAAGGTATAGTCCGTCCTACTTTAGTTTTATGAAATAAGTTGTTTAAACATTGGCGTTTCCGCCATTTCTTGGTATCGAAAGCTGTGAATGGCTGGGTTCCCGTGATCTATTTTCAATTATCACTTCTCTCCACACAGGATTTATTGGGGTTGTTACTACAAACTTATATTTGTATTTAATTTTTAAAAATATTAGTCGTGTAATATTATTAATAGCAACTTACACAAATGAGAGAATTACCATTTATCAACGTCGGACAAGTTGGCCAACTCACGAACTGAGACAATCCGACTCAATCTTCCATCAAGCACACGGAGGAATGACAAGTTAAGTTGCCATTCTGGACATGGTCTGTGTAGAAAGCATGAGAATAGATTCGTTGGGAGGACTATATCATTGGGTTTAAAATATAGGCTAGTATCATTCCGCCCTCAGAACCTCATCTATTGCCTCGTTCGCGCACGCTGTTTCAACAAAACTCAACAGATTCCTGGCGTTCTTTCACACAGTCGTTCATGCAGGCAGTCTTCCGCTAGTAGAGTGTACACTGTACAAGCCTCGTTAGTCACGTCGTCTTTGTTAAGAATTTCCAGGTTAACCAACCAAAGGTCGTAAATAATTATTAGAGATACGTGAAAATAGCGTTTTGTGTATAGATGCTACAAAGCACTATTTTTCAGTAGAAACTAAGGTTTTCTGTTCCTATTTTATTATATTTAACATAGTTATTATACTTTGTTTATGATAAATGCAATTTGGTTGATTTTAATTTTAATAGTAGGCCTATGACATGATTTAAAAATAAAAATTTGAGAAAACTTCATTCTCAAGATTTTAATCTTGGCAAAAAAATAGATGCTAAAAAACGCTATAAAATGACAATTGAAAATGCTATTTTCACAAATCACTAAAACCTGCTTCAAGTAAACCCACGTTGGGTCAATTTTACAAAACCACAATGTTCTGAATAGGCAACACGCGTACGATTTTTTTGTTAAACCAAACACTTAGTTTAATAGTATCAGATACAAAAAGTATATTAATGCAAGTCCTAAGTAAAAAAGGAATGTTTAAATAGGTTTAATGTGATCGCATTTATTGAAGTTTCAACTCGGTGATCTGAAACGCGTACAGGTGGCTGTGACGTCAAGATTCAGTAGTCGTGGCGTAACAGACCAATCGCTGAGGCGGTGAGCGTACACAGACACAAACCATGACGTCAAATCTTATTAACATGGTGGCTGCTTGTTTTTCGCGCCCTTTTATTTATCCTTACTAAACCAATTATTTTGAGGCATAGACTGATCCGTTTTTCAAAATTCAAACACACAAGATTATTAAATGAAAGACAAGGTATTTAAAAAACGATTAAAATTTTCATGCGCGTGTTCCCTATTGTCACTTATTCGTTGGTATGAAGCATTCTTGAGATATGATTAAAACCCTTGACTGGTATCCTTATTTTCATATACGTAACTGATATGGTGGGGTCAAATATGACCCCAGTTTTAATTTCACTTTTAAACTGCCTAAATAACCACAAATATGAATTATTGTGCTGAGGACTAATTGATATACATTTTAATCATTGTATTTACAATATCGATTGATGGTTTATCAATTATGAGCGCAAGTTACACATTTTTTACTGAAAGTAAGTAATTTTCAAACTAAAAAAAACAGTGGATGTTTTAAAATTTATATTAAAATATACAATTTTTATTTTTCTTCTTGCGCGTCGATTTATTGTTAATAGATTTTCAAATCATTCTCTGAAATAAAAAAATCAGAAATATTATGTTTGTATGTCAAACCAACAAGGGTGTCTGTTTTGTATGTCATAAGTACAGTTTTTGTTTCTTGTTAGTTCAACCAGATTGTTTACTTTTGCCCATTATAGTGAACACTGGTTTACAATACGCAAAGTTATGTTTGTTCTTAACCAGAAGAGTTGTCACGATGCCATTTTCATCCATATTGTAAAATAATTTGTAAAAGAAAAAGTCCCGTAAGAGGTATCCTCGGGTCTTTTTTTACCCCACGAATTAATTGCCACCAAACGCTTCGGAGCAACAAAAACACACAACCACTATCTTCAACGCCTCAGCTGGAAATGAGATTACCTAAAGCCGGCTGCCCGACCTTGCGTTTGTTTGCGTGAAAGCCACGGACGGCTCAGATCGACCAATCAGGAGAGACTTAGGTGATTGACAGTGCAGCGCCGCAAAAGTTGACCAAACCTCAACTTTTGCAGTGAACCGGAAGTGCGGGAAGTGCGTGCGCATGCGCACAACCACAAAACGGCAGGCAAGATGGAGAAGCAGTAGTTTTGAGGTTATGGGCTCTAGTTCTGGATTTGTTAGCTTTAAAGTGTATGTAACTACCCCACGACGTACAGAAACATAGGAAATGTAAAATAAGTAAATAGCCATATACCACGGCCGTCTGTTTTGAGTTCCACTAATGAAAATATTTGTGTTAGGTACGATAATAGTCTCGTCACGCCCACTGCACACAAACGCAATGTCGGGAATACATTAAGAAATCTCACGCATAAACGCAGCGTGCTGCAAAAACATGCGTTTTCTCCACGCAAGGTCGGGCAAGCGCCTTAATTCGCCAGCCGCTTGCTAGAACTTCCTGGTGGTCAAATATAGAACTATATCGTGCTGGGGTCGGCACAGACCCCACCATACCAGTCAAGGGTTAAGACACTGTGACTTAGCGTCATAGTGTCCCGGAAGGGAGGAAGGGAAGGGAAGGGACAGTAGCGCCGGAAGTTAATCTTGCTAGGGGGGGCACATGAAGACAGTGGCATATCCGAGAATTGACCATGGGGGGGGGGGGAGTCGAACATCCCAACCAGAAAGGGGTCTAGGGCGAAAGCACCAGCCGCCGGAGGCCTTTTCGCCTGAAGCGTTTTTTGTTTTTCACATGTGACGTTTTAAACGCCTGTGAACAATCGTATAATGTCATAGAGTAGGTTTCTTATATTCTTTGTTCTTTATTATTCTTATATTTTCTTCTTCTTATTGAATTCGGCTATGAATCAAGAGATATCGAATTTCTTTATCAAGTCTTGACACAGGCATCCCTAAGATTGGAAACGGTTCCTTATCTCAGTGTACTTTTGGGGGGGGGGGGGGGGGGGGGGGGGTGTCTTGGATATGCCACAGCATGAAGGTGACGTGCGTCAAGCGCGTGTTCTCGACGTATACGGTTCTGCCTAAGCCGCCGTAGTGACTAGTTGTGTTATTACATATTACAGGGGGTTGGGGTTAGTGCTCGGAGAAGTAACGGTTGCACGATTGCAAATGTAAAGTATAGACAATGCGGGGAACCGGGGGGGTTTGGGGGGGCACGACCCCCCAGTTTTGCCCCGCAGGGACTTTTTTAAGGGTGTTTTGTCACGAAATCGTTAAAAATGGCTTTGGAGAGGGGTAAGGGGGTTGAGGACCCGTCCTTAAAATAAAACTTTGGTGTGGAAAACCAAACGTTTGAAACACTTTATGTATTTACAAATAAATACATTGGATGAGCAAATACAAAGTACAACAAAACGTTAAACACAAATCGCAAATACACATCGAATCGATAAAAGTTTGTGCCAGTATCACAAACCGTCGGTATTTTTAGTAACGATATGCATACCGGCTCATACCGCCCCACTTAAACCACTGGGGGGGGGGGGGGGAATGGCTATGGATAGGCTGCATTCCGATGTAACTCTAATTATGCCATTGTGTACAATAACACGAAAGGTTAAAATAAGATTCTCTGGAAATTCAGCATACAAACAAACTAATTGCGCAATAATTGTTACACCAAATCATGCGCACATCCTATGACTACTACTACTTGTACCACTAAAAAGTAACACTTCATATCAACACTGTATTATTATTATTACGGATACGGACACGGTGTCTAGTTCTGTCATATTCCTCATATTCCTACAAATGTATTCAGTGCAACCAGTGCAACAAACAATGGCATGCACGTGCAAAAGATCTCACACCTTCAGATTTCGAAGAAGTATGTGTTTCGCTACCTCGTCTGCGGGAGCTTTTAAAAGCACATAGGCCTACAGGACTGTTATAAGATATGTTAATAAAACAATAGTATTTTACATTTTTGAGCACTGAATATTAGCAGAATTCTCTACTTCTAGGGGGGGCAAATCGATATTATTGCCCCCCCTCTCGAAGTCCAGGGGGGGCAAGTGCCCCCCCTGCCCCCCCTGTTCCGGCGCCACTGGGAAGGGACGAGTCTCACCCGAAGCCAACGTAGTAGTAGTCCATCCACACCGTCGGCTGAAGGGTCACGAAGAACTGCGATCCGTTGGCGTGTTTGCCGGGGTTGGCCATAGAGAGGACCCCGCGACGGTTGTGGCTGATGCAGTAACTCTCGTCGGGGAAAGGGGCGCCGTATATTGACTTTCCTCCACCACCGGTGATGTTCTCGTTATCTGCATGACAACGCACACATATCAACAACTGAAATATTTTAGTTTTATTTCGTTGTTTTTCTTTGTATATTAATTTTTAAAAATGGTTTGGCCACCTAAAGAGAATGAATGCATACCAAGACAGGCATTTGAGAAACCTTGTAGGAAGAGAAGTGTAAGAAGACCACGGGACAGATGGCAGGACCAAATAATACAGGATGTGGAAGCAAGAGGAGAAAAATAGACGGTGGTTGAGTTGGAAAGATGGTGGGAGGACAGACGTGGAGAGAACTGGCTGGAAGAAAGAAGAGTGAAGAGAACAATGAGTGAATATGAGAACACTGAAGAAGATGATGCACCAAGATTGGCAGACTGATTAATTCTGTATGCACAAGGATTTGGTGGCAACATCCTTTTACTTGACAGTGTAGGAACAAGGTGTACAGATATAATTTAAAACGTAGCATTCAAATCGAAATTTGAACTCTTACTGGGGCGTATAATATAATATCATATAGTATTACTACGGCTACTAGGAGATGTACCATATGGATAATAGGTTGGTTTTAATAATAAGCTTATAACTTAAATTCTGTGATTTCATCCTTTAACATAACACATTTGTAATCCTTTTTTACATTTGCTGATTTGCTGATTTTAATGTCTAGTCCAACGTCCAACACAATTTCACAATTTCAGTCTCATCTTAAACGTTGGTTAAAAAGCACAAAGAAAAGCAACGTTGTTCAAGCTTTTTATCATAACGTTTTACAACACTGATAGCACAGATAAATATTATCTGTGCAGTGTTGATAGTTTGAAAAGCCCGACAATCGCACGTTTTCGTTAGTATCTTTAAAATGGCGAATTTAAAATCTAAAATTTGGAATTATGACAGGTTTACATTATCATGGTATAGACAATTAATAATCTCTTAAAGTGATGGAAATGTATTGTATTTACGCAGGATTTTTTATTTTGTCTGATTTTATCCAACTGCAACGCGTCAATTTGAATCATTTTTTTAATGGCCATTTGAAGACCGTGATAATGTATAGCACGTATAGCCACCACGTTAATTTTTAAATATCATTTTAAATATGATAAGAAAAAACTTTTATGTCTCGAGATTTTTAAGAATTTGCAGACATGCATTTGAGATGCAGTTCTTAGAAAATATTACGCAGGTAAGTACAAACCCCGAATCATGTACCCGCATAGATGGTAAACAAACATCATTTTTAGTTGTATGTTTATTTGTTGTTGTATGTTTATAATTACACGTAATACTACTTACTCGAGTGGTTAGGTGGAAGATTTATTTATACTGACTGAACCTCACCATTTTGTTCCCAATATTATTACTCGCATAACTACCAACAAAATAAAGAATTGAATTGAGTTGAGTTGAGTTGAGGTTGATGGAATGGAATGGAATGGAATGGAATGGAATGGAATGGAATGGAATGGAATGGAATGGAATGGAATTGAATTGAATTGAATTGAATTGAATTGAATTGAATTGAATTGAATTGAATTGAATTGAATTGAATTGAATTGAATTGAATTGAATTGAATTGAATTGAATTGAATTGAATTGAATTGAATTGAATTGAATTGAATTGACAAATCCGTAGTCAAGATTTTCAACATTTTACCACTGTTTCTGTTAGATTTATCTTAAGACTTCAACACTTTGCATGAAATTGAAATCTCATGGGATGTAAGCAATTGATTTGTTTCGCTTCCCGGTGACACAAAAAGCGCTCATAATTTCCTACCTCCGCCTTGAATCCAGCCCATTTTAGCGATACGGTGTATCTGAGTGCCTTTGTAGCACAACTCTTTCTTCTCATCTCCGGTACACAAGCACCGGAAGTTGTAGCACGTCGCGGGGAGCAGATCGGAGTACAGCTGGACAGAAGAACAGATAAACCGGAAGAGAAAGAAAAACTAGACAACGTCCCATGCCTTTCAAGAGTTGCATCAAGAGCTCACTTTCATTTTCATGTTATACGTGCTGCACTTGCATTGCAGGTACCTGCATGTATACTCAGTGATTATATTTTGTGTTGTAACATATTTTCTATTAATTACTCACAGTCAGAGGCGTCATAACATAAATATTTATTTTATAAATACGCAGTCTCTGTACGGTGTCAGTCATTTTTTTGATTTTTGTCTGAGTATTAGGAAATAAATTAAAAATACGTAAGGATTTTTGCTGGCCATGCCTATATCTGACTGTATTACACATTTTCTTATACCATGACAAATAGCATTATGGCGCTTATATAACGCAAATTACCTACATGGTTCATCCCATTATTGAGATTATTTCAAAAAAGAAAACAGATGGATTTGTTCTACTTAGGGCGTGCAAGGACATGTGAATTGTATTTACTTTATAATTTTGTGAAGAGCCGAAACCAAAAAAGGAATATCATGATTGTGGTTCATGGTTATGACGTCAAACGAGAAAGGTTTTGGTTTCGTTCTCCATAAAGTAATTTTTTTTTAATTGTTGGTTTCAGTCTGTCCTACAGTTCCTTGTAAATATTATCATCTTTATTAATGGGTTGCAGAAACACGTGCCGAACGGCAATCCAGATACATTATGTAGCTTGTTATGATGTCCATAACAATTCAGTGCACTCATGAAAAAATAAGATGTGTTAGTTGGCATAAAGTATTTGCTGATGGCATAATCACTGTGAGGAATGGGTTCCTTTTTAGAATAATTTTACGGGAATACGTTATTTTTCGATCATCAGGAACTTTTGAGAACTTGGAAGTACGAACTTGGAACAAAATAACATTCCTTTTATGTAATCCCGGCGAAGTCGGGAGAAAACATTCCCATCATTTTCATTTTCAGTGGAAGACGAAAACGAACCGGCGGAAAATACTTGGAGAGTGCATTGCGAATCAATTTATACTACGTCTAGTAGCCTAACATTGAGACTTTCATTTTTACTAATCCTTTGACTTCTATTTACAATATAACACACTTGGTATTTTCAAAGAAAACATTATCTTATTACTTTTGATTCAAACAAAATCAGAGTATAAAATAATGTATTTTAGCAAGTCAAATCCCTCACTGACAATTTAAAACAATACATTTAACTTCTTGTATACATTGTTGTTCATTGTAAGGTATAGTATACAATAAATACATTACCCCAACAAGGCACAAGAAGAAAGATAAAATCCTAAAAAAAACAGGTATAGCAGCTCAAGGCTGAGGAACGCACAACTTGCAACACAAAAACATAAATATATATACACATTTTGAATTCATTTTTAAAACACACAAATCAATACTCAAATAGCCACAACTCGGCCGCATCTCGACAGATTTTCAAATTTTTTTATAAGGCACAAGACGAAAGATAAATGTATAAAAAAATAAAAAAGGTATAGCAGTTCAAGGCTACGGAACGCACATCTTGTTAATTGTATGGTTAAGTATACAATAAACACACTACCCCGAAATTAATTTTTAAGAGCGATAACTTTTCAAGGAACTTAAAGGAACCAAAAGTTATTTTGAGGACCTTTTAGGTTCCCATTTTTTTAAGTGGAACGGCAAATTGAAACAGTTTCGTTTTTGACAAGTAGTAACTCCTTTACTTGGGGAACTTAGGCCCTACGCAACACTGGTGACAACAAACTAGAATAGTTAGTATAATATTATTTCTTTCTTTCTTACTTCTCAGGTGACATCGCATTTCTAAAGGTTCCTCGAGATAAACGTGTGAGTTTTATCTGCGTGACCTTCACCGCTGTTGTTCTCATGTTTGCTCGCCAATGACACGAGGCTTGTGTGGCTCAAGTATACACAGATGAATAGTTGAACAGTAAAAATATTACCCGGGAAAAATATAGCCTTCATTGTTTGAGTTAAATGTTTTATTTGAAAATAAATTACCTGATAAATAGTAAATAAATATTAAAATGTAAGTATAGTAAATGGATAATAATAATAATACGGCTTATACTTACCTGGAAAATCAAATTTCCTATGTGTTTTCCATCGATGTTAATATCCAAAAAAACATAGAGTCTCTGTAAACACAAGGAAAGTATTAGGTTAATCATTATTACTTGAAACAATGACTGTTTCAAGTAGAATAATATAATTATAATATCAACAATTATCATGGTGTGGAAAGAATCATTGTAATTGCTTTGTTGACTTTGTTGACTGTCAATCCTTGGAATTCAAACAAACTGTGCTATTGTCAATTGTCATTCACTTTGACAATTTATAAACAAAATAATCATGCGTGCGTACTGCGTGTGTAAAGGAACAATGTATTTAGTGTACACAGAAGGCTGATGTTGTATCTGTAACTTACTCCAATGCACACTTACGTCATTGTGTGTAAATTTCATATATTTTCCTTATTTTCATATTCAATTACTTCCAATTAAGCTTTTAAAGTTAAGTTCATAACACAGATTACTATAATTAGTTCTTTATTTTGGGAAAGAACAAACAGTGTTAACAATCTATTGCTGGTCTTAATAGCCTGTTACGGTATAAAAACAAGAATATAATAACTAAGTGAAAACGTAATCTATGAAATGAAACGATTTGGCTAACGATGCATGGTACAGATTTAGTATAGACTAACATAGTATAGTTAAAGCAACGATAAATAGAAGAAAACGCAGTCCGTTAATATTTAGAGAAACTACCAAATCTAATAACCTTCTGGATGGGATGGCGAACCAGTGGCACGCGTGCCAGAAGTAGCATGCAAAGACTTCCTGATTGGCACGCAGAAATGTGTTCAATATATTCTATCAGGATGAAATTGACCACACTACAAAAGGCATTTTGCAGGCATTTAAAGAATTTTGGGTAAACAAATTTCGCCTCCGGCAGGGTTTTGCCCCAAATCCTTCGTTATATGTGAAAAGTTCACCATATTATTATGTTAAGAATCCCCCCCCCCCCCCCTCATCCCCCCCAACAAACTGATAATCTGGCAATATCCACCGTAAAACATATTAACTATTCAAACAGCTATAATAAAATTTTCGTTAACCATGGTCCTTGAGAATTTGACACGCATGGACAGAGTAAATTTAATAGTTTTTAAATGATGCCACTCAAGCCAAAATAGGTTCGCCGTCCCTGGGATAGAGTAATAACGTGGATGAGGAGTAGCGTAATTTTGAACTCCACACAAACGATTCATTCCAATGCAGACACAACCAAAATTACCTCCGACTTGACAAGATACCGCGTGTAATCATCTATCATGGCCTTCTCGTAGAAAGTATTAATGGGTAAACTGTAGACAAAACTCTTGTTGACAAACTTCACGAAGTCTTGATCACTTCCGATGAACACATTGTTAATGTAAACAGCGACTGGACGAAGCAAGGCCCACAGTTGACCGCCGAATTTCTGAAAACGATGCATAAGAGGACACTGCATTGCTGAACAATAGGGAACTTAGGAACATTCTTATACATTTTCTAATGTAAATCGTTTAATTTCTTGTCAAATACTGTCTAGCCCGGTATCTCAAGTAGACAAATTATTATTTTATATAACTAGCTCAGTCGATATTACATTACTTACTCGTTTGATGGCTTGATGTTTACCTCACGAACAACCGTCGCACTTCGAAACAGGCCTGTTTCGTCGTCCCGAAGCAGCTGTCGTGGGCGTCACACACACAAAAACCAGTCCTCCACTGACACCTTTTTAAACAACACTAAGTTTTTTTATCTTGTTATTTTTCTCAACTCAACAACAACTTCACTGAATGATTTCCTAACCCATATTCATTTCCTTGACCGACACAACCATACTGTCAGTCTTCCTTCCAACATCAAGACTCACTGACTACTCTTCCCTAGCAACCTGATCAACAAACTTCAACAATCTTTCTTTTCTAAAAACCATTTCTTCTTTTTACCAAGCTTCCTAGATCCAACCCTATCCGCCTTCCATATATGTTACAATTACCCCCCTATTTCTTATATTTGTCCTTTTAACGATAAATATAGAAATAATTATACCCCAAATGACCATCCCCTAAACGAATATATCCTCCATTCATACTGACTACCTCATCAACACTCCAACTATGGTCAAAGTTTGACAATACCTCAACAATGCCACTCTGTAATTCCCAACAATGTCTGACTTACTATAAAAAAATCCACCCAGTGAATAAAGCCCGATTCACACAACGTTATAAGAATGGTATAAGGTATAGGTATAGTCACAAGCCGAGTTGGGCCATAGGGATTACGTACAAGGGTTCACACAAATGTGTCATTGCAATAGCAATAGCAATTGGTATAAGACTGGTATAAGAGAGTTCAGATATTTCAACTTTCTTATGACGGACCAATCATGCGTTGAAACGTCACTTATAACACGCCAATGGGATGCTAGCAACTTGAATCAATGTAACAGATGTTTTCATTGTAAATTATTAGTCAAAACAAAAACTCACCGTATACAACCGGTACACATCAAAAAGACCTTGCATCCGGTGACTACGTGCAAAATATCTTCTCCCATCGGCGTCATTAATGATCTAACAACACAACAATAATGAATAATAATAATTATTCTTTTTCTTATTATTTTTAACTATTATTTTTAATTATTGTCAATACATTCGATGCCGGTTTAAAACGTAAATAACAGCTGCGGGAAGTCAGCTGATTGACAGCCAGCTGTAGTTACTCAAACTGCCGCCAGAGCAAGTCAAAGAAGTCTACACAAAAATGTAGTATCTTTTCAGGAAAGTCTTTGGCGTCCTCAGCTTATACCTTATACCACTTTCTTATACCCTATTCTTATTGCTATTGCAATACCTTATAACTTTGTGTGAATCGGACTTAAAATAATATTTTTTTAAACTTCTCGACAACACTATGACATGACAAGACTATTATGACAACGCTATTACGACAACACTATTACGACAACACTATTACGACAATTACCCCCCATGTTTTTTTAATTTTTTGTCGCAATTTGAATTTCGTTCCACAAAAATGGAAAAAAACATACCTATGACAACCAAAAGAACATCGAACCCAAGACAAAATGTCGGCCGATCACACTACAGCAACGAAACAAACATTTAACCACATTACTATCAACATGAAATCCACCAACACATACAGAACAAGTTTATTCCATAAACAATTTTTACGAGAGTTTCAACAGTTCCACCTCTAAACTTACTCCAGTCTCTTCCTACCCTCATCCATTCTTTCTCATAACAAACCCACTCCCTCTCATTATTGACCCTGGAATCATCTTTCTGCCCTACAGTCAAATCATTATTTTCCTCACCAACCAAAGCATCCTTGTACTCCTCATCTATCTCCACATCTTTATCCACCACTTTATCTATCTGTTGCTCTGTAACAACCCCGTCTTTCTTATCAAACCTCATCTCATCTTGCTCCTCCACTATCTCCACATTTTCCTTATCATCAACCTTGTCCTCTTGCTTCTCAACTATCTCCACATCTTCCTTATTATCCAACCAGCCTACTTGCTCTTCAACAATCTCTTTCACAACATCTATTTTTCCACTTCCTACCTCTCCTACGCTTCTCAAATCTTTTTCTTTCTTTACATCTCCTACATCCACCTGCTTTACCAAAAATATCGTTTTCATTTCCGCGGTCATGTCTCCCATCATCTTCTCCATATCTACCTGTTTAACCATATTCCTCTTCATCTCTTCCAAAGCCCTAGCTTGTTTATCCTGCCCTTTCTTCATCTCTTCCAAAGCCCTAGCTTGTCCATCCTGCCCTTTCTTCATCTCCGTGATCTTGGCTGTCACACCTACTTGCATCCTCATTAAATTCCTTATCATGCTCTTGATATCTCCATCCTCATCTGGTCCATCCATCATCAAGCTCCCTTCAATATCGTCAAGCTCCCTCTCCACTCTTAACCCCTCATATTCACTTCCTTCAATATCATCAAGCTCCCTCTCCATACTTTAACCACTCTTTGCTACTCCAAATTTTCTTGAACCTCCACTAGTCTATTCATACATTCACACAATCATACGTATCAACCTATGGACAATCTCGAATCTGATCTGCCGATTTACTAAAATTTGTTAACACATTCCCTAGACAAACTTCTCTAGCCTAATATTGATCTAAACCTATGGACAGACATCTACCATCTCGGTCGTTGTAGTAGACCGAGCCCTACACGTTGGAGCGCCAAATTGTCAAATACTGTCTAGCCCGGTATCTCAAGTAGACAAATTATTATTTTATATAACTAGCTCAGTCGATATTACATTACTTACTCGTTTGATGGCTTGATGTTTACCTCACGAACAACCGTCGCACTTCGAAACAGGCCTGTTTCGTCGTCCCGAAGCAGCTGTCGTGGGCGTCACACACACAAAAACCAGTCCTCCACTGACACCTTTTTAAACAACACTAAGTTTTTTTATCTTGTTATTTTTCTCAACTCAACAACAACTTCACTGAATGATTTCCTAACCCATATTCATTTCCTTGACCGACACAACCATACTGTCAGTCTTCCTTCCAACATCAAGACTCACTGACTACTCTTCCCTAGCAACCTGATCAACAAACTTCAACAATCTTTCTTTTCTAAAAACCATTTCTTCTTTTTACCAAGCTTCCTAGATCCAACCCTATCCGCCTTCCATATATGTTACATTCTATTCAGTGGAACTTAGGCTGCACGACTGCACGTGTTTTATATCCAGCTGAAATCAAACGTGGCGTTCATTATGTACACAACGCTGTACATGAATTCATTTTGAACTACACAGCTGTTTGAAATAGGGATGGGAAAAACTAAAAGCGTGTACTTCACTAAACGTGTACACTGCTGCTTGCAAAGCCGTGTACACGAGTACACGTCCGTAGGGTCCCGCTTTCAAAAAAAATCATGTTCTGTCTAGGCCGAAAAACTATGTTGTAAAGGGTTATTCCCGCAAACAGTTTCAAGACGTAATCCAGCGTGTTTCATGGTTCTGATCTCGGATCACTTGTGACAAGTGACAACTGAGGAGTGTGGACGGTCGCACATCGCATGAAACCATTCGTCGGCGCCAAGCCCTCCGTGGCCGGTCGCACACAGTATAGTATTACACGCGGCGCGTTTATTGTTTCGAGAGAAACAGTAAACGTGTACACACATTTAAGCGTGTACACGTTTACACGTGTACACTATCCCATCCCTAGTTTGAAATCAAATACTTCAATGTTTTCAATCTCTTTTCTTTTGTTGAAATCCATTTTTAAATATTTTTTGGCTTCTATTTAAAAATGGTATTAATATTGTTGTATTGTATTCCATTCATAATTAATTGAAAAGGGTATAATTATTATTGTTGACATTTTAAAAATGTCTTGTGCATATGCTTTATAAGTAGAATAATCACAAGGAATGTGTCCCAGCTCTCTATGATTGATTCTCTGTTTCATCTGCCATAATGTGTAACATTTCTAGCTATCTTTTATGAATGAAAAATATATTTTCTGAGAAGGGAAATGGAAATATGTTTGCGTTCAGTCGAACGAGTTATCAAATTTCGTTGAATATAAATCCCCCATTTACTGAACGAATTAAGACCCAAAGATGACCACCAAAATTCATCAAAAGATGCACAATAATCAAGCACAAAGCACATAAGTGGTGCTGCTGTGCACTGTTTTACAACTTGATACACACGAGACCCAAGTCCATTTAGAAAACTATTTTCTCGACTCGGGAACATGGGTATAAAACGGTAGTTGTGGATGGACCTAAACTGACGAGCCTATAACAAATTTGTCCACACTGCATTTTCGCAACCGCACCGCCCCCCCCCCCCCCTCCCCCCCCCGCCCATTTCCTCCCATAATCACTAAACTATACCAAGCTATACTATACTGACACAAAGATAGAGTAAACATTATTACCGTCCGACAAGCAAGCGTTTGTGATTGGATGTGCGTGTGCATGTGTTATCAAAACATATAATTAAACACATACTTAACCAAGTATAGAGAACAATTGCATATTTATAACTGCAATTTGTTGGGTGGATATAACTACTATTACCACAAACAGCTGATGATGCATGATAAAATTAATTTAAGCAATTAACAATCGTAGACAAAGCTGCATTTCAGGTTCCCACCAGTTACGTAAAGCACCTCATTTAATTAATGCTCCATAAATTCAGAGAGATTGTGCAATAATCCGCCTGCTACATATTTTATAAAAGGTCATTATCGATATCTTTGCTGTGAGTCTTACCTATTCCACTGCTAAACTGGTTTGCATGCACTTTATGTGTCCTGAATATGTATCACCAGCGGCGGCGTAGTGCTAACTGCCCCCCTACTTAACCCCCCCCCCCCCCCCTCCTCCCCCCATCAACCCGTTCTCACCGTGCGACACTACGGAATAAATATATAGCGTCCCTCGTCCAAATAATGTATCAAACAAGAGATAAGAATAAAATAAACCGTATACGTTTGGAGTTTGGACTGATTTTCACTTCCATTCTGTGGCTCATCAACATTATTATGCGCATTATTAATAAACAGTATATTCCATTTTACGTCCTAGTAGGTGTGTAACTGTAACAATGGATTAAAAACATACCACCAAGTGGCGTTTAACCAGCAATAACTTGGGTGGTGCGGGCGGGGGGTTGTGTCGTAGAATAAAAACGAAGCGTAGGGGGCTGAACGGCAGACGGAGGCATCTTCGCCCCCGAAAGTGAAATTAACTCCCATTAATTCAGTTATTTCGTAATTTTCAGGCTTACAATACATCAAATTTCAGGCCCACTTAATCTTGTGGGATGTAGCTGTTTATCTTGTAGTATGATCCTCATAATTTGTGCCAGGCCTTGTATTTATTTGATAGTACAAAGTTTAAGTTAGGTACGCGCACTCATTTTTAGCCTCAATATATTTTCTGGAGAGGTGAGCCGCCTAATACCCCACTAGTTACATAATGTACAGATACACTGACAACAAAGAACCTCCGATTCTGATTCCAAATTGCTCGCGTCGAATACACCTCAATGGACAAGAATTGAACCCTGAATTAAGTTTACAAGCAGGTCAGATAAAAAATAAGGAATTTGAAAACTTGACAGCGACAATACCGTGAGCCCCCCCCCCCCCCCCCGCGCTTTCCGGCGGGATCTGTCGGAAACGTCCGCTACGCCACTGTTTCACAGCAAAGCAAATACTTCCGTCTGCCAAATCCGTGACATAATCAAGTTTAGTGACCTTTTGAATCCGAGGTATTTTATAAGATAATTTCGCATTCACAATCCGGTAAATGTAATTGACGAGTCATGCTATTGCACTTATAACTTAAGCGTTGCATAATATTCTAGAACAACTATAATCATATTTTTTTCTAATTTTTATTTCGGAACGTCATCACGCTGGTAATACTAGGTAATTGGTGATCGAAGTTGTAAACGAACTACCGGAAATAAGAGAGGATATTGTTGCGTTAGCTGAGTGTTGTAGGAAAATGCAACATTTTAATTAGAATTATATCAAGACATGTACAAAAATGCCAAAGTTCATGCGTGTTTGACAGTGTTTTATAATTTGCTTCCAGACTTATTTTAGAATGTTCGGACACTATTTACTACAATTCCATTTTCCAACGTCTTTGGTGCGGACAGCTAAAAGGATTCTTGGAGGGTTGTTTAATTTAATTTAATTTATTATTCATTCATACATAGTAGACTGTGCATACAACTGACTTCGATACATTTTTTTTGTGGCTCAAACATTCTTTAGTCATGGTTTACTGTTGGCACGACTGAAGTCAGCGACCTCTTGAATTTTGCGCGTACTATAATCCTACTTCAGTCACCTCATCTTGTCATATGATCTGATGATCTATTGTTTTTATTAGCATTAATGAGACGGACGTTTGATATCTTTATTTATTTTGTTGCCACTTCAGATATCGCTTTCTAACTACAAACAAATAATATTTTGTTATGAATGATGATCCCGTAAAGTAAGCTGAAAGTTTCACACATTATTATGGCGGGAAAACAGGGCATGACGTCAAATACTACTAACACAAATTGACCAATTACATAAAGAATTAAAAGAAGAACACATTCTTTGTTTTATTATCTCACTCGTAAAAGAGCACATTGGATTTTGTTTTGACCCAACATCTACATTCTTCTGTAGTGTATATTGTGAATATATGCAGACAGACCTACCTAATTTTGTAGCTGTACATACGATACCTGTGTAGGCCCTACTTATGAAGCTAAAAATGATGCCTTTGGAATAGTTGATACATAAACATAATTAATTATGATGATCTATCTAATTTATTGACATTAATATTGGCGCCTAAGAAATAATTTGAAACTATTCGGCCTATTGGGTGTTTCGGCATGTTGATGAATACAGCTGAATGGCTGCCCATAACGGAGGCACAGCTTGCGGTCTGTATAACACAGGCAGGTAACACTCGCTGATTTATATGGCTAATTAATAGTGAGCCCATTTGTTGGAAACTGGTTATTTCCTTCGGCATAGTACAGCGTGGGAATATTGGCTCGTAAATACCATGGAGTCAGTCACTTTCTTTTTGTACACATAGCTTCGTATTAGGGCTGGTCACAGTACATCAGCCGCGGAAGAGCGTGGCGCCATGGTGGTGATGTTTTGATTTACGACCCACATAAAAAAAATAGCGTATAATATATATTTTGTTGGCTTGGCTAATGTCTACGTTAGTTCCTAATCAGTGATATATAACATTTCATTATTAACGTGTTTATTGCCTACCCCTGTACAAACCTAAAGTTTATGCCACCTTGCTGCGTTATAGTTTCTTATCAATGTTATAAAATTATTTCTGGTCTCTGCATGAATATTTTACCTATAAAAAAAGTGGTTTTAAACAAATTTTACTTCGTTTTCAAAACCCTAAAAGATTTTTCAAACTAATTTTGGATTTTTTGCTGCAAAGCTAGGTTCGTGCCAAAAATGGCAAATCAGCCTCTTCCGTACGGTTCCCCACCGCTTTGGAGTGCATTCATTCGGCAAGCTATTCATGCCCCCCACCCTTCCCTACGTTTTGATCGTCAGATAAGTTTGAAACAGTACGTTACCCTTCTTTGTTTTGTAAGATGTTCATCCCAGTCGAACTCCAGCATTCCACGACATTTGGGCTTGTAGAAATGTCTGGGGTAATAGCTGGCGACCTCCTGAATATTGTCAACAAAGTTTAATTCAAACGTCAAGCGTTTCCATTGCACATTGCTCAAGATGTCCCAACGTCACTAGTGTCATGCTGACGTCATAGGCGAGTCCACTAGTACCTACGTAGTTTCATACTTATCTAGAAAACAGGTTCATTAGTGATTTTACGATCGTGTATTGGAATTCTGAAAATTCCAAACCCAGTGGGCGTGACCGTATTGAGGCTTGTGCACACCATAAAGTACAAGCAGAAGCAAGCTTTACGAATATATGGATGGAATAATAATGCAGGAATCTGTTATATTCCAGCGTGTTGCATGAAAAAAAAGGGGGGGGGGAGGGTAGGTAGGACCAATCTTTGGTAAGACTGTGAGGTCGGCATGAGACTAGTTAGAGTGGGAAATACTATAAGTAGAGATTATCTACGCTAAGTTTTACCGTGGCGCCTTTTATTGCAGTCTGGTACGGAATAGATGTAATCAAACCCACAATCTCAATTTTTCTACGGCACTTGTTTGATTTTGACATAGTTTTTGTTGACTTTTACGAGAAAAATGCCAAATGTATTGTGATGCACTTGAAAATTTTTATTTTTCTAAATATACTCTCAAAACATTTATCAGCTCATTCTAAATTTTGCACGAAAATATAGTATTTAATTCCATGGTAATTACATGACATATTATTGATCATAAATAGGAAATAAGAATTATAATTATTGTAATTGTTGACATTTTGTGTTTCCCATTTTATCGAAAGTTCTTTCATGTATATTTGCCATCATACTAGATAATGAACATATTATGCTTATATTCGTGTGTTTATTCTGTGTATATAACATGAAGATACTAATACTTAATCACGCTAGTCGCTACTGCAGTGCTTCCCAAATTGTGGGTCGCGAGCTGATTTCTAGTGGGTCGCAACAATATTTTGAATAGTGAACACTTTGTAATAATTGTTTAAAAGTATATCGAATAATACAATAATATGACGAAGTCGGGAATCGCGTCTTCCGCAACATGGAAGCTGACTATAACTTTCAGGCTGGTTCTCGAGCGCTTTCAAAGCCACGCATTTGCTGGTCTTTATCAAAACATCAATTACCAATGCAAATGAAGCTATATTGTATGGGTCTCTGTTTGCTTCGGTTATTTTGTTGATCAAAAAAGAACTACCACTGTGACTAAAAATCGAGATTTGTTTTGGTTAGGTTAGATCCATTTGATTAGATGAGATCCATGTGGGGTTTTGAAAGGAACTGTCTCATTCAAAAAGAAAAAAGAAAAACACATTTTCATCTGCTCGCTATAGTAAGTTTTACAAGTTTAGGTGTTATTAGAAAGTGCAAATTTTTCTTATTATTTTTTTTATTAGAAAGTGCTACATGGCGACTGGACGAAGAACTCATCGATCTCGTTACAAATTAATTTCTATAGCAACAAATTAGCCCAATTTTGTCTTTCTGTTCAACAAATATGCCCAACTCTTTGTGATGAAGCTTTGAGGGTGCTGATCCCTTTTAAATCTTCGTACATCTGTGAATTTGGCTTCTCAGCGATGGTAGGAATCAAACCCAAATCTCAGAATAAACTGCGACTGTCAAACTCTTTGCGCCTGAATATGATCATATCACTCGCATCGATGTGGAAAACAAGTGACCCTTTTCACGCGCCCCATATTAGAAATAGATAAGTGTTTTGTGCACTGATGTGCATTGTATTTAATGCGAATAATAAATAATACAAAACAGCATAAATATAATACAAAAATGCCCCCCCCCCCCCCCCCGCCTAAATTCGTGAATGTTTGTCGTTCTAAGAAATGGGTTGCTGATCTAAAAACTTTGGGAAGCACTGCGCTACTGAACGGAATAAAAAAAAATGAAACGTCACAAGGCATCATTTCTTGAAGTGCTGTTGAAGCATTACATTTTGCACTGTGAAACTAGGGAACCGCTCTGTGTGATGTTCATCAATCATCTCTCTAAATCGTTAAAAGATATAACACATCTATAGCAAATTCAAGAATAAATTAACACAATTTTTAACACAAAAGGCATATTACAGAGCACAGGAATTTTTAATTGACAAATCAAATAATGTGTAACCAGCATACATATACTATTATTGTTGATAATGTAATTTCTAACAAGTACCTACCAAACTAAATTCTCTTCTCTCCTTAGGTATCACACCTAACTCGATCACAACCCACTGCAGCTAATTTTTGGATAGCCTGCATATTATACAAAACTTGTAATTCTGTATATTTAATCTTAATTTTAGTCTTAGTATTTAAACTATAATATATGGGGTTAAGGTCATACCACGGACAACACGGTGAAAGCTGTTATGTATTTATAATACTCTGTCAAATTGATCTACATCATGACTGTATGAATACTATGTCCAATAAAATATGAAATATGAATAATATGACGTTGTTAAGCGTTGATATAGGTAGGCCTACGCGAGCACGTTTATTAGTTCCGCCACTGTTCAATAATAGGATGTGCATAGTGTAGATTTTCTTTTATCTAGTTACTTCACTTACATACATCAATATAAAATGTATTTTTCTACATATTCGTGACGGAACGGAAATTGACTATGATATGGCTATCTCACATTTGTCGAACTTGATCGGAATCTCCGTTTGACCCTGATTTTATCGCTATCGGCAGATAAGAAAATTCTACTGATTAACGTTACGTTACGCTCAATAAAACAAAAACGTTGATACCAATACAATTAATATGCTTTTACAACGTACAAGTATATAATTTCATAACATATACGACAGATCTGGTTGGCCAATTGTCTATGGCCGATTTCATTTGCGATTGATATCGATATTTATCAGATTGGGTTGGCAGATTATAAAGCTCGGTTCTAAAACATCACCGTCACGCGCATGCGTAGATCGAGCACCAACCTGGTGAGATCAGTCGTGTGAATCTGTCTTGATTCTTGTTACTTTGCGTCTCAATTATTGTAATCATATTCGGGAATGATGGACAATTACACAATTACAAAAATCTTACAAAAAAATAAATACAAAAAATAGTCGTCCGCAGTGTTTTGTTTTGTTTCTGACAAACATTGAATGTGCACGAATCAAAGAAAGACACAACAATGAATTTACCTAGCAACCGATTGTTTGTCCGACCTACCTCTGTCGGGCGGACTGGGAAAAAATTCCAGGCCGGGCAAACTTTTGGTCTGGCCAGGCACGGGGAGTTTGGGGGGCTGTGGCCCCCCAACAACAGCGCCGCAGGCGAAATTTTTTCAAATCAGGTTTTTAGAAGGCATTTGGTGCGTTTTAGAAAAAACATAGCAGGCTGAGTGCACTACCGAAATACTATAGTTTTCGTCGGTTAAAAGTAGAAAAAACACCAGCAAGAAGATTGGAACACTGTCTAACGACTGATGAGAATGACATCAAGTTACACCGAAATCCAACGATTCTACTATGTAATTTAAACCTTGCAATATCGTAACGGAAGGGGGGGGGGGGGGGAGGGACACGGATTTAAAGAAATTTAAATTTCAAACTTGCACATGTAAGCCCATTGATTTTCGAGTAAATTATTGACAATGAAAAGTGAAAGTTTATCGTGAAATCTATATCTTCTTAACAGTAACATAGTGCTTTACATAATTGGTAATGAATATAAAATTGTCAGCAAAAATGTACATTGTTCTGTGGGAGGGACTGCAGCGCTGAGGCGTGCGCAAAGGTTGATCAATGGGGGGGGGGGGGGGGGCACAAAAATTCCCGGCCAAAGTACTTACCGGCGGCTTCCCCACACCTTCCAAGTGTGGGGGGGATATCCACTACAAAAAAGCGCCGCAGGCGATTTTTTAAAAACAGGCGCCTTTTAATGTGTTTTAAAGCGTTTTAGGAGAAGTAAAGGTTGTCTGTTGAATGGTTTAATTTTTTCAGTGATATCATTGTTACAAAGTGATGGTATAGTGGTCAGTCACAAAGCCAAAATTTTGGTGTTAAGGCAACAGGTGATGTTGACTCCGGCCAGCTCATTCCAAAGTCAAACCAATCTAGGACTTCAGATAAAATAAGAACCATTATGTCATATACGACATCATTTTTGTCGCCTCTTACGACAGGCACTGTCCCTGGACCTATTCTCTCCCGAGCCAAACGGGCAAGGCAGTTGGAGAAACAGTAAAAATGGGAGGAATATATTTATAGACATTTCTACTGTGTTGTGAATTGCGAGCAAAGCGCCACTAAATATGATTTTCCAATCTAATGCCTCATTCTGCAAAAAAAAAAAACCTATCCTAATGGGAAGGGGGGGGGGGGGGAACTGCCCCCCTTGCCCCCTACTGCGCACGCCTATGCCGGGCAGCGCACACCACTATCTGATTGTTATTAGTAGATTAGTGTTTTCTTCACTCATAGCCATAGGTACACGGTGGGCAGCGCCGCCAGCGCGGCAACTGGCGCCAGGCAGTTTAGTTTATGCCTGTTCCAGTCAGACCAGGCCAAATTTGGGTCAAAACAGGCAGGCCACCGGGCATTTGCCCGGTTGCCCGGTGGGCCTGTCCGCCCCTGACAGAGTGTAATTTTTGGCATATTATATGCGCACTGTGAACAGCTGGCAGAAACGAAAGCTTAGTTAGGTATTTTCTGTACGTGATAGCGAAGTCGCACGTGTTTATTAAGCGAGCGAAGCGAGCGTCTCCATTAGACTTTATGGCACCTCGTTCTGATTTTTTTTTTTTTTTTATGTCTGTCGATAGCGGTCGAACGGAAAGTCCGATCAAGTTGAAATTTGGACCATCCACAAGCCTTGATGTGGATTGATGTGGATTGAAGGTGTATAGTTTTGTGACAAAATCGTTCGAAAAGTTAAAGTTACACCATAAATGTAAATGAAGACTGCTAAACCAAAATAACTAAACCAACAAACATACATACATACATACAAACATACAAGCATACAAACATACACACGAACAAACAAACAAACAAACAAACAAACAAACAAACCAACAAACAATAAACAAACAATATCTTCAAATTTGTTTGTAAACTAGTGACTTTCTAGCGCTTTCATTATTATTGCATTAGTGTATGGTTGGCAACGAGCACACACAACAAATACCAAAACCCCACTTCTCAATTCTCACGTATTGGTTGCCGTTGACATTGAGCTTTTTCCTTCAGTTTGAGGAAAGTGAAAACGTTTTGTCAGTTGCTTTAAATAGGCCTAGACATATTCCATAATGTTTTCCAATACAAATGTTCCTTTTTACTTTATTTCTTCCGTTTTCGACAGCTTAGTAGTTGTCAGTCACTAACGAAGGTGAGTAGGAAAACCGTATAGGCCTAGGCCCTAGGGGCCTAGGCTAGGGAATGCTCAGCTGCTGCGAGGTGGCTTAGGCCTAGGCCTAGACCTAGCCGTGCCAAATCCTGTAGGCAAGGCCTACAATAACCTTTGATGGGGGGGGACACTAGGCTAGGCCTAGGCCTAGGCTAGTTGAACTGTAGGTTAGGTGGGGCCTCCCTAGGCCTAGGACTAGGCCTAGCCTAGGCCTACGTATTATGCCTAAGCCTAGGCCTAGGCTAGTTGAACTGTAGGTTAGGTGGGGCCTCCCTAGGCCTAGGACTAGCCTAGGCCTACGTATTATGCCTAAGCCTAGGCCTAGGCTTTGTTTGATTGGATCATTTATCTTGGATTCAGAGGAGTGCATAGGCCTAGGCATACTTTTACCTTGTCATACTTTTTCTTCTCATCCGCGGCGGCGCTAGGCCCTACCTCACCGGTGGCAGAGAAACCGGTTCCCCCCCGTCTGCCATCTTCACATTGTGACTACGTTTTCCACGCGAGCCCAGCTCGAGCTCAATAGCTCGGTATTCGTTTACCACAGACCTTGAGATCGTACTAAATACTACAGGTCTTGTTCGTTCTGAAAAAGAAGGCATGGTTAACCGCTTGCTAACGTACGTATGTACACAGTTCGGTCCGCATGTGTTTATGACGCAATTTGAGATCGCACGGAGCATGCTGGCTCGGCTTCTTCACCGAGCTGAGTCTGGTTCGAGCTTAGGTGTTTATCAGACAAATTCAGTTCGCATAATATCCAGCTCGAGCTGACGTGCTCGAGCTCGGCTCGCGTGGTAAACGTAGTCATTGTAAACAATGCATCTTCCTGTACCAATAACAAATCAATTTATCAAATCAAATCAATATAGCTTTTATTTGTTACTCTGTTTACATTTAATAACAATATCATATCATAAACAATATCATAGTAGGCCTACTAGATACATAAGTAAATAAATACATAAATAAATAAATAAACAAAGATAAATAAAGTGGATTCTAATTTGTCACCTCTGTAGCTCAGTGGTCAGAGTAGGCCTACCCTCCCACCCCACCTGGCAAGTTAAGTTAGTGGGGTACCTAAGTTCGATTCCCAGTGGGGTTGGTGTTTACACTCCGTCTTGCATACCATCATAATAACCTCATAGTCATCATAGGTCTAGTGCCAGTGGCCTTCTATGAACACCAATTTTCACAGTGTGCACACACACACACACACACACAGCCAACACACACACTTGCATATAGCCTATACAGGCAGTATGGGTATTGGGTATAATGAGAAGAGATGACAATATTGTAGCCTAATAAAAGTTGGCACCGACTGGGTAGACCCGGGTATGAGACCCGGAGGATCTGGGTTTGATCCGCAGTCGGGGCAAACTTTTACTAAGATGGTGATCTCTTCATGTAGGCCTACACTATCCATACAGCTAGATTTAGCTTCAAAAATTGTATTATCGTATCATATGATTACCAAAAATAAAATTCAAAGACCTACTAGATGTTGTCAGTCTAGCATGAAATTCTTACTCTTTGATTAAATACCTTTATTTATTTACAGGTTTATCGGCTTACAATTATGGCTGTTTGAACGCAACGCGTGTTTGCCCCCTATGGGGGCAGGAGGGTTGGCAACCCAGGCCAACTAATTTTCGTAATTACGGGAGCTGAGGCCTACGTCAGTTGGCAATTAAGAAAAAGTGTAAATCATAAGATAGCATATTTTTATTTAATTAGGTAGGCCTACCTATGCACATTGTAAATACCCACTTCATGGGCCTAGTCTAGAGGAAAAGTCTGATGCCTATTAAGGCTATTTATTTTTTTATGTTGGCGGTAACCAAGGTTCAAAATACAAAGTTCAGATTCTAAAATATTGCTAAACGTCTGCATTTTACAACAAAGTTAGAAGAAAGCAATCTGTGCTTGGTCAGATTAATTATAGATTGCAGATAGCTATAGAAAAGTGATGAATATAAGCTTACATGCGGACATTGTTGATAATTTGCTACATGATTTGAAGAGATGTGGTTTAGATATGTAGCTAATCACTAATTTCCTGTATGTACTGAGTTGTACTAGAAATGTAGCAGGCTGATTAAAAGCTTCTGAGCTCTGACTCAAGAAATATTTCATACATCAGGTGGCTATCACAAACAGACTCATTAAGAACACAGTCACTTCAATTTTCTTCAACATGAGTGTTTCTAAGTACGAGCCCGATTGTACGAATCGGTGCCGTTCTTCACAACACGGTGACATGCTGACATCGTTGTTGACTCTTCGAGGTTTGAGTCAAGAAGAAATGGCGGCGTACATGCGAACAATTTGCAGCAACTACTGTCACGTTGTTGATACATCAGGACGTACGGCTATGCACATGGCAGCTTCTTGCGGACTCGGCAAGATTGTAAAGTGGCTGTCTCAACATAAAGAGTGCAATATCAATGCGAAAGATCTTGAGTCGGGTTTCACACCGTTACATCGCAGCTTGTATTGTGGACAAATACACGTTGCTATACGTCTCGTACAGGTACAGTAACAATGTTTTTTACAAGAATAGAATATTATTCTTAGCTTTAAATAGCCTACAGTAAATTATCTGTTACACTGTCACAATAGTTACGAACCAAAATGTTGCCGACCATGATGCCACACCAAATTTGCAAAAAAATACTGTCATGTGCTACCTTGCCTGAAAAGTGAAAACAATACTTGTTTGTTTATTATATCCAAAATTATTTAATTAATAAGTTATTAGCTAGGTCTAAATGACGTCGTTCTTCCATAAATTTGTTATATTCTTTCAGCTAGGAGCAAACACATCAGCACTGGACAATGATACCTTGACGCCTATAGAGCACGTGATGAAGGATCGCGTTTGCTATGAAAATGTCCTCCCAGTCGCAGCTTCTGTTCCACAATGCGAGGTGTATGTGTGGGGAACTAATGCGAACTTCACTCTAGGAACCGGAATGCAACACAACCGCCAGCTGCCAGAGTTATTAGAAGTTTTCCGCAAACAAAACATCAGTATCAAACAGGTATTCTATATTGCATAGGTAGGCTTAATTGGGATGTTGGTGGGCATACTGTGTGCATTGTTTAATAGCACACAGCTTTAAATATTATGTAGTATTGATTCAAAGACTGGTCCCCCCCCCCCCCCCCCTGTCCAAGTTAATGCAAAGTGGTTTAAAATTTTAAATGAGTTAAGTAAGAGCATCTTTTCTACAGGCATATCAAAATATAAAATAAATTACCTACTCCATAATTTCCTCGGTCTGGGTAGAATTGGTTGAGAGTACCGGTAGCTCTGTCTGTCGTAAGAGGCGACTAAAAGGCCGACGTCATATGACCTAGATGTCGAGTAGCCTAGCCCCTATGTCTTAAAAAAACAAATAATAATTTAAATGTATGATGTATGAGCCGATTGGCATTTCTACCAAATCAAGCAAATAATAATTTAAGAATTTTAATACTAGCCTACATAACGTCGGCTTACTGCAAACAGTGACAATCCAAATTTAAGGTTTTGAGTTCAGTATTGACCAGAAAATGCATGATGTTTCAAGCCAGTAAGCCAAAAATGCAGGCATAGGAAAAGAAGAAGAAGAGAAGTTCAGTATGCCTATGTTTTAAGTTGGATTTACCCTCGACTGAAATCCAAATATCAAAGTATAATAATAATAATATTAATTTGCAAACATTGTACAAAATACGAAACAAATAATTTTTAATCTAGTGTGTCTGTAACAAAATATGAATATTTCAATAGGGTAATCCAATGTAATACATTCTTAACTAAAAAAACAGTGGAACTTCTGTATAACAAACGTCTTTATAACAAAATTATCTAGGCCTATATAACAAAACTGTTTTTGAGGTTCCAAAAGGTTCATATTATCATATTATGCATGTAAAGGTACCATCTTTGTAAATAAATGTTCTTTATAACAAAATAATAATCTGGCCCCCAAGAGTTTGTCGGTAAGAGTACAGTAAAACTTTTTACTGTAGTAAATTTGGACTTGGTCACTTTTTGCAGTAGGCCTAAGCCGACAATAATTTGATCCGTTAGACGAAACCAAATACTTAACCATGCTGCGACAATACTGGAAACTTGCATTTTTCGAGGGCAAACGATTGACGCTAGCCGTGCCTTGGAGTAACTAGAATTTATCGCAACATGGGAAGTACAGTAAATGGAATCGTTATGCTTTCACAACCTTCTAACTTTGAAACTCCCGGCTGGAGTAACTCCTTGACGCTAGCTTCGCTGTTAAAATCGTTTGCCTGATCAACAATGATATTGAACAGTGTCCAGTATTGTCACTCACAGTGTGGTACATTTCATTTCATTTCATTTCATTTATTGTTTATTCATACATTGTGTACATACAACTGATTTCGTCACATATATTACATTCATATTAAATACTCGTCAATGCCTATTAAAATCACATTTAAATTAAATTATATATAAATTAAATTAAATTAAAACATGAGATTAAACGTTACTAACAGAAATTTGTCAGTCCTAAAAATCAGCCACCTTATATAAGACTCGATTGATCAAATAGTCCTTAAAAGTAATCTTAAAACGATCAAATGAGTAAATTTTTTTAATATCAGATGGAACCATGTTATAAAATCGTTCACAGGTAATATTTGGACTTCGTTTTAAAACATCTAAATTGTATCTTTTTGTATACTACATCTTTCTGCCTTTGAGTATTATATGTATGAACCTCGTCATTGAAAGTAAAATTTATTGGGTGCTTCCTTACCCATAAAACACAGTTCAAGATATACAAGCTAAGTACAGTTAAAAGTCTCAATCTTTTAAAAATAGGTTTACAAGAAGTTTTTTGGCATACCCCTACCATTGCCCTCACCACTCTTTTTTGAGCTTGAGTATTTGACAAAAAGAAACGAAACCAACATCATTGCGTGTAACGTCTCCAGGTGGCGATGCACAAGTTCCACTCGGTGTTCGTGACGAGCGACGGCCGCGTCTACTCGTGCGGCCACGGCCAGGGTGGCCGGCTGGGCCTGAGGACCGAGCGGGCCACGCTGACGCCGTGTCGCGTCAAGTCTGCCGAGCCCGTTGCGTCGGCGAGCGTCGGCCGCGACCACACCGTGTTGCTGACGTGCGACGGCCGGGTGTGGACCTGCGGCCTCAACGCGCACCACCAGCTGGGTCACTCGCCGCCGCCCGAGTGTCTGTTGGCGCCGCAGTCGCTGACGCCCAGGCTGCTCAAGCCCGTCGGCGCGGTCGCGGGGATATGCGCCGCCAGGTTGGTGCTCGGTTCTTTTATAGCCTGTCCGCTCATAGTAGAAACGAAAAGTTTAGAGCTAGCTAATGGGCCATGTTTGTGTATTGAACCATTATAATCGGCTTGTAAACCAAGATTTACTTCAAAAACACAGTTGCCAATTTTATAATAACGGAAGATGAAGGAATGTCACCCTTTGAACCAATAAGAATTGCAATGAAATGACAACAGCGCGCTACCTCGTTGGCCCTTTAAACCCTATTTCACGGTCTATTAGACAAACATTGGTCATTAGCTCTAAACGTTTCGTTTCTACTATGAGCGGACAGGCTTTACTACGCAGCAGGGGGGATGATTTTTTTTTTGTAGGCTTATATAAAAAATCACGTTTTTTATGTAAATAGGATTTTTTATTTGAATCAACTTTTTGCTTTAAATCCTTTTTTTAAATTATGTCTAAATGAGGTTTTAATTGATTTGAATCAACAGTAAGAAGTATTCCTGAACTGATGTTAAGTGCACCTGTAAGTGAACACGGTTCGCACTCTCAATCGGTGTCTATGGCGAACTACGTTTACTCTGGTAGCCTAGCCATAATATGAGACCCAATCGGTAAAGTAGTGATTATTGTAGCGCTCCAGATGACATAAAAGGCATACCGTTAAGTGTTAACAGCTAACAGAGGTCAATTTAAGGCTAATCCAGTTCCAGGTGGGACACTTTTTCTCACTAGCTGCGGTGCCATCAGCTCCAAACCCAAAAACCAAGGTTACAGTTGAAACGGTTGCACATAGAACTGCAGAGTGCCACCAGTCACACAAACTAGGTACTCTCGCGCCGCATTCGATGTAGTACGTTTCGAACGTTGGTTCAGATGCGACTGGTTAATTGTTGAACTTCATTTGCGTTAATGAGAGATTTTAAGCAAGTAGATTAACCATTTCCTTCCATTCCTAATCGATACATTCAAAATGTCATTCATGTACAGGCAACCGAAGAAGTCAGGCACACAAATTGGAATATGGAGGCTCATCCTACTGCCAGCAATTTAGGCTGAAGATCTTGGCTACATTTACTGGAGGACTTGTATTTTATGTACTACGGAATCTTTTATTCAAACATTAATTCCATTGGATGCTAGTCTAATACAGTACTTACACAATAAGAATACAAATTTCTTTGACAGGTTCCACTCTGTGATTTGGGGACCGCAAGGAATATTAACATTTGGTCTCCACGCTGGCCAGTTGGGGCATGCCCGAAACTCGGAAAAAGAAAACACCATCATTAAGCCTAAAATTGTATCGGCTTTGAATCTTAAAGATGGTCAGATAACAGAGGTAGGTTGCAAGTGTAAATACTTGAATGTGTCTTCTTCTTTTCTTATACCCATAATTGACATCACATGTCATCATGTATTTTCTGGTAAGCCAGTAGAGATAGGACTCCTGTTCCCTTCGATCCATGCCATTTGGCATTTTGTCCCTTTCATCCTTTACATATGTACACTCAAAGAGATGCCTCCTGTCTTGTTCACCGACCCCACACATCCTACATATGCTGGATTCGAAAACCCCAACCCTATGTAGGTGCTTGGCAAGCAGGTCATGTCCAGTCTGGAGCCGGAATGGGCGTCTCAGGCGCGACTTTCTGCCGCTCGCAGCGCTAGCAGTACTAAAAGGTCCAACTCGATCTTTGCACCTCGTTTTCTCAATTCAAACATTCAAGTCGTTTATATTTAATACTTTTAAATATAAATCATCCATTGTAGTAATGTTTTACAAGGTTTTTGACAGAGAATACCTTTGTTATCGATACAAAACAAACATATTGTCGTTTGACAGTTAGACAGTTGACTACGACAATATTTAACATGGAATGAATTACAAAGTTGGACCTTTCAGGACAGGTGCTGCAACTAGGGATGCACACGATAATCGATATTATCGATCGATAATCAATATTGGTAAAATTTTAGAGAATCGATAATGAAATCTCATTATCGATAATCGAAAAATCAATAAACACTTGAATGTGGACCGAAATACTCAATTCGTATTTTCCCGCGCTTGGAACTATCTCTCGCTACAGCGTGATACTACGAACGTTGACGATGATTGTCGAACACGCCCGACGCCATCCACCAAGGCCATCCACTTCAGTCGGCATTAGCTAGTCATATCGGTAGGTTAAGTAGCACGCTCACGTTTCGTTTTGATCGCCGCTGTAAGTGTCGAGT
The DNA here is from genome assembly GCA_945910005.1 of Isoperla grammatica. Taxonomy (NCBI): domain Eukaryota; kingdom Metazoa; phylum Arthropoda; class Insecta; order Plecoptera; family Perlodidae; genus Isoperla; species Isoperla grammatica. The sequence continues at coordinate 50,932,595 of OX246737.1, read as the reverse complement.
TTGTTTTTGTTTTCCTCGCCGCTGTAAGTGGCTTCGCCTTCGTTTGCGGCCGCCGTCATATGACCTTTGACTGACAGTTTAGTGTGTGTGTAATGTTGCCTAGTTTTATTTTTCAAAGGCCTAAAACGTATTTTGTTTATACATTCAGATAGAATGCCCCGCAAACTGTTTAATATGTCTAATAAACGCATTGTTTGATATCTATGTAGTGTGTGTACGCATAACATAAGCCTTGCCTACACTTTCCTGCTATAATCCTCACCCGAGGTATTCAAGGCCAAGCAAGGTCAGCCGGCCATCTGCTGCTGTCACTAGACCCAACAGCAAATGTTCGTTCGGCGCTCGGGCCTTCGCCTGAGCAGGTCTGGGCGGGCACTCGGGTCGGGGGGGGGGGGGGGGGGGGAGGGGGACAAACCGGTCGGGAGGCGCAGAACAAGACGAGATCGGGAATGAGAGCTCTTGTTACGGCTCGCACTTGTCACACGCCTTGAGGTAGGTTCCGCTTACCTCGGAACAAGCTAAAGTTTGATTCGGGAAGTCGGGGGGGGGGGGGGGGCGATTGGCAGACGCAGAACGAAGACAAGAGCGACAGGTATAAGAGCTTGTTTATTTTAATTTCCGATTTTTTTTTTTTTTTTTTTTTTTTTTTTTTTTTACTGAAATTTGTTTATCAATGTATCGATATTATCGATAATATCGATTCGATAATGACACTGCCGTTTCGATAATCGATAATGAAAAAAGTATCGATGTGCATCCCTAGCTGCAACCTACTTCAGCTTTGACCTGAGACGCCCATTGGGCCGTCTCTATTCTTCTGCTGTAGCACTTGTGTTTGCCTGCAGGCCTTGAAACAGTATACTGTGTATGTGTGAATATTTGATTCAGTCAGTACGTATTTACATACCGGTACTACACATTGTTTAATTAGCTGAAAAGTGACTTCATGATGGAATTAAATAGTCGTGAGATCATGTGTCTCACCTCGTATTAGCGAGCATGCAACATACACAATGTCTTGGGTGGAGTCTTTAATGGTAAATGTGACCATAAATGTTTGGCAATTTCATTCCATTTAAAACAAATATAATTTAAAATTACCATTGAGGGGTCAGTCAGTACTTGTGTGATCATAGAAGTGAGGGTTGGGTACCTACGAAAGTTTGAGCAGTGTGTCCTATATATAACATGTATTCTGTGATCTGCACAAGGTGGCAGCGAGCGACGGAGCGACCGTGGTGGTCACGCAGCGGGGGGACATCTTTGTCCTGCACGAGTATCAGTGCTGCAAGATCTATAACATGTATTCTGTAACATTTGTGCACAAGGTGGCAGCAAGCGACGGAGCGACCGTGGTGGTCACGCAGCGGGGGGACATCTTTGTCCTGCACGAGTATCAGTGCCGCAAGATAGCGTCGCGGCAGACAGACGTGCGCAAGGTCGTGGTGGTCGGTGGACATCTGGACCCTCGGCTAGACAAGGAGAATCTGATGGATCGCGGCGGAGAGAAGCTACAGGTTCTCGTGCTGACAAAGAGGGGAGAACTGTTGCTGTGGCAGGAGGAGTCTCCGCAGCTTACAAGGTATAGCCGAGCCCGAGACTTAGACCTTTTTTTTTTTTCCTTCTTGTGCCAAGATGGCTTTTTCAGCCATTCTTTTGTCTTACTATCCAATATAAAACTGCTTCCTTTTCTGGCCTGCTCATATCATTGGGCAGGGAGTCAATAAAAACCTTGAGGGCAGCACATCTAAAAAGATGTGCCCTGTCTTGTACATCGGAGCTGCACAATTTACACGTTGCCGGTTCTTTGCTGATGTTAAAGCGGTTCAGGTGATGCTGCAGGACGTCATGGCCTGTTGCCAGCCGGAACTGGGCGGTGGCCGTCTTTCTGGACCAATTTTTATCAGGTCCTCTGTTGATCTCTGCCCACCAGCTTTTGGCTCGTAAGGCCTCTTCATATGTGCTGTAGTACGCCTTTTTGATGGCTGTCTTGATCTTGATAAAAGACCTGTCAAGTTAAGAGCATGCTGCATGCTATGGGAGACTGTATGACAGGTAGAGTGCGCTGTGAGCGATGATGTTCATTTTACACATTATTTCTAGCTCAACTTCAGTTAAGTGCTACAAATGTTACATTTCTAATACATTATTTATAGTAATTTTGATTATAGACATATTTAAGCACTTAAAAGTGAATTATAAATAAGTTTTATGTAACTAAAATAACAATCAGCTGAAGAATCCAAAAACCAAGTGAAACCTGGTACGTACAATGGTTGATGGAATAACATAGTCTACCACACTCTTCGTGCGCGGATAAGGTTTAGCCGTCCCACATCGATCTGTATTTCCACGACATCATTATTTGCATGCGCCAAGTGAGGGGCATACTGACATTTGTGTGGGTGGGAACGCTCACAGCGCTGCTGTCATACGGTCTCCTATATAGGCCTAGTTAGTGGTGCAAATAAATATTTGAAACTAAAGTAATCCAACTCCAATAAGGAATTTTTCTATTTGCCATGTGGGCATTTTGTCGACTATGGGTGTATTTAGTAGGCATCCTGGCCAAAAGTCCTCGAGCTTCTCTTGAATGTCTGGTCGTGGCAACTTGTTTATAACTTTAATCGCAAGATTTATGGGACTATGGTCAAAGCAGTAGGCCTACAGTCTGTGTTGCTCTACAAAGGTTTTCTTCGTTCCTTGGGTGTTGTGGGCATGTATGGTATCTGCTGTAGTAGTCTGGTCCGGGTTGTCTCGTACGAGGCAAACGAGACAACTGCGATGATTTGTAGGTTTGCAAGCTTAGGCCTATGGGTCTTCACTGTCTTGAAACATTCTCTGCAAGAGTCTCTCTACAAATACACTAACTTTACAAATGTGTTGAACCAGGTACATCAAGATGACAGTACATATCTTGGTGTATTTTTCTAATTTCATATGATTTTGCGTTAGTATGTACACAAAATAAAAATCTCTTGTAGGTGCTTTAAAATACTATACCCATCCTCGAAAGTATTTTCTTTTTGTTTCCAACAGATGCACCTTCAACGTGAATCGTTTTATCCGTGTGAGGGATGTGGCCATGAATCGTAGTCAGGTGCTGTTTGTCACTTGGGACAGCGAAGCGTTTCAGGGAGAATTCAAGCCCAGGAAGCCAAAGAAGTTGCCCACAGAACAATCGCCCAAGGTCACATCTCGCCCACTACTCGAGAAGAGAGACTGCGAGGTGTGTAAATAAAATCTTCTTTTCCTATGCCCGCATTTTTGGCTTACTGGGCCATCATGCATTTTCTGGTTTTCCAGTAGAGACAGGCTTCCTTTTCCTCATAGCTCATGCCAGGTGGAAGGGCATCTACTTCATCTTTAAGACTTGGACATCTCATCAGATGCTCTCTGTTCTGTTCCTCCCTCCCACATAGACTGCACATACTGCTGATGGTGATTCCTATTCGAGTACATATACCCAAAGTTATTCCTAAGCTCCAATTGATTAAATGCCAAACTCATTTTAAATACTTTCCTCTTTAAACTTTTGTAGCCTAAGTTTAGCCTTTTGCAATGTTTCAAACCACAAGAACTTGAGTCTGTTGCATTAAATTCCATACTCCCACTTGTGCTCATACAGTGGTACGCTACAGTGGACGCTTTAATGGACCCTAGAAACCTCAATTTGAATTACAAAATGTGTAATTAAAAGAACATTTAACACTAAGCCATGATACATCTTCCTTTGTGCCTCAAAATGTGTCCAACTAAACGATACCTGTGTTTTATTTTCAAAAATCAAAATTATTATGTGTGTCGTGTGGTCTTCAAAACTTCAAAATTGCAGCTGCAATGTGTGAACAAACCGACTTTGATTTTGTCATCAAATTAGTAATTTTACCTTGTTTGTTAGTAATTCTATCGTGTTATTACATGTAGATTATCATGGTGACCAAGATTCCTCACGCCCACCGTGCTGTTAGCATAACGTCAGACATGAAGGGGCGTAACTTCGCCCTACTTCAGGTGCATCCCCGTGAGGCTTTGGCACCAGATATCTTGCCATGTGTAGAGGAACGTTCCACTATGAGGGAACAAATGAACAACCTACTGCTAGAGGCTAACGAGGATGACGCCATTCATGATGTCATATTTGAGGTATGCTATGTGTTCAAATTGTACATTAGCATTAGTAAATAAATATACGGTAAATACAGTGAAACGTCTTTATAACAAACCTCTTTATAATCTACATAACAACCCCCCCCCCCCCCCCTACAACAAACTGTTTTTGTGGTGGCAGTTAGGTTCTTATGCATGTAAAGGTACCATCTTTATAAAGAAATGTTCTTTATAACACAATAACTGGGTCCCCAAGAGTTCGTTATAAAGTAAAAGAAGTTTTACTATAGCCTTGCCTTGTTGAGGCGGAGCGAGTTGTATTCTTCAATGGGAAACTAAAAGTAAGCCATTTACTATGCAAATTATTCAGCTCTGTGCTGCCATCTAGTTACTTCTGAAGAAATAAGTTTCTCGGTGTCATGTTATTTGTCTGTAACAGTTGTGTGACTGATAAGAGGGAAATTCGAGTTAAAAATATAAAATGCTTGAACTCAGACCTACGTCAAACTTAACTCAAAAATGCATTTAATCCTGTCTGTAGTCAAAGTTTGGGTTATACTTTACCTTTATAACATAGGTAACAAGTTTATTATTTAATTCTGGTAAGCCTATCAATGTATTAGTAGGCTTATATTTACTATTACAGTGCTGTACATGCATATTAGGTCTAAATACTCAGTCCATGATTATTGATTGGTTGTGTAGGCATTAGTGAGTGAAATAATAATTTTCAACTCTTATCAGTGGGCATCTACCACTCAAATATAATTAGTATTAGTAATTATGTACCAATACCATACATTACATGTATTTAATTTAGGAAGTATTTGCTTGACGTCACACTCACTACGGCCATAATTTAGGGATGGTTTGCAAAGCAAGCAAAATGCTAGATGTAAAATGTGGAAATTCGTACAAGGCATCGAATTTGATGTTTACGAATTATTCAACTGTTTTTTTATTTAAAACTTTTTCCCACTCTGACTGGTGACCCTTCTGCATATATAGCTAGTTTGGATTTTAAATCTGGTTTCAGGTTGGTCGAAGAATCTTTCCAGCCCACAGACTCGTGGTAGTGTCCCGTAGCAAATATCTAGAGAAACTAATAGCTGACGAAGAAGCCATGTCTGGCCAACAAGATGTGGTGAGGGTCAAACTAGATGATATTGAGCCAGATGTGTTTCAAAATATGCTCAAGTACATGTACACAAACCAGTGCCCGCTGAACACTCCTGCCACATTGCAAACAGCCAAAAGAAAGCCGGTTGAAGTTTTTTTGGAATGTAGTGATGGAAAAATAGACACTGAAGTTCTAGCACCCGAATGTCCAGAATCGGTATCAGCATTTTCTGTGTATTCTACAAGGAGTAAAAACAAGAAAAAACTGAAACCACAATCTGAATGCAATTTATACAATATTAAACCATCAATATTTTTGGCTGCAAAACAAAACTGGATGAAGTACGGATTGCCGGACTTCCGTGTAGCCGACAGAAATCTTAGCATATTGGAGCCACCAAGTATTCCAAAATGGAATCGAACTGAGCATGACGATCTGTGCGACGTTGTAATCTGTTGCGAAAACAAAGCGGAACTTCGAGCTCATAAATCGGTGTTGGCTGCCCGACTAGAGTATTTTCACAGCATGCTCAGTAGAGGTTGGCGGGAAACGTCTCGTGGCACAACAACGCTCAATCTTCCGCTGCCGTACAACGTACTGCAAATACTTATCGACTTTCTTTATCAAGACGAAGTATTGTTGGAAGGAAAAGACTCGGACGATTTAGAACTGCTCACCAACTTACTGGTGCTCGCAGATCAGCTGTTTGTGGAGCGACTGAAGGAAATATGTGAGATGTTGTTGACTAAACTTGTCACTATAAGGAATGCAGCCGAACTACTTCAGTTTGCAGAAACTTACAATGCTAAACATCTTAAAAAGTTTTGCATGGAATATGTCACTGTCAATATGTGTGCCATTCTTGAATCAAGGTATGTAAGCAAGCTCTGCTCTGTATACTTCAATGAAAGCTATGATTAAAGTCGAGATTTGTTTAACTGGCGAAGTATTTGAGAAAAGTAGGCTATTACATTATAGTTGCAAGATTAATTCATGAGCAAACAAGTTGTATGTTGATGATGTACAAATGGAAATAATTAGGGATGTCAAACGATTAAATTATTATAATCGATAATAGGGCAGGGCTATGACATAAAGTTCAAATATCGATATCAGGCAAAAATTTCGATATCGATATCGATATATCGAAAGCAATACATCTGTTTTCAATATCCCCTCCCACTTCCCAGTTTGCAGTTAAATGAAAAACTAAATATTTTCTAAACCATTGTGTCTTTTATTTATTACTTTAGTACACTGATCTGGTCATAAAACTGTTAATGAAGGGGTATTGTATTGTTATTTCGGTCAAAAGTCGTTACAACGAACGCCCTTACAACGAAATGATCATTTTAACGAAATTTATTTGTGGTCCCGCCCGAATCCCTATGTTCTCAATGTTAATTTGTTATCATTACAACGAAAATTCGTTATTACGAGAAGATCATTTTAACGAACAAATTTTGGTTCCCCTTGGTATTACTAAACGTTGTTACAACGAAATTATCTTCCGAAATGTGGATTATTTGGAATTCCCAGTCGCGTAGATTGGTGTTTTTCTGTATATCGCCTCGTTAGATGGGCCAGCTGGCCATCCCCGAGAGTCGGGCAAGGTCATTGGCCGCCGCAAGACGAGATCCCCCCAGCCGGCCAATCACGATCGAGGTTACGGAGCGAGGGACGAACTGAACTGTCAACAGGCGGCTCGCTTGCATGTTGCATTCGTGGCGGCTATCGCGGTCTCGCTTCCACTCACGCGTCCTACGACTAGCGCTTTCTCTCTCTCTCACGTCGGACTACTTCGTCACGTCTCGCTCAGACACGATAGCACTCCATTGTTCTCTCTCGCTCGGCCGGCCGCATCTGTTCTCACTTTGCTGCCCTGCGCTAACCGCCTGCGAGCCTACTGCCCGCAACACACATGTGTAATGCAGGTTGCGGGCCACACAGGGGCCATGCGTTACCTGCCAATACTGTATTTCGATATTCAACCAAATATCGATATCGAATAAATCGGCTCGTATCGATATCGTATCGAAATATCGATTTCCTTGCCCAGCCCTAATCGATAATCGAATTCACTTAATCGTTTTGTTAAATGTTGGTATAGTAGCAAGTTTCTTCCAAACTTCGGTCTGGTTTCGGTTAGTTTGAATTGCCCGCGCAAGCCACGAGTTCGCAATTTGACTTCTTTTCGACTATCGATATATTTTACGTCATGGAGTATTTTTGTTATGTTCTGTCCAAGATTTCGACGATAATTTCTGTCCTAGCTAGGCCTGAAGGGCTATAGTTATTCACTTCCTGTTTTTTTGAACCAATAAGTAATTAAGTATGCTGAATATGCGTCGTAATATTATTATTTTCATGTGCAGCGTAATTAAAATTTACGTGATGTGAACTAAAAATCGTAGCGACTTTTCTAACCTTACTTCTCTTGTTATTTGTGAACAAACATAACAACTCGTATTTTTATAGATCGTAGGCGTCGAATGCTGGGTCTAGGGTAGGCGACTAGACACAGCTATTCAAAATATGACTGGAAATTCGGCTCAAATTATGACGCAAAGTTATGCTGTTGCTGTTCTTAGGCCTAGGCCTAGGCCTACTGTAAATGAAACTGAGCAATAGCGATGCTAGCGCTAGCGCTCGCGCTCGAATAGGCGGCAGATCTTGAGAACTAAATTTAAAAAAGCGCGAAAATTTAAAATCGATTTTTTTTTAATAATCGATTAATCGTTTTCGATTAATAATCGATTAATCGAATCGATTTAATCGTAATTGTTGACATCCCTAGAAATAATGCTTTTTATTTTATTTTTTGGACTTTTTGGACTATTCTGGACTATTTTATGATTTTATTATCAACTTCATTTGCTCTAGCTAACTGTTTTGAGCCACTAGGAAAACAAAAAGATTTATAGATTTTCATTTGCTTTCCAACCGTTCCAAAATTTCGAGTGATTGAGGTGTTTAAACTTTCCTAGACTTCTCTAACGTGTCTGCAAACATCAACTGTTATACGTTATAATAACATTTTTCCTGTTGATAGGATTTGACAAAGAAACCGATTTAAAGATACATTTCTTTGTAAGGATTGTCATTACAAGTGAAAGTAAAGTACAAAGTAACCGATCGTTGTCATGCATTTATGTTATAAATGTTATTGAAGTCCAAATTATTGGACCTATCATTAAAGGTGTTGTCTGTTGTTTTTCATGGCATTTGTACGTGTGCAAAAACTTTTGTATCCTTATTAGGGATGAAAAAAGCGTGTTTTTCACTAAATGTTTACACCTCGTCCACCAACGCGCGTACACGCATAATGCTACAAGAAGTGCAAAAAAACATTGTTTATAGGCCTAGTATCTTTAGTACTGATCATAAACGTTGACTGCATAATAATTGATCACTGCCAAGCAATCAAGAGCCCTTCCAGAGTCCCTATTGACTGATATGTAGGCCTACAGAAATTAAATTGCAAGAAATAAAATAGCATACATAATATGAATGTTAATTAAATTACAAAAAATAAAATAGCACAAAAAATATGAATTGTTTACTGATCACGGAAAATCGGTAAACGTGTACATGCCTCGTGTGCACGTTTACACTTACCATCCCTAATTCATACTAGAGGTTGGATGGATCATTTAAGTTTGTAGCAGTGTTCATTTGTTAGTGTTTTACGACGTACTCAACCATTGGGTCATACTCATACAACATCGGCCTCTTCATCGCCTCTTACAACAGGCTACTCTGCACCTATCCATCCTGGGCCAAACACGAGGAAAATTCTAAACTACCCTATAATAAAATTGTATCTTTTAGAATTATTTTCTGTGAATCTGTTTTATAGTAAGTCTCCCATCTTACCAGTTTATTTCATGTACATATTCAAATTACTTTCATATCTTCTCTGTATTATTGTTGCAGGTCTTTGGAAGGAGTCGGTTCCACAATACTAGACGAGCTTAGTGATTACTACCGACAATGGTGTCCGTCGATGTGCTTTCGCATCATCACACCCTATTCCACTGCACCTAGCCCGGAAATAGTAAAAGATGCATATGCAACACATCCCATCATCTTTGACTCTGAAGATTCAGTTCCTTTATTTGATTGTGTTAACAATAAAAGAGCCATAAAACAAGCTAAGAGAAAACCAAGAGTTGGTAAAAATGTCAATGATGATGTGAAAACGGGTAGTCGCACACGTAAGGAATCGAGCAGTTCGGTTGGTTCCGATGATTTTGATCAAGGCATCAAACCTGTAAGTTTTGATGATTTGGTAGAAAAATCTCCTCCATATGTGGCAGGCAGTAAAACAATCCCCCAAAAAGAAAACATGGAGAAGAATGCTGTATGGATAACAATCTCTCCAAACAACAAACAGAACAAGATTCTACAGGCAAGGTTGAAAGCTATTTCCGCAGGTAAAGAAACATCATTTTTAACAGAATCACTGCAAGAATCATTCACTTCACTTACGAGAAGCTCGCAAAGTAGTCCTGTCAATTCTCTACCGAAGATAATAAACCAAAATGCTACAGTAATGCCCATCAAAATAGCCACGGTTGCTGTTCCTTTTGAGGAAAAAATGGATACCAATGGTACACCACCACAAGCCATGACTTTACTTGACTTTCCTGCATTGTGTTCATCTCCCCCTAGTCAGGCCAACGTACACCACCACAAAACTGAAAAGATGTCGCCTAAAGTTGTGGAGGCAAAGAAACCAATCAAATTGTCACAAAAGCAGCGTAAACGACTCACTTCGATCAGTGACATTGGTTTGATGGCCGATCATTTGGACAGCCTGAATCAGTCCCCTCCAACTCCTGCCTGGGGGGGCGTTAGCCCAGAGGTTGACAGCATCAGTTTGGTCAATTTGTCACTGGCAGATATCATGCGTCAAGAGTTGCACCAGACTAGGTCGAGCCCCATAGCAATACCCAGGAGACCAGTTGTGCAGTTCGAAGAAGCTCCAAGGAAGCCGGCAAGAGTGGTGACAAATCCGTGGGCAAAGATTGAAAGCCCAGAAACATCTTCGATACTGAATAGAGAAGAGCAAGAATTGAGTTTCACAAAAATTCTTGCTGATGAGAAGAAATCAAAAGACAACTTGACAAAAATGTTATCAAAGTCACTTGAGCTTACTCAGGTGAGTTAGAAAATGTTATCAATCAACTATCAAGTCACTGTTTCTCATTTATATAGGGCTAGGGCTCGTGTACATAAGGCGAGGTTAAGGCTATAATAAACTAATATTGACTTTTTGTAACCACACTACATTCAGCTCTGAATGAAGTGAATATATTGGTATAAATACAAGTTCACAGTAGATTGGTAATTCAGGAATATGGTCTCACACGAGTTTGCTAAAACACTTGTTTCACAGACAAGTTGTTGATGCAACTTGTTGACAGCATTTAGAAAGCAAGGAAATTGCGTGGTACAATCGATCGCACACAACAATAAGTTGACTTAACATTGACGAGCACGGCAATAAGTTGATAAGAAGTAGTTCTACTTTGAAGCAATGTTGATGGCGTTCAGTTCGACATTTCGTCATCTCATCATATCGTAACCACAACAAACACACTTACACCTGACAAACGTAGTAACAAAATCTACAAGGTCTGTAAATCCCCTGGCGGATGCTCGTCGAACTTCCGGTTTACCAAACCTCCTCTAGGGGATTGACCTTGGAAACTTTACCACTCGCTACGTACGTAGACACATTAAGTTCAGTACAGATGCCAGTAGGTTGTGCTACTATTGTTGTCAAATGTTACTAGAGGCGATACACGTAAAAAGTAGTTGTGTCAACAAGTTATGCCAACAACTTGACCGTGTAACGAGTGTTTTAGGTAATGGTGAAATGCTCCAAATAGTCTACCTTAGGTTATTTATTACCGGTACTTGCTAACCCAGATTATGTATACATCCACTCACATTTGTGTTAGGGATAAACAATACACAAGCACATGCATGGTTCAACAATATTTAATATTAACAATATTTTATTATTCAGTATTTTCTCTAGACATCCTCATCTGCAACTAAAGATAATTAATTACAGTGCACTGAGTGCAGTAATCTTTAAACCCCTAAAGGTATTTTAAATTTTTGTCAATCTATTCACTAAATCTGGAAAGTAAAATCCTAAACAAAAAACATATTTTTAGTTCATTGAGCTATAGGCTTTTCACATTTTTTCATGAAGTAGGGTCAGTTAAAAGGAAGTTTGTAGATTACTGGTATACAACCTTTTTAGTTTTTTCTCATAAGTCGAGGCAAATTTTCTAAGTTTGTCAGAGTTAGATTTTTTTCTGAAATGATAAGAGAAATTGGTATCAGAAAGCAAAAACCATAGTGCAAGTCACTAATTAGGCTACTTAGCAACTAACAATACTGTATGATATCTCTTTTTGTGTGTTAAATTAACAATTTCCCAAAGAAATGTGAGTGAAGAAGTCAAAATAAAATACATAGAAAACTGGGATAAATAGTAGCTAAATATATCAATTTAAAATACAATTTTTAGGAATAATTTTAATTTTTAAATGTTACACACACACAAATGTTACACATACAAATCCAATATGCATCATGCAGCATCTCTTATTGTATTATCTATTATCCATTGACCATTGTCTAATGTCTATCAATGGCTGTTTAGTGTTTTAGAGACCAAACCACCAAAACATATTACGTTTGAGGCACACACACACACAGCTAAGTCCCCCCCCCCCCCCCCTAACAAGAATACTGTGGATCATCCCTTGTATTGTAACCTATCTAGTCTGTGCTGTGCAATTTGTGCACACATTAGGCCTACATGGCCAATTCTATTCAGCCTGATATAATATATGGTCCTGTTGTTCATTTAGATTGAAGATCAAGCCATATCAGACCTGCTACAGTTCTACAACGCATCCAAGGCAACAGAAGAACGAATCACTGTTAAAAGAGTTATTTCTGGACCCATTGCTGCCCCCACTTGGATTACTAATCGTTAAGAAGTTAGTTAGTACCATAACTACAACACGATATTAATTTCTGGCTGTGTTTATACTAAGAACAAGCAGTAGGCCTACAATACTAAACACTTCTTGTAACTTGTATTTATTCTACTTTTGTTTGTATTCTGGTCATGTGTGTTAAACATGTTGGTAAATATAAGACAATGAGAATGTTTTCAACAGCTGGTTATTGTTGATTGTAGATACATATTTGAAACATCTAGGACATGTAGGAAGAATAGTCTTCCCTGTTCACCCACTCTAGTACGTACAGTAAATGTGTGTTTTGGACTTTGTTTTTCCCAGCGAGTAACATAATTTCCCTAATAGTCTACATTTAAACATTACACAAATTTAAACGTAAGAATACAAAGATTTAAATGTAAGAAGATTTTTTTCTGAAAATTACGTATTAAAATTGTAACAAAGGAACAAGCATTTTATGCAGATAACCATGGGCTGTACTGTCTTTCATATTTCCCTACATACATGGAGAATATATTTAACTTATTTTTTATAGTTTACTTTAATTTTAGTATAGGCCTAAATTTATAATGGTATGGGACTAAACTTAAATACTATTACTTATATAGCGATATATAAATGTGTGTGTTAAATTACTTTCCTTGTGATTTGCATAATTTTTCATTTCATGTTTTTTTTTAACTAGTTAGGTAGTGGTGTTGTTATATTAAATATTAAATACTATCTACATTGTTTTATTTTATAATGTTTTATATGAAAATTAAAGTTTTTGGAAATTAATCACAATTTATCTAACTAAAAGATGTATTTGTAAGAGGTATGGGAAGGGATAGAAAATTACAAGCTGGATTTGCAGTCTTCTATAAAATGTGTGTGATACTGGTTATCATTGTGCCAAAATCTAAACTTTTGAGTCTTCGATTAATGGCAGCAGATTTTTCGATTCTGGTCTCGTCTCGTTGCAAGAAAGCATGAATTAACTGGTGGATTTTGCATTGCTTGTTTTAAGAATACAGGATGCTTGATTTTAATGGACGGTAAAGGATATCGTACAAATTTTGAAATTTGTGAGGTGGTTTTGTATGAATTTTTCTAATTGATCGTGGGAGTATCGTACATATTAAGTAGGATACGGGCTTAGTTCCTGCTCAAGTGAATGTGGTTATACAAGGTAGATTTTAACGAATGCATGCCAAGACGTGTACAATGTACATATATTCTTGTACATTTCATATGTTTATAGTAACAATAATTTCTGCACTGGAACTGTATTTCCATTAGAAAATACCAGTGCATGATGACATGACACATAGTGCAGTGTCTAGCTTATCTGTGATTATATAATTAATTTGAATGTAGAAACTAAGCTTTCAAGTGCTTACCTTACATCTACCATTAACCATTAGGTATTGCGTTTCTTACGAAATGCACATCATGATATTGTGACGGATTGTATGACATGCTTAGCCCATGCATGTGATTATTTGTTTCTGTAGTAGTAGAAGATGTTTTAAATTCCAAACTGTAACACGTCTAAGTATTGGACTACTATTACCGCAGTATTAGCATTACCACAAAAAGGGTAACTTTAGATGTAAATGTCACCATAGAATAAAATAGTGCAACTTTGAATAAACAGCCTATTTAGTGGAAAAGGAAATTACAAATTACAAATTAGCATTATAGCGTACTAGTAGGTAAATAATACCCAAGAAGAGAGAAGAAGACAAATACCTCTCATCATCAGGCACAAAACAAACGATTGAATTGTCAATCATGCGAAACAAATAACGAAATAACCAGGAATATCCCCAAGTCTTTGGTAAAAAAAAAACGTTGGCTTAGGGATGATCAATAATTATAGTATGAATATGATTATTCATTTAGTTATTAGTGTATTCAGTTTCTGACACTTCTAATTTTCCCAGTTGCCTACATATAGGCTACCCAAATTGTTTACTCATATTTGTTATTTGTTATGTTACTCAAATTATCAGCACGGAAAGTATAAATCGAATACTGCTTTGGTAATTTGCAACGTTTTGATTTGCAGCATAGGCCCTATTGTAGATTTAATAATTTTTAACTTTTTGACAATATTCAGTTTGCAGTATATTGCATTTTATATTGTACATTGGTTTTCACTTTTCAGTTCTTTTACCAATAGAAATTACTAATTAATTAGTAATGGGCAATATTTTAGCTGGCTATCCACATAGTTGCTGCAGATACTTAATCCATCTAGGTCTGTCAATATCACTGATACGAAAGATTTGTAATCTTTGCTGATACATTATATTGCCATTGTGAAAGAGTAATTTACAAGTAGGTACTATTTACTGTACATAGGTAGAAATTTAATAAAATTTAATTAATTTTGGTACAGCATGCAGTACTGTACTACATACACTCTACCAAAATTGAAATTTTCTTCAAGGTAGGGCCTGCAGTAGTTTTGTGTGATGATGTACACCTATGCACATGGCTTGTGTATGTTTGATATAATATTATTTTTTAATTTTTATTTTATATATATGTAAATATTTTTGTAAAGTTAGCATTGGCAGGAGAAATGTAGGTACCGTAGTTGTAAATGTAGTGTATTGTATTTTTCGAATTTCCATGCCTGCTTGTCCGATATTATTAACATATTACTATACCATGAAAATGACACGATTTCTCCATAACAATAATTGTCACTTGAATTGAAATACTTTATGGAGGTTCTTCATTAAAATACCATAGTCTGTAAATGGTTCACCCTTTGTAGGTTAGCCCTAATCATAACACTAAAAATGCATAGTTATTAATTATAGATTTCATGCCAACTTCTAATGAATCAATGCAGTATAATACATGCACAATACAGGTTCAAAGTAGATATTGGTACCGGTAATGTACATTTTTATTTTTCAATCTAATGATTTTATCACCGTTCCAGAAATAACAGCTGGTATGTATGTATAGGAATTTTTCACAATAATATTATTGCCTTGTGTGGAAATAGATACAGGCAAAGATGTTTGTGAGTAAACAATATTGAAAATTAAACTGTAGTATCTTACCATCTTTTAGTCAAGAAGGCAACATTTAATTTCTGATGAAGAGGGACGGAGTGGTTTGTGTTAATCCTGACAGCCAACCTAGTTGTCACTTCCTTGTAAATGAGAACGATGCCTAGTTTTGTCTGTTATATCTTGGCCACCAAATGTATTTTCAAAGATAATTGATCCAATGATACTAGACAAGGTCTGGCCCCCTCCACTATCCACCACACACAGACTAAATACAATCCACTCCACAAAGTCTAGCTAGCTCACTCGTTCAGTAGGAATGCTGGATGTCTCCTTTCGCCACAGAACGATTCCGCTTCTTAGTGGATCACGAGCAAGCATACAACCTGTATACGAAAATATATCATTGGATCATGGCTATCTGGTATAAGAAGATGTAAACATTTTACTTGTTGTGCTAAACGTGTGTGTTTGAAATGGCTTCCATTATCATTCAATGTCACTTTTGTCCGCCTAGAGTTACACAAAATCCTCAGGATCTTCCCCTCAAGGGAAGTGGTCATGTTACAAACGAGTAGTTGTTACATTGTTACACACTCCTGGCATGCATTCCTCACATTCTTAACACTCATACATGACCTTCCGGTATTGATACACTTCATTTAGAATCATTCCAATTTGCTCAGTCCAAGCTCCTTGTTCTACCTCTGGGCATATTACCCTCAACCTGTTACCTTTCAAACATATCTTCAAATGCAAGTTTGCTGATAATTTAATATTGCAGACCAAGTGAACCAATGTACATTGCAGCAATAATATATTTATTATTTATATATAATAATTGCAGTAATAGTCACATGCACAAACGGACATGAAATAGTGAACTCCTGTTTCTGATTCAAGCTAACTTGTCATGGTAGATAGATGCATTTCCTAGTCAAAGAAAGAAATGTAGAAATGTCATGATAGTGGTTACTGGTTTTCATTGAGGCTTGTCTTGTGTTTTCTTGTACATATATATACCACTCGTATATTTAGGTTTGAAATCTAAAAAATGTGTAAAAATAAATCAAATTCACATGTTCTTGGTGCTTGCCCCCCCCCCCCCCCAAATACCAGCTTTAATGATTGTCTACAAAATAGTAAATATTGCAGCTCAAAAACCTTATTTGTAACATAATTAACTGGTGAAGTTAGTATTTGTATTTAGCTCTTGCAATAACCTCAAATTTGCTAATGTTATCCTCATAACATTTGATACATTTGTTCCAAGCAGCAGACAACCTGAAACCTAAAAACGCTCAAAACCACAATATAATAAACATTGTAACTGTGGCACAACAGCTATCGAGCGTGAAGCTGATTTTATGACTACATATTTGTCTCTTGATAATTCCACCAGCATATCCCGAAATATATATCTGTCTATGCTGCTGCTTGGGAACCGCTGCTTAGGACCTGTATGTATCTTGTTCCAACAGAAAATCGCAAATTACAGTTGTTTATTTGTATTCTCTAAACTAAACTTAGCGTTGGCATCTTACTTTGCTCTTAAATGGGTTGAACTTTACAGTTTAAAAATTGACAAATATTGTGGAATAATACAATATGATCATATACATGTGAAATGCATGTAATTGTCATGTACTATTTATTTTACTGTACATTTTGTTGATGCTAAATGTCAAATGCTAAATGTGAAAATGAATGGTGTTTAATCTTCTCAGCTTTGGTAAAATTTGAATACTTGGAATACTCTTTGTACAATAACATTCGTCTCTACTTGCTTTTGTGTTATCTGATTAGAATTTGATTTAGCCTTGCACAATTGATATATAATGAGTGACTATATTTGTGTTTTTGACTATAGTATGTTTATAAATCATAACTTGTAAATATTTCAGTACAGTGCACACTTTTTGTACATTTTGTTCAAAGATTGAAATATTGTTTTTGTTTAATGTTGAGTTGCCTGTAGAACTGTATAATATTGTAATTACACAATTTAACTTTGTGATGTGTTCATATGATTTAGTGAAATTAAAGAACAATAATTTGCCCTGACAATAATGTTGCAATTATTCAATTCTTTCCTCGGAGTGGACTTACAATCCCATATGCATTTAAATTCTAATTGATTATGGATGTGTGGAAATTAAGAATCTGGCAGAAAAGAGGACAGAACGGAATAGTCTATTCCATGGGGTGATAACATGAAACAAAAGTTGTGTATTAGAGCTTCAACGTGCTATGACCTTCAACATCTCCTAATAATTTGTTGTATCTGTTTTGATCACTGTTTGGCTTCACATTTCGTATTATGTTGTGGCAATAACATTTAAAAATGCAAAGTGTACACTACAGATAAGCCACAGCTGATTTACCGTGATTTCCTCAAACTATTTCAAGCGCATAGGCTACCTATGTTTTAAATTTTAATATTTTGTTTCAAGCTGTATTTTTAATATTTTAAACAAAGCTTCATGAAATCTTCCCTGCCCAGGGGCTGCTACCTTATCGTGGTGGGCAGGTTTGAGTGCTTCGATGATTCCTGGAGCTTTGCCGGCGGAAGCGTATGCTTCTGGTAGGGCCACCCTAGCCGGACAGGTCGAGGAGGAGAAGTCAGACGAAATGCAGTCCACATCATCCCCACTCATTTTTCCTCCCTCTTCCCCTATCCTCCCACTCGCCTCTTTCCTCCAAACAGACCCCTATTTCATCTTCATCTATCACCCACTCATTGTCTCGATTAGCCTCGTGGCAAAAATATGAGACGTTATCTATCTATGAAATCTTCGGTTTTTTTAACATATGGCCCAGATTCACAAAGGTGCCTTAAGACGTCCAGTTTAGGCATTATATCTTTAGTGATATAAATCACGCATGTGTCGTTCTGCAATGTCATAAAGATAAAATATAGTAAAATATCAAGAAAGTAACTAATAATATTTTATTTGTGAATGTTTAGTAATACTCTCGGAGATGATTTGTCTTGATATCTAGCCAGAATTTGCCTAACTCAGGACGACTTAGAAGTGGGCATCTTTGTGAATCCAGGCCCTGGTCTTTCCTCATATCCACATACTTTCAACTATCGTCTCACCCACGTGCAGTTTTGCATACCCATTTTGCATGCTGGCGCGTAGAAAAGAAAGGGGGGAATGGGGGAGATCCCCCCCCCCCCCACTTTTTCTGCGACACACTCAGCGTTTAAGGCACCCAGTCACGTCACACATCCATACATACACAACCACAAAAAACAACGATTCTTTTTACACGCCCCGGAGAAAGCCACGAGTCTTGCTCAAAAGATACATTTCCTCTGCCTTTTGTTTACCCTTTGTAGCATTACAAAGTAAAAGCGAATGGGTGCCTGAAGGTATGCGGTGAGGTCAGTGCCCAGTGGCGTAATGATTCGCGTTCCGCTCACACTTCTCCCCCCCCCCCCCCCCCCCCACTTGATAGAAGAGTACCTACGCGCCTGTTTGCATACATTGTATTTGCCAAAATGGCGTTATTTCGCCAGCTGTTATGTAAAAGTGAGGCTATACCATCTATATAAAAGAATAGCTACTAGCTAAACAAATTCCATGAAAGTTGTTTTCGATGCATTAATTCATTTAATTGTCTTCCAAAAGAGAGTTGCACACTGCACAGTTCTCTCTCCACAAACGTCTTTCAAACTTGTTGAAATATGAGCTCAGATTGTAAAGTAGTGTTCAGACAAGATCCACAATTGCAGCAACAGCAACAACAACAGCAATTTGGCATGCGCAAGCTAAGTTGGATTGGGTAATTAGATGAGCGTAGCGAAGCGGAGTGAATCTTTCCATACAACTCGATCGGCGCTTTGTCTGTGTGTGTGTGTGTATGTGTGTGTGTTCGCCAAATTTTGTTCGTCGCGCACAGGTCAAACGGCTTGACGGATTTGGCTGAAATTTTCGGTCAACACCCGTGAAGACTAAACTCGATGCTGTTAACATAACCAGCAAAATTCGTCAGGATACCAACCTACAAAAAATTAATTTCTGAAAAACAAAATTTGTTTGTTTATTTAATTTAATTAAAACTTACTCACGGATTTTAATTATATTTCATTTGTAGGTAAACGTTAATAGTCGCAACACTTGACAATAGTTTCAAAATTGTAAGTTTACCCGTCATGTCATAAAAAAATATTGTTTATTTACAACAATAATTTCTTCATTTTTACAGTGTTCCACCGATATCGTTCGCATTTGCGGATCTTTGCAGTAAGATTCACATGGTAAACACAAAAATAGCGTACGTAATCATAACTTTCTCATTTTTATTTGGAATCTCGATAGCTGTCATAGAATGGCTACAATGACGTAAGATGCCAACCTACCAAAAATTAACAACTGAAACACATGTTTTGTTATTTATTTAATTAAATAAAAACTTACACACCGATATAAATAATTTTTTATATGTAAGTCCACATCAATAGTACCAACACTCGCCAACAAATTCAAAATTGTAGCTTAAACCGCCATGCTATAAACAAATATTGTTTATTTATGGCAGTAATTTTCTTCGCTTTTTCAGTGTTCCACCGATATGATTCGCATTTGCGGACCATTGAAGTTAGATGCACATAGTATGCTGCCGAAATGGCTTACGCAGTCAGACTTTTCTCACTAAGTATTTGGAATTTTGATAGCTATCATAGAATGGCCACAATGACGTGTTATGTTTTATGACGTTCACGGCAAACATGCAAAAGTTAACAACGAACTTGGTCGACAAATTAAAAAGCTTTTATTATGATTTAAAAGCGGGTTATTGTATGATTAAACAATATTAAATTTTAGATATAGTCTGTATCTACATTTTGAAACTTTCCATACACTGATAGGTTTGATAGTGTTTGAATTAGAGCCTATTGAGTAGACCACGGTCGAATGAAATTATGCGGAATCATCAACTTGAAGGTTTTAATTTCTTTAAAGAAAACTTCTTAACGGATTTAAATAATAATACGTGCATTTATTAGCAACATATCAAGAATAAATATACTTAAGTTATAAGGTTGTAACTTGATCCGCCATCTTGTAAAAAAACATATGTTTATTATAAAGGTATTTTTTTTTTAAAGAGTTATATGATATGCAAATGATTTATTTGATTTGATAAATTGAAAAAAAAACGCTCATCTGTCAACGTGGAGCGTTTTCCTAGTTAGATGAGCGTATCGAAGCGGAGTGGATCTTTCCATACAACTCGATCGGCGCTATGTCTGTGTGTGTGTGTGTGTGTGTCTGTATGTGCGCTAAATTTTGTTCGTCGCGCACAGGTCAAACGGCTTAACGTATTTGGCTGAAATTTTCGGGCAACGTTTGTGACTACTAAACTCGATGCTGTTAACATAACCAGCAAAATTCGTCAAGATGCCAACCTACAAAAAATTAATTACTGATAAATAAAATTTGTTTATTTATTTAATTAAATGAAAACTTACAAACGGATTTAAATAATGTTTCACTTGTATATTAACATTAACGGTACCAACATTTGACAAACGTTTCAAAATTGTAAAATCATCCGCCATGTTATAAAAAAATATTGTTTATTTACTACAATAATTTCTTCATTTTTACAGTGTTCCAGCGATATGATTCGCATTTGCGATCTATTGCAGTTAGATGCACATAGTAAACACAAAAATACCGTACGCAATCATACCTTTCTCGTTATTATTTGTAAACTCAATAGCTGTCATAGAATGGCTACAATGATGTAAGTTGCCAACCTACAAAAAATTAACAACTGAAACACATGTTTTGTTATTTATTTAATTATATTAAAACTTACACCTCGATATAAATAATTTTTTAAATGTAAGTCTACATTGATAATACCAACACTCGACAACAGTTTAAAAATTGTAGCTTTAACCGCCATGTTATAAACAAACATTGTTTATTTACGGCAGTAATTTTCTTCGTGTTTACAGTGTTCCACCTATATGATTCGCATTTGCGGACCATTGAAGTTAGATGCACATAGTATGCTACCAAAATGGCTTACGCAGTCAGACCTTTCTTACTATGTGTTTGGAATTTTGATATCAATCATAGAATGGCTACAATGACGTGTTATATTTAATGACCTTCACGGCAAACATGCAAATGTTAACAAAGAACTTGGTCGACAAATTAAAAAGCTTTTATTATGATTTAAAAGCGGGTTATTGTATGATTAATTAATATTACATTTTAGATATAGTTTGTATCTACATTATGGAACTTTCGATACACTGATAGGTTTAATAGTTTATGAATTAGAGCCTATTGAGTAGACCACGGTCGAATGAAATTATGCGGAAATCCATCAACTTGAAGGTTTTAATTTCTTTAAAGAAAACTTCTCAACGGATTTAAATAATATTTTGTGCCTTTATTAGCAACATATCAAGAAGAAATATACTTAAGTAATAAGGTTGTAACTTGATCCGCCATCTTGTAAGAAAATCATATGTTTATTATAAAGGTATTATTTTTTTTTAAAGAGTAATATGATATGCAAATGATTTATTTTATTTGATACATTGAAAAAAATCGCTCATCTGTCAACGCAGAGCGTTTTCCTAGTATTGGGGCTGATTAGATGAGCGCAGCGAAGCGGAGTGAATCTCTCCATACAACTCGATCGGCGCTTTGTCTGTGTGTATGTATGTGCGCTAAATTTTGTTCGTCGCGCACAGGTCAAACGGCTTGACGGATTTGGCTGAAATTTTAAGTCAACACCCGTGACCACTAAACTAGATGCTGTTAACATAATCAGCAAAATCCGTCAAGATGCCAACCTGCAAAAAATTAATTAGTAAAAAAAATACATTTATTATTTTTTTTTATTAATACTTATGAACAGATTTAAATAATGTTTTAAATAAATATTGACACTAACAATGTCGACACTGGATAAAAGTTTTGGAACTATAACTTTAACTGCCATTTAGTAAAAAAATATTTAGCTTCTATTTACGGGAACTTACATTGGTTTCTTTACAGTGCTCCACTTATACGATTCTCATTTGAAGACCATTGAAGTTAGATGCACATACTATGCATGGCGAATGGCGTGTACAAAGAGACCTTTCTAAAACTACTTTTGGAATTTTGATAACGTTAATAGAATGGCAACAATGGCGTGTTATGTTTTATGACTTTCACGGCAAAAATCAAAATGTTAACTTGTAGACAAATTAAAAAGCTTTTATTATGATATAAATGCGGTTATTGTGTAATAAAACACTATTACATTTTAGATGTAGCCTGTATCTACATTGTGGATTTTTTTACACACAGATAACTTTAATAGTTTATGAATTAGAGCCTTTTGAGTAGACCACGGTCGAATGAAATTATGCGGAAATCCATTGAAAAATCAATTTGGAGGTTTTAATTTATTTAAAGAAAACTTTTTAACGGATTTAAATAATATTTTGTGTAATTATTAGCAACATATCGGGAAATAATATACACAAATTCTAAGATTGTAACTTAAACCGCCATCTTGTAAAAAAATCATATGTTTGTTATAAAAGTATATTTTTTAAGCGGTGTATGATATGCAAAATATTTATTTGATTTACTAAAAAAAAAAAAAAAAAAACGCTCATCTGGCAACGCGAAGCGTTTTCCTAGTTAGATGAGCGTAGCGAAGCGGAGTGAATCTCTCCATACAACTCGATCGGCGCTTTGTCTGTGTGTATGTATGTCTGTATGTCTGTGCGCTAAATTTTGTTCGTCGCGCACAGGTCAAACGGCTTGACGTATTTGGCTGAAAATTTCGGTCAACATTTGTGACCACTAAACTCGATGCTGTTAACATAACCAGCAAAATTCGTCAAGATGCCACCCTACAAAAAATAAATTACTGAAAAATAAAATTTGTTTATTTATTTAATTAAATGAAAACTTACCAACGGATTTAAATAATGTTTCTCGTGTAGGTTTATATAAACCGTACCAACAATTGACAATAATTTCAAAATTGTACGTTTATCCGCCATGTTATAAAAAAATATTGTTTATTTACAACAATAATTTCTTCATTTTTACAGTGTTCCGCCGATATGATTCGCATTTGCGGACTTTTGCAATTAGATGCACATTGTATACACAAAAAATAGCGTACGTAACAATACCTATGCACTATTATTTGGAATCTCGATAGCTGTCATAAAATGGCTACAATGACATAAGATGCCAACCTACAAAAAATTAACAACTGAAACACATGTTTTGTTATTTATTTATTTAAATTAAAACTGACACACGGATATTAATGATTTTTTTTATGTAGGTCCACATTAATACTACCAACATTTGACATTAGTTTCAAAATTGTAGCTTCAGCCGCCATGTTATAAACAAATATTGTTTTTTTACGGCAGACATTTTCTTAATTTTTACAGTGTTCCACCGATATGATTCGCATTTGCGGACCATTGAAGTTAAATGCACATAGTATGCTGCAGGATTGGCGTAGGGAGTCAGACCTTTCTCACTATGTATTTGGAATTTTGATAGCTATCATAGAATGGCTACAATGGCGTGTTATGTTTTATGACTTTCACGGCAAAAATGCAAATGTTAACAACGAACTTTGTAGACAAATAAAAAAGCTTTTATTATCATTTAAATGCGGTTATTGTATGATTAAACATAACAACATTTTAGATATAGTCTGTATCTACATTATGGAATTTTCCATACACTGATAGGTTTAATAGTTTATGAATAAGAGCCTATTGAGTAGACCACGGTCGAATGAAATTATGCGGAAATCCATCAACTTGAAGGTTTTAATTTCTTTAAAGAAAACTTCTTAACGGATTTCAATAATATTTCGTGCATTTATTAGCAACATATCAAGAAATAAAATACTCAAGTTATAAGGTTGTAACTTGATCTGCCATCTTGTAAAAAAATCATATGTTTATTACAAAGGTATTTAAAAAAAAAAAGAGTAATATCATATGCAAATGATTTATTTGATTTGATACATTGAAACAATCGCTCATCTGTCAACGCGGAGCGTTTTCCTAGTTAGATGAGCGTAGCGAAGCGAAGTGAATCTTTCCATACAACTCGATCGGCGCTTTGTCTGTGTGTCTGTATGTATGTCTGTATGTATGTATGTATGTATGTATGTCTGTATGTGCGCCAAATTTTGTTCGTCGCGCACAGGTCAAACGGCTTGACGTATTTGGCTGAAACTTTCAGGAAACGTTTGTGACTACTAAACTCGATGCTGTTAACATAACCAGCAAAATTCGTCAAGATGCCAACCTACAAAAAATTAATTACTGAGAAATACAATTTGTTTATTTATTTAATTAAATGAAAACTTACGAACGGATTTAAATGATGTTTGACTTGTAAGTTCACATCAATAGTATCAACGCTCGATAATAGTTTCAAAATTGTAAGTTCATCCGCCATGTTATAAAAAAATATTGTTTCTTTACGGTAATGATTTTTTCATTTTTATAGTGTTCCACCGATATCATTCGCATTTGCGGATTTTTGCAGTTAGATGCACATAGTAAACACAAAAATAGTGTACGCAATCATACCTTTCTCACTATTATTTGGAATCTCGATAGCTGTCATAGAATGGCTACAATGACGTAAGATGCAAACCTACAAAAAATTAACAACTAAAACACATGTTTTCTTATTTATTTAATTAAATTTAAACTAACAAACCGATATGAATAATTTTTTATATATAATTCCACATCAATAGTACCAACACGCGACAGCAGTTTCAAAATTTTAACTTTAACCGCCATGTTATAAACAAATATTGTTTATTTGCGGCAGTAATTTTCTTCGTTTTTACAGTGTTCCACCGATATTATTCGCATTTGCGGACCATTGAAGTAAGATGCACACAGTATGCTGCCGAAATGGCTTACGAAGTCAGACCTTTTTCACAATGTATTTGGAATTTTGATAGCTATCATAGAATGGCCACAATGACGTGTTATGTTTTATGACGTTCACGGTAAACATGCAAAAGTTAACAACGAACTTGGTCGACACATTAAAAAGCTTTTATTATGATTTAAAAGCGAGTTATTGTATGATTAAACAATATTTAATATTAGATATAGTCTGTATCTACATTATGAATTTTTACTTACACTGATAGGTTTGATAGTTTATGAATTAGAGCCTATTGAGTAGACCACGGTCGAATGAAATTATGCGGAAATCCATCAACTTGAAGGTTTTAATTTCTTCAATGAAAACTTCTTAATGGATTACAATAATATTTCGTGCATTTATTAGCAACATATCAAGAAATAATATACTCAAGTTATAAGGTTGTAACTTGATCCGCCATCTTGTAAAAAAATCATATGTTTCTTATAAAGGTATTTTTTTTTTTAAAGAGTAATATGATATGCAAATGATTTATTTGATTTGATACATTGAAAAAAATCGCTCATCTGTCAACGCGGAGCGTTTTCCTAGTTAGATGAGCGTAGCGAAGCGGAGTGAATCTTTCCATACAACTCGATCGGCGCTTTGTCTGTGTGTGTGTGTGTGTGTGTGTATGTATGTATGTATGTATGTGCGCTAAATTTTGTTCGTCGCGCACAGGTCAAACGGCTTGACGTATTTGGCTGAAATTTTCGGCTAACGTTCATTACTACTAAACTCGATGCTGTTAACATAACCAGCAAAATTCGTCAAGATGCCAACCTACAAACAATTAATTACTGAAAAATAAAATTTGTTTATTTATTTAATTAAATGAAAACTTACTAACGGATTTAAATAATGTTTCACATGTAGGTTTATATCAACAGTACCAACAATTGACAATAATATCAAAATTGTATGTTTATCCGCCATGTTATAAAAAAATATCGTTTATTTACAACAATAATTTCTTCATTTGTACAGTGTTCCGCCGATATGATTCGCATTTGCGGACTTTTGCAACTAGATGCACATAGTATACACCAAAAATAGCGTACGTAACAATACCTCTGCACTATTATTTGGAATTTCGATAGCTGTCATAGAATGGCTACAATGACATTAGATGCCAACCTACAAAAAATTAACAACTGAAACACGTGTTTTGTTATTTATTTGTTTTAATTAAAACTTACACACGGATATTAATGTTTTTTATATGTAGGTGCACATCAATAGTACCAACACTTGACAACAGTTTCAAAATTGTAGCTTTAACCGCCATGTTATAAACAAATATTGTTTATTTACGGCAGTAATTTTTTTCGTTTTTACAGTGTTCCACCGATATGCTTCGCATTTGCGGACCGTTAAAGTTAGATGCACATAGTATGCTGCAGGAATGGCTTACGCAGTCAGACCTTTCTCACTATGTATTTGGAATTTTGATAGCTATCATAGAATGGCTACAATGACGTGTTATGTTTTATGACCTTCACGGCAAACATGCAAATGTAAACAACGAGCTTGGTCGACAAATTAAAAAGCTTTTATTATGATTTAAAAGCGGGTTATTGTATGAATTATTAATATTACATTTTAGATATAGTCTGTATCTACATTATGGAATTTTCCATACACTGATAGGTTTAATAGTTTACGAATTAGAGCCTATTGAGTACACCACGGTCGAATGAAATTATGCGGAAATCCATCAACTTGAAGGTTTTAATTTCTTTAAAGAAAACTTCTTTACGGATTTAAACAATATTTCGTGCATTTATTAGCAACATATCAAAAAATAATATACTAAAGTTTTAAGGTTGTAACTTGATCCTCCATCTTGTAACAAAATTATATGTGAATTATAAAGGTATTTTTTTTTTTAAAGTTTAATATATATGCAAATGATTTATTTGATTTGATACATTGACAAAAAACGCTCATCTGTCAACGCGGAGCGTTTTCCTAGTTAGATGAGCGCAGCGAAGCGGAGTGAATCTCTCCATACAACTCGATCGGCGCTTTGTCTGTGTGTATGTATGTATGTCTGTATGTCTGTATGTCTGTGCGCTAAATTTTGTTCGTCGCGCACAGGTCAAACGGCTTGACGTATTTGGCTGAAATTTTCGGTCAACATTTGTGAGTACTAAACTCGATGCTGTTAACATAACCAGCAAAATCCATCAAGATGCCAACCTACAAAAAATTAATTACTGAAAAACAAAAATCGTTTATTTATTTAATTAAATGAAAACTTACAAACGGATTTTAATGATGTTTCACTTGTAGATTATCATCAACGGTATTAACACTTGACAATAGTTTCAATATTGTAAAATCATCCGCCATGTTATAAAAAAATATTGTTTTTTTACGGTAATAATGTTTTCATTTTTACAGTGTTCCACCGATATCATTCGTATTTGCGGATCTTTGCAGTTAGACGCACATAGTATACACAAAAATAGCGTACGCAATCATACCTTTCTCAAAAATATTTGGAATCTTGATAGCTGTCACAAAAAGGCTTCCATTACGTAAGATGCCAACCTACAAACAATAAGTTACTGAAAAACATGTTTTTTAATTTATTTAATTTAATTAAAACTTACACACGGATATAAATGAGTTTTTGCATATAGGTCCACATCAATAGTAGTAACACTCGACAAAAGTTTCAAAATTCTAGCTTTAACTTCCATGTTGTAAAAAAATATTGTTTATTTACGGTAATTTTTTTTTCATTTTTACAGTGTTCCACCGATATGATTCGCATTTGCGGACCATTGAAGTTAGATGCACATAGTATGCTGCAGGAATGGCGTAGGGAGTCAGACCTTTCTCACTATGTATTTGGAATTTTATTAGCTTGCATAGTATGGCTACAATGACGTGTTATGTTTTATGACTTTCACGGCAAACATGCAGAAAATAACAACAAACTTGGTCGACAATTTAAAAAGTTATTATTATAAATTAAATGCAAGTTATTGTATGATTAAACAATATAACATTTTATATATAGTCTGTATCTACATTATGGAACTTTCTATACACGGATAGGTTTAATAGTTTATGAATTAGAGCCTATTGAGTAGACCACGGTCGAATGAAATTATGCGGAAATCCATCAACTTGAAGGTTTTAATTTCTTTAAAGAAAACTTTTAAACGGATTTAAATAATATTTCGTGCATTTATTAGCAACATATCAAGAAATAATATACTTAAGTTATAATGTTGTAACTTGATCCGCCATCTTGTAAAAAAATCATATGTTTATTATTAAGGTATTTTTTTTTTTAAAGAGTAATATGATATGCAAATGATTTATTTGATTTGTTACATTGAAAAAAATCGCTCATCTGTCAACGCGGAGCGTTTTCCTAGTTAGATGAGCGTGGCGAAGTGGAGTGAATCTTTCCATACAACTCGATCGGCACTTTGTCTGTGTGTACGTATGTATGTATGTCTGTATGTATGTATGTATGTATGTATGTATGTGCGCTAAATTTTGTTCGTCGCGCACAGGTCAAACGGCTTGACGTATTTGGCTGAAATTTTCGGGCAACGTTTGTGACTACTAAACTCGATGCTGTTAACATAACCAGCAAAATTCGTCAAGATGCCAACTTACAAAAAATTAATTACTGAAAAATAAAATTTGTTTATTTATTTAATAAAATGAGAACTTACAAACGGATTTTAATGATATTTTACTTGTAGGTTCACATCAACGGTCCCAACCATTGACAACAGTTTCAAAATTGTAAGTTTATCCGCCATGTTATGAAAAAATATTGTTTATTTACGACAATACTTTCTTCATTAATACAGTGTTCCACCGATATGATTCGCATTTGCGGACTATTACAGTTAGACGCACATAGTATACACCAAACATAGCGTACGTAACCATACCTATGCACTATTATTTGGAATTTCGATAGATGTCATAGAATGGCTACAATGACGTACGATGCCAACCTACAAAAAATTAACAACTGAAACACATGTTTTGTTATTTATTTAATTGAATTAAAACTTACACGCCGATATAAATATGTTTTTATTTGTAAGTCCACATCAATAGTACCAACACTCGACAACAGTTTCAAAATTTCAGCTTTAACCGCCATGTTGTAAAAAAATATTGTTTATTTTCAGCTATATCTGTCTTCATTTTTACAGTGTTCCACCGATATGATTCGCATTTGCGGACCATTGAAGTTAGATGCACATAGTATGCTGCCGAAATGGCTTACGCAGTCAGACCTTTCTCACTATGTATTTGGAATTTTGATCGCTATCATAGAATGGCTACAATGACGTGTTATGTTTTATGACTTTCACGGCAAACATGCAGAAAATAACAACACACTTGGTCGACAATTTAAAAAGCTATTATTATAGTTAAAATGCGAGTTATTGTATGATTAAACAATATTACATTTTAGATATAGTCTGTATCTACATTATGGAACTTTCCATACACTGATAGGTTTAATAGTTTATGAATAAGAGCCTATTGAGTAGACCACGGTCGAAAGAAATTATGCGGAAATCCATCAACTTGAAGGTTTTAATTTCTTTAAAGAAAACTTCTTAACGGATTTAAATAATATTTCGTATATTTATTAGCAACATATCAAAAAATAATATACTTAAGTTATAAGGTTGTAACTTGATCCGCCATCTTGTAAAAAACTCATATGTTTATTACAATGGCATTTATTTTCTTGAACGAGTGATATTATATGCAAATGACTTGTTTGATTTATAAAAAAAAACAAGGTCGCTGGCGCGACCTTGGTCCGTGGCTTTGCCGCGGACGGGCTTTCCTCGCCGGTCACTTCCGGCTCAATTCACAAACTGATCAAATACTGACATTGGCACTTGTTAAATTTAAAAATAAACGACGTAAAGTAAATGAACTTTTTTTTTATAAATTAATAGTAGTAAATTGATAACTCCGAGATACCAGGGTTATATGATTTTAGTTTTTTAAAAGATTCCTCACGAGATTAAAAATTGTCTAGCTGATACGATGGTTCAATGATATTATTTGAAATCGTGACACACAACTCTCGTATCACTATTACCTGAGTAGCATAGCAAATTTATACTGCACCTTTTGATACAAGCATGAAATTTGTCTCAGGGCTAGATCTACCTAACATATGCATTTTAAGATTTGGAGGCCAAAAAACAATCCTCCGCGGACAGTAGTTATGACGTCATCAAGATGGCCGCTGCTTTGAAACGCTTTCATCAGTACCTATATCTCGAGAACCACCGGCTCGATTCTTATTTTTTTTTTTTTTAATTAATCGTCATTAAATTTTCGTTTAATATTGTTGCTTACACAAGTACTTATTTGTTGATAATAACTTTGATATTTAAACAAACATGATAATGACAAGTGATAATGTATGTCTATTTCCGCCAAAACTTTTAAAAAATGGGTTGAATTAAAAAATGTGTCTTGTAAACATTGTTTCGTATTTAATTACCTATAAAACATGACCTAATATATGTTCAGACCATGCCGTTAGGCCATAATAATTAATTGAACACTAGGAGGTAGCGGGCATAGACCATCATCACGGCGCTCACTATTGCGTTGCGCCGTTGCCGGCATTCATAATAATCACAGATACATTGCAGGTTCATAATTGTACTTATTTTTTTTTCTTGATGAATTTTTTAATTAGACCTATGCATAAATTGTTATGGTGGAAATAGACAAACATTATCACTGGTCATTATCATTTTTTTTTTTTTAAATAACTCAGTAATTATCAACAAATGAGTATTTGTGTAGATAACAATATTAAACGCAAATTTAATGACGGTTAATTTAAAAAAAAGAAATTAAGAATCGAGCGAGTGGTTCTCGAGATACACTGATAAAAGCGTTTCAATGCGACGGCCATCTTGATGACGTCATAACTCCTGTCCGCGGAGGATTTTTTTTGGCCTTCAAATCTTAAAATGCATATCTTAGGTAGATCTAGCTCTGAGCAAAATTTCATGCTTGTATCAAAAGGTGCAGTATCTGGCTGAAAATCCTTGCTATGCTATTGAGGTATATATCGACATCATTAGAATTATGATTTTATTTGTAAATGGACTTATGCCATTTACTGTAGGGCGCGACCAATTTAAAATGCACACATAATAAACATAAATTAGGGACCACTATTTCTTAAATAATTAATCATAACAACAATAATAACAATAACATTAACAATTTATTTTATTTATTTTTTTTTTTCCTTCTTGTGCCAAGATGGCTTTTTCAGCCATTCTTTTGTCTTACTATCCAATATAAAACTGCTTCCTTTTCTGGCCTGCTCATATCATTGGGCAGGGAGTCGATAAAAACCTTGAGGGCAGCACATCTAAAAAGATGTGCCCTGTCTTGTACATCGGAGCTGCACAATTTACACGTTGCCGGTTCTTTGCTGATGTTGAAGCGGCTCAGGTGATGCTGCAGGACGTCATGGCCTGTTGCCAGCCGGAACTGGGCGGTGGCCGTCTTTCTGGACCAATTTTTATCAGGTCCTCTGTTGATCTCTGCCCACCAGCTTTTGGCTCGTAAGGCCTCTTCATATGTGCTTTTGTACACCTTTTTGATAGCTGTCTTGATCTTGATTTTAGCACCTCTGAAGGACGTAGCCGCAGCTTGTGGAGGAGCAGCTTTCGTAGCTTTTTTGGCCAAGAAATCAGCTTTTTCGTTGCCCAGGATCTGGCAGTGGCTAGGGATCCATTGAATTTCTAGTTCTTTATTCTGCTGACGGAGACTGGCAAGGGAGTTTTTGAAGAGCAGCGATTGGGGGTGGAGGTTCACTGCTTGAGAGACAAATTGGATTGCTGAAGCGCTGTCGCTAAGGATAACAAATTTTGTCTTGTTGAGTGGGAAGGCTGGCACCTCTGCAATTTTTTGAGCCGCTCTGGCGATGGCTGCAACCTCCGCATCGAAGTATGTTGTGCCAACGCCCATCGGAGTGGCTTCCTCGAAGAAAGTGCAGTAGATGCTATAGCCGGTTCTATGTGTGGCTGAGTCGTAGGAGCCATCCGTGAAAATGTGCACCCACTCTTTCAGAGGAAAATACTTTTTCAAGTGTACCTCAGTTAGCGCTTTCAGCTCTTTCTTGTCGAGACCTTCCTTTTTCTCAATGCCATCTATTTTTATTCCTGGTATAAGCTGATTGGATCTATCTGGAAGGGAGGCCGGCAGTGGGACGTCAAAAGGTTGGCGTACCGCGACCAGGAGCTCGGGGCAGACTTTTTCTTTCAGCTTAGTGACCGCTTCAGCGAAGTTGGTGTGAGCCATTACTCTTGAGGTTGGGTAGTTGAGCCATTTGTCAGGGTCGAGGCGTGCCAATTTTTCATGCAGCTGGATAGCCCGCTGTTCTCTACGCAGCTGCATTGGCTCGATTTGGCTGTACCATTCCATGGCGTCTATAGGGGTGGTTTTCACTGCACCGGTGATGAGTCGGAGGGCTTGATTTTGGACTCTGTCGATGAGACGGGCCTGGGAGGCGGCGGCTGCAGGGAAAATTTCGGTGCCATATTCGATAGCTGGTCTTACGTAAGTAGTGTATGTCAGCGTTAGTGTATCTAATTTGGCACCCCAGGAAACACCACAGGCCCTCTGCATTAGACGTAATCGTTTTTCACCCTTTTCTGCTGCCTTTTCAAAGTGGAGCTTACCGGTCACTTTTTTGTCAAGGGTAACGCCTAGGTATTTCATCTCATTAGTCTGTTTAATGTTTATACCGTCAAGAGGAATGTTAAAATTAAAAGGTTTATTGCTCATCGTGAAGTAGGTGCAGAAGGTTTTGCTGCAGTTGATCTTAAAACCATGTACCTGGAGCCAGCCTGCAGCAATTTTCATGGCACGAATCATTTTTTGTTCCATGCTGACTGGGCATTTTTCTGTGAAAAATATGACAAAGTCATCAGCGTAAGCTTTGACTTTTATAAGCTTTTTTTTAAGCTTTGACAATTTATAGATCGAACCAGTTCTACGAACCTGTTAGGGTTGGGGATGTGAGAATATCCTTGATAGATATCCATTTCGTAAATGAAAATTAACGGCACGTATCACAAATTGAATCGAAATCAGTCAATGGAGCCATTTTTCTTTGACCAATCTTTTGTTAACACAGTCTTAAAGCCGTTGATTCATGCTTGCTATATTGTTGTTTCTCTCAAAGTCATTAAAAATTACGTTACCAAACAATTGAAATGTTAACAATTCTTTATATATTATACAACACGTTGAAAGTTCATTATAACTAATGCACAACCAATTATTTTAAAATACTGTGTCGCACAAGTACTATCTATTTACGATCACACGGCCTACACATGTGTTCATACAACGTGCACAAACAAAGACAAATAAATATAACACACACAAGGGTGAAGTGAACACCTTAAACGCAATATCCAATAATCACTTCATTAATGTTGATAGCACACTCATAGATCGTCGATTATACAAATCACATGGACAAGTCAACACGCACCCTTGCACTCGCTGTGGTCTACTGCATATGTGGACGGATTTTGTTCTCATACTGATTTTAAGAAACAACCCCCCTCATGCCACGTAAATATCGGAAACCATAACGGCCACGGCCAGGCACAAATTATGTGACACTTTCCAGATGAAATTTGATCCTTACAGTCAGCCCCACCGATTATAGCATGACCAAACCATTACGCGGACCACAAGGCATCTGTTTTCACAGCACAAGAAATTCTACACAAATGGGGGAAATTAGGACATGGCAATAATCCGTAAACGATATACCAGGAAACATAGAGATCGGTAGGCCTAACGAGTGCATCAAAAATAATCATACAATATATATCATATTGCACAATGGTCATAAACTACATGAAACAATAAATATAACAGATTTCGTAGATATTGTTCTAAGTGCGATAAAACAATTTGAATTCAGTAAAACGTAATGCTTTGATACTTTGACTTTTGGGCAAGACACGTACTACATACCAAAATTATGAAAATAATAATTATTATTGGTGAACCAATAATACTAAAAATAAAATAATTAGAATCCTGAGACACAACTCCCATAAAACAATAACGACATCATTAGGATTATGATTTTTTACCTGTAAATTGGACTTGCAAAAAGGAGAATGAATGCTATTTCTACTATATGAATTATTAATTTCTTTATGCATGCCATGTAAGGGCTGAAATTTATAATCTGATAATGTTTCTACATACTGTTGTGGCATTAGAACATAGTGACGAACAGTGTCCAGATAGGCAAAATGAATTCTATCACGGCCGCACAGTCAAAACTGCGAGCTATACGATAATTTAGGTGCATGTTCCGTTTTTTGTATAAACACATGGTAAGATTCCCCCTCCCTCTCCGCCTCTGTGAAACAGACCCCGATGTGAAACAGACCCTCATAATTCACTTACCACTAAACATGATGCCATTAACCAATAAGCTGGCAGCGTGCTTTTACAGTGAAGCCACAGTTTACTGACGTTTCGTCACACAACATATCAATTAACTTCAATTAATTAAATACATACAGGGGGAAGTCGGAAGGGTTTATTTTATATCCAACTGTCCGGTTTGAGGATCACATGGGACAAGCTAAGAAAGTGGACCGTATAAAGAAGCATACCTATAACTCGACTATTTCCTATTATACGACCTATTACAATCTTACAGATATCGGAGTAAGAGGTCTTATGATAGTTGATAGGTGAAGAAGAACCTGGTTTTTCGAGACGTCCCGAAAATTATTCAAGCCGAGTGCAAGCTTCACCGAAGATATTTTTTATGCATTTTACGTTTATCTATTTCTATTTTTAGGCATCACTTTCTTATTAGCTTTTTAAAACATACATTACGTGTTAATTGCTTCAGTTTCAATTTTTGTTTTTAATAAATGTTTTGTTATTGTTCCGTGTCGAATGGCAAGAGCTTTGGCTGTAGAGACCGATATTGTTAATGAAGGTTCTACTATCATCAAGTCGTTTGATGTTCTGGTTACGAGAGGTATGTGCATGGTTTCTTGCGAATATTAATCAGTGATACATACGAATAAATATTTCAACGTAATACAACCAATTTGATAATCGCTGTCGTATCATACGAAAGTATACCACAAAGTTGCAACTGCTCTAACTCCGGCCGTACATACAAATCTCTTGCTAATTGCGCTATCGGGTACATCCCGCAAATATTAGAAAGAAAAAATGATACACTGTACACACTTCATAAAATCTTAGTATGTAATATAGGCCTACACTTTACAGTGTAGGCCTACACCAAATAAATACAGCTCTGTGTAATATTAATATCATGTTTTAGTTTTCCGTATTACAACTTTCACGTTTTTTTTTCAATAACAGCCATATGCATTTTGCAAGGGTAGCATCGTTGAGTAACTAACATATAATCCGGCTTTGAAGCATGGCGACATACGGTCTGGGCCAGACATTGTTTTTGTATCACCGGACAAATCCTCGGTTTTTGCATTGCCATAATAGTAATTGGGCATCTAAC
Organism: Isoperla grammatica; assembly: GCA_945910005.1. Taxonomy (NCBI): domain Eukaryota; kingdom Metazoa; phylum Arthropoda; class Insecta; order Plecoptera; family Perlodidae; genus Isoperla; species Isoperla grammatica. Next base: position 50,896,794 of record OX246737.1, on the reverse strand, counting down.
AATGGAAGACTCATTTGCGTAAGTGTACTACAACAGTCATTCCACATTTTGTCCACGCACACGTAAACACGAGCATTCCACTTGTCGTTCTTTATAGCGCGAGGCTGAGCTGAGGATCGTTCAAACTAGAATTATTCATCTATCCTTCAACCAATAGCATTGCTAATTTACATATTACATTCCTTTAGTGACAAATGCCATGCAAAAAATCAGTAATATGGGTTGCAATCTTCAACCAGAAATAAATTCATTTATCTTGCCGAGCCCAAAATGCGGGCCAAAACTTGACCTGTTTAGTCACCCCTGGATAATATTTTATGTATTATTTTGTTTTTTTCTATCACATACGACTGGATTTACAACATGAATGCGTATTTTTCGTAACAATGCATAAACATTACTTCAGATTGGCCATAAAGTGTAAAACCAAAAACACAATTTAAAATTGAATGAATTTTCTGTAACACGTAGCGTCTCAAATACAAATGTCAGAAATGTAAATGTTACGCCATTCTAAAGTCAAAGGATTACTACAGGTCAAGTTTGAGTTTCATAATGATAACGCAAAATTGATAGCAGACATTTTTTAAAAAACCGTAGCGATGTGCAAAGTAACAAATTTTGTTGTCTTACAAAACTTGCACTTAGTGGTACTTACGCCCGGCTCAAAATATTGAGATTTACAAAACACATACGTCATTCTACTGAGATCATTATTGACAAGTTTCATTTATATTCGTTAATATCTTCTACTTCAAATAAATACATCTTTCTTGTCGCGCGTGAAATGCGAACGGATACATACATACATACATACATACATACATAAATCTGGTGCAAACTTATAAGGCCGCTGTCGCGCCCTAAAAAACGTTCATCTGGCAACGCGGGGCGTTTTCCTAGTATTAGGGTAATGTTATTAGATCATGGGTTGGGCATGCTAAACTATAAGCTTTCGTTAGATCTTCCGTTGGATCCTGCCGGGTACTGCGCTATACTAGCTCCTATAGTAACTATTAACTAATATCATGCCGACCTCAGGTTCTATCTATACGGCCTCTTTCATGCAATGATGATGAAGAAGGGAGGAGGGGAAACCCGGTACCGGCACTTAGCCTAGTCCTGTCGAAAAGTACTAAGGGGACCATCAGCTTTACGTCCCATCCGAAAGGACGGTGTAACTTTGACCAGTCATATAGGTTCCTCCACTAACCTGGACTGCCGAGCAGTTGACGAGAAGAACAAAGCTGTTACACAAGCTTTCGAACCCTCCAATCTGCTCTAACCAACGGTAACTAGAGTTTCAGAGGAGAGTGGTCACCCATCCACCTCCTGGCCTAGCCCGAGGTTGCTTAACTTCGGTGTTCGTATGGGAACCGGCTAAACGACCGCGGCTTAACCGTTGGGTAACCAAGTATACGACCGTAAATTATCACCAAAGCCGGGTTTTCATGTCCGTCAACATTTTTAACTTTCGTCGCGGCATCTCGCGATAACTTAATTCATTGTTTTGATTGGTCAAATATCATTTTCGTCGCGTCGCGTCAATGAAAACCCGGCATGGATCTGTATAAAATATAGTAGAAACTATAGTGCAGTAAAAAATTAAGTTGGTAGGGGCTACTATTAGACTCAGCTAATTCTTTATGTTGGGGAATCTTGAGCAATGCAACCGTTTCTATAAACTGGAAGAAATGAGCGCTCTTATGCTCTATTAGTGTATTTAGGTGTTTAACCTCTGAATACAGCGAGATTTAGAGAGAAGACACACTTAGGAGTAAATAAGTTACTTCCAACGGCAAAAGAATATGCGGCAGGATCCAGTCTCAGGCGAGTAGATAAAAAGAACATCCGCAAAGTGCCAGCTATATTTTGAAATTTTGATCATGGGAATTCGGGGGGGGGGGGGGGGGGGAGGATGTCAAGAGTATTTACAAGTATTTACTCACTAACGTCGCATATTTTAAGACTGGTTTCAAATTGAAGTCAAACTATGAATAATAATGTCGAGTATGGTGTTGTACGGAAATCAAGAATGTCCGTCAAATATCAAATACCACCTCTGATGTCAGAAAGGACAAAGGTAAACTGGAAAAGAGCTAAAAATGGAATAAAACTTACCCGGCGAGCTACCATGAAGTTGGGTAGTTGTTATATTGCTTTGATTGTAGTCAGCACTTTGTGTAAACAAAATTATCAAAGTAGCCACATGGAACGTGTAGACACCGGCTTTGTCAATATGGTAAAGGATTAATGGGTGAGTATCGGGCCAAATAGGTTGTTTTTGTGGAAACTAATGTATTTCGATAATAGCAGCAGTACACAAACACATGGTCGAGCTCAAGGCTGCCAGTACGATGGGTTGGAACAAAAGGAACAAAGTCCTTCTCGCTTGCTTCCGTTTCGCGATGCTTTATAGTGCAGAATTCAAAAATGGTTTAATTGGTCTTCGAAAGGCTGTTAAAATGTTGTCTTATGAATTCTTCTTCAGTACTCAACACCTTCGTTGTCGGAATAGCATCTCTCAACTCATTCCGTAAGGCTACTTTATACTGTATTAATATTACCCCCGTTTGCATGGAGGATTCCAACCGAGATGGAGTTGGATTTTTTATTCAATCTCAGTTCACTTCTCATATAAACACTTCTCGAAGAGGATTAGATTCGTTCAATCGACTCCCACAAAATGCGGGCGTGAGACAATCCCAGTTGATTGTCGTCATGTAGACAGAATCACATGACTGTGTGGATAACACTTCAAACTCATGCAAACTATCTTTAAACTTTTTACTTTATTTCCTCCAAAAACAAAACATCTCTATTACGGTACACATTTGAGTAATCACTTAACGTCAGTATGGTCAAGGGATGCTACTTGGTATTGGGCTTCCACGTTTAGAGTACTCTTGTGCTCAATCATGGACTAAAACATTGCAAATAAACAAACAAATTGATGAACAACATTTTTATCTTTGTTTTCGATCATGTTTATTCTATCGATATTTAGTTGGGGGGGGGGGGGGGGGCAGGCAATGCTCAACTGTTCAACGTCATAAAACTAAACAGGATTTGATTAATAATTATCGATTCACCATATTTTTCGATCACATTTTCAACGCACAAACAAAATTGAAATAACTGAAAAATACCTCTTGTTATATAAAAAAAAAAAAAAATTGACCAACTCGCCGACCTCGAAGGTAGCGAGAACAATGGAATTAGTTTCATTATTTGGATGATAATCTGTGTCTACCTTCCGTATGCGAACGAATCCTCACATCATGTTCGAAAAACTCGAGTTGAAATGTAAATCCCGCTCAGCGCTGCTAATTCCAGACAATGGCAGTTGATTAGTGCTCGGAAGGGAATGAATTAGAGCCCTGGCTAATGCTGTGTGAGAGAGTCAGAGCCGTAGAAGACCGGTAACATCCCTTAACTCGATTTGCACATGGCTAGAGCTTTCAAATTTCATTCCACGAGATTTTTTAATTCCATCTGTGATGGGATGATTAGCTTCGTTGCTGGAAAATTGGAAGTTGATGTTTACTTGTTACCAATTTTGTGTTCGTTTCATGTAGGAATAGAGTTTCAGTTTCCGTTTTACGTTGCTGTACATGTAGCCAAAACTAACGGAGACGATGAGTGATGGATGGTTGGCCCTACCCTATTTACTAGGAGACTGGGCAGGGTTATGCTGTTGTGACGCAGCCACAGGGGACTCGAGAAGCCCCTTGCCCAGTCTCAGCTACCTGTCACTATCACATACGTTTCATGTAGTGGAAGAAACAAAGATAAACATGCAGATAAAACAGTGTGCATTAATTATTGAGAAATAGAAAATATAATGATTATAGTTCAGAGTTGTAGATAATTGAAAAGATTTTGAGAGAAGTGTTTTCTCTCTTGCGAGTACCAGTCATCACGTGCGAAGCTAATCGAAATGATTGGTGGGTTAGAGGGGCTGTACCCGACCAACGTCCAAGTCTACTTCTGCTGGAGAACGTTAATGGCTTTCGTTCTTCACATCTCACTGGCGGACAAGGAACGTTTGACAGACCAGTCAACGAAGTTAAATAAACAATAAATAGTGTTACATAATAATATAATGCACGCTTTTGGCGTTTGAGGAAAAGTGGTCACTCTTCTCGAAATGAATTTAACATACTAATGTGAAATTGTGTCTATAATTAGCATTGGAAGGCTAAACGAAATTTTATAGATTACTTGAATCACTGAAAGAAACTGAAAAATGTCAGGAACTGTACTGTTAATAAATAAACCAATACATTTGTATTTGCTGTCTACCCACTCGGACACAAAACTGACTTTTGACGGGGAATATATTATATAGTGTACAATTTGAATTTATAATGTGCCTCATTGCTACGACAGCTCGAAAGTCACCGTTTAACCGTGGATTAAAGTCAATACAATTAAGTTTTATGAAAAACGAACATAGAATCGAAACCTGGACCTTCTACCCTGACAGCAGAGATAAAGCCACAGCTACCAACAAGCCACACACGTTTTTGACTATTAACAATATTAGTAAAAGGTATTAATGTACTTTTTTTTCCGAAGGATCAAAAGGAATTCACGTGTGTAGGAATCTTCTTCCAGACATCTGCAGCAACTGTGCAATATTTTATACACACGCATATTATGCCTAATAAAATACTGTACCACGTGGATCTTTACAGCTGCTATAAATGTATGTTCCTGTCGTTTACAGACGGGCTTATTCGCGCTTGCAAAGTGATGAGTTCCATTGGTCCCCACTTCACTCACTGTCCTCTTCCTAGGTCCACGGTTAGATCGTAGGGATTCAGCTGCTATGAATGTGTATTCCTGTCGTTTACAGGCGGGCTTATTCGCGCTTGCAAAGTGATGAGTTCCGTTGGTCCCCACTTCACTCACTGTCCTCTTCCTAGGTCCACGGTTAGATCGTAGGGATTCAGCTGCTATGAATGTGTATTCCTGTCGTTTACAGGCGGGCTTATTCGCGCTTGCAAAGTGGTGAGTTGCATTGGTCCCCACTTCACTCACTGTCCTCTTCCTAGGTCCACGGTTAGATCGTAGGGATTCAGCTGCTATGAATGTGTATTCCTGTCGTTTACAGGCGGGCTTATTCGCGCTTGCAAAGTGGTGAGTTCCATTGGTCCCCACTTCACTCACTGTCCTCTTCCTAGGTCCACGGTTAGATCGTAGGGATTCAGCTGCTATGAATGTGTATTCCTGTCGTTTACAGGCGGGCTTATTCGCGCTTGCAAAGTGGTGAGTTCCATTGGTCCCCACTTCACTCACTGTCCTCTTCCTAGGTCCACGGTTAGATCGTAGGGATTCAGCTGCTATGAATGTGTATTCCTGTCGTTTACAGGCGGGCTTATTCGCGCTTGCAAAGTGGTGAGTTCCATTGGTCCCCACTTCACTCACTGTCCTCTTCCTAGGTCCACGGTTAGATCGTAGGGATTCAGCTGCTATGAATGTGTATTCCTGTCGTTTAAAGGCGGGCTTATTCGCGCTTGCAAAGTGATGAGTTCCATTGGTCCCCACTTCACTCACTGTCCTCTTCCTAGGTCCACGGTTAGATCGTAGGGATTCAGCTGCTATGAATGTGTATTCCTGTCGTTTACAGACGGGCTTATTCGCGCTTGCAAAATGATGAGTTGCATTGGTCCCCACTTCACTCACTGTCCTCTTCCTAGGTCCACGGTTTGATCGTAGGGATTCAGCTGCTATGAATGTGTATTCCTGTCGTTTATAGACGGGCTTATTCGCGCTTGCAAAGTGATGAGTTGCGTTGGTCCCCACTTCACTCACTGTCCTCTTCCTAGGTCCACGGTTAGATCGTAGGGATTCAGCTGCTATGAATGTGTATTCCTGTCGTTTACAGGCGGGCTTATTCGCGCTTGCAAAGTGGTGAGTTCCGTTGGTCCCCACTTCACTCACTGTCCTCTTCCTAGGTCCACGGTTAGATCGTAGGGATTCAGCTGCTATGAATGTGTATTCCTGTCGTTTACAGGCGGGCTTATTCGCGCTTGCAAAGTGGTGAGTTCCATTGGTCCCCACTTCACTCACTGTCCTCTTCCTAGGTCCACGGTTTGATCGTAGGGATTCAGCTGCTATGAATGTGTATTCCTGTCGTTTATAGACGGGCTTATTCGCGCTTGCAAAGTGATGAGTTGCGTTGGTCCCCACTTCACTGTCCTCTTCCTAGGTCCACGCTGGATCGTAGGGATTCAACTGCTATGAATGTATATTCCTGTCGTTTATAGACGGGGTTATTCGCGCTTGCAAAGTGATGAGTTGCATTGGTCCCCACTTCACTGTTCTCTTCTTAGGTCCAGGTTTGATCGTAGGGAGAGTTCCCCAAGAAGGTTGCAGCATCGTAACCTGGGTCGGCCAATGATAGGTTTTGCATTGATCGGCTCTGAATTGACCAGTATTAGAGGTGGAGGGCGCGCGCAGATGTGTCCAGTAGAGGGTTGCTGACCCCCTTGGGACACTGATCACAATATGTGTCCTCTTTAGGGCATCAGTGCAATTCTGTTCGGCATCCCCCCGTCGCCAAAACCTTCCGTTCCTTTCGCTCACCGTCCGTCTTACGGGGCTCTCACGAGGTGGATATAGAACACCTACTCAGCGTGAGTTTGACAGGAAAGTAATTAAACGGTATTTCTATGAACAATCGAGGAATGTCAAGAATGCTTGAAACATATGATCCACATGTGAGTACAGAATATAATAAAGGAATTTCACTATCGTGCATAATTCATTTTAAAGCGTGAGTTCAATTTTTGTGTGTTGGATCTGCATATTGCATAGGTGGTGCGAATGTTACATACATAACTACACCACACAAAGCACTAATTATTTTGCCCTGTGTCATATTCATAATTTTAAGCCTCATTGGCAATTTAGAAACAGTGAACTCTTAGAAATATTAGTTTTGAATTAAAAATTGATGATTCCTTCCACATCTGATCAGCAGTTTTAATAGTGTTTGATGCCGAAAGTCGAATTATGTTCACAACCGTATAGCGCACTCGCTACGCAATCCAATTATAAATTGTTTCAAGGTGTACTTATTCAGAATTTTCCTTAAAAGAAAATGAAATTCAATGTGGTGGAGCTCCGTTCAATGACTTGTTGTCCACACTATACCGGTAACTGGTTAATCTACCTCACGATTTGTTTGTAAGCTACTCGACATACCAATGCATATAAGCATTGGAATAATATAAATAAATAAATTCACATTTAGAGTCGATCCACTCAGTAACAAGACTGATTTTCAGTGAACGATTCATTCATTCATATATATTATTATATTCATCTCAAAATTTGACAAAGTGTTTGCACCGAAGCGTAATTGATACTACTTTCCATCGATTCCCCAATTAATTATCACATGGTAAGGTAACATACTCGTTTATAGTGGCGTCTCCAAACTTGTTCCTCATAACGGTGTCACTTTAACATCTTTGCGATTTAAGGCGGTGTGCAAAACAGTACAATAACACTGTCCCGAACAATTCCAACAACAATCCTATTACAACGACTAGATCCTTGTAAGACGGTGTTTAATACCGTCACATTAACACGTAATACATTAAACAAATCAACGTGCTCTAGTTAAACCCCGTCTTAGACTGTAGACACTCGAGAGAAGTTTTATTTTAACTGCATCTTGTCTTCCTCCACCCCACATCTCGTTTTTATAAACCTCTTAAAGACGAGAGCTTTTCTCCGAAACGCCTTAATCTACTTGTCAATGCAAAAGAGCCTAGTCTACATCTTAATAACGCCAGCCGAAAAACTTTTCGAAGAAAATGTTTCATCTAAAAAAAAGTTCATTTCTGTAGAAAAATGTTTTCTACTTAGATCGTGCTGGCGGGGCTGGAATTAAAGAGGTACAACACGTTCCGTCTCTCTTGCTCTCGCGTAGCCGGGAAGCTTTTATCTCTGTTCATTCTCTCGGCAGTGCTTGTCCTGGTAATCCGGCTATCATGGAGAACCTCATTACGATGCAAATACCAACTCTTCCTCACTCAGCAGCTCAAAGCGTTCTTTTCTTTTTAAATTCGCCTCATCAAACTAAATGCCTTTATTTTACAACCCTCGTCTCCTAACCCTGTGCGAGGCGCTTACTTCACTTCGTATTTTGGAAATATTTTTTATCTACGAAGGGAGGAAGAAATTTTAGACAAATAAAAAGTAAGATGTAGATTTATTGTATAGTAATAATGGCACTTATATTTATGAAAATATGGTGCATTAGTTTTGTCAGAAACCTAATTAATAATACATTTTATTTTTATGGTTATGATATAAATGTTTTGGTGGTGCGCGCGCACCCGCCAATCGTGAATTCAAGACTGCTCATTCATTACGAATAACAAACTTATTTAATAATAACATTATGAGAGTATTTTATTTTATTCTGATACAATATTTATCTTTTCGCATACCTATTTAATTACACGATGCAAATATGCATCTCATACATTGAACAAAATTAATTGACTGAGAATTTGTATGTGTTTTTTTCAGGAGCGATAGGATACTGCTAAACATTGTTTTGTACATAAATTAATAGTGAGTGAGTAATGTTCATTATTCAAGTCATAGTGAATTTTCTGACCAAATTCGGGAATAAAAACATGATAGTAAAACTTCAAGAAATTGAACTATGATCTATTCAAATATTGCTTTATTTTTAGACGACGATCTGTTCATTTTTAGATACACGAATCAACATTCAGAACTAGTTTTTCTCACTGTTATACGGAATTATACTGTGAAAAGCACATCGTTCGACAATTTGCAGGCATCTTTTTTAATGTTAGAAACAATAAAAAGCGAATCACAAAGGTATTGCATATGAGATGACTAAAGGAATTCTCACTGTTGATGCGCAATGACAAATTAATTTCGTTCGCTCATCCCTTATAACATAAATTTATTATCACAGATTTCATTCTCCACACTCGACTTTGCTCATAATAAATTCACCATCCCCTTGCCAAACAATGACATACGTCATAAGGCTAATATTAGGTTCCTATCCTACAGCGTTGCCGCTATTTCCTTTACTCTAGAAAGTTAATAAAACATCCTTCTAGGCCGGCTGTTCTTATCGCAAGCTCAGGAGCCTCCATGTTGATTTAAACCAACGGTAATTAATAATAGTCGTTTTTCATTACATCAGGAAGCGTGTAGGCCTACTCTCTAAACGTTATTTAGATTCAAAGCAACACACAAGAAAGTAAATGGAACACAACGTTAGAGGCGTATATAGAACAACGTGAGACGGAAGGGGAGGGGAGGGGAAATGTGAGGGTAGGGGTGGGGGGTTCGATGCGCCAGTTGGTTTTAATAACGGGTTTGACATTTAATGAAGCCAAGCTCTCCCACTTCCCGCGTACCCAAACCCTTATTCCTGAATATGAAAAGAAACTTGTAAGTTTTGATAGAGGGGAGTCTACTATCTATTTTAATAACATTTACGTGAAATGGTATTGGATGTGAATGAGTTTTTATTTAAATTTTGAAGAAAACACAAATTTTGACTTTCTTATATAAAAAAAAAAGTAAGGTATGTATTATACATAGCAAAATAAACCTATAACAATGATCAAATACAATAACATTATGCTGTTCGCATCTTAAAACTTACACTGTACTTTATTTGATTAAAACTAGTCCATTTATTTCAATCGTTAATGTTATATTTAATTCTAGTGTAGAATAGTTTGAGTTGATTGAGATTGTAAGTTAATTTGAATTACTTTTCGTCTTTCAGCAAAAACCTAATAAATTGTAACTGCCATTTATTTGCTCTAATTCTTTCAATTCACAAATTCATATTGGGATTGGTGACTAATTTGTTGGACACTGGTCTGGTGAAATATAACTCGTGCCTTCCTGATTCGAACCCTCACCTGGACATGAATTTAACGCGTTTTATTTTTCATTTTCATATATCACTTCTCGTCGTCTCGATGCATATTTACCAAAATATAAATCTTAACGCCCAAATTCTTTAAATTACAAATTGTGCGACATCCGAATAGAAGTGAGAAGTCATTCAGAATCATGAATACACATATTTGTGGATTGGGTAGTAAAGTATGGCTCCCATCAAACGAAATTTCTTTACCCACTTGTGCGCCATAAATCAAAATGTTAATTGCGAACCTGGAGGCAGATTCGCGCAACAGCTTGCGCCTTGTTCCTGATGAAGTCGGAAGGTGACAAGATGGGAACGTGAACAAAGTACGAGGCTCGAAAGAAGAAATATGTTGGAAATTAACATTCACTTAAACGCATTTTTGAGGGAGGAAAAAATTCGAATTCTTTTTAAAACACATTTTTATTTGCTGCAGAGAATGAAATTTAACAGATATTCGTGCTCAACTGTTTCGTAGGGATTACATTTTGAAACTAAATTTAATATTATATCAATGTGCTCTTTGGTTCGCCCCACTCAACTACAAGAACATACTTAAGGATGGGAATAGGATATTATGTAATAATATAATAGGGAAGGTGGGGAGGGGGGAGGGGGGGGGGGGGGTTGGTAGTATATTATTAGTTTTTTTCCCAGACCGCTCGAAAGGAATCTTAAACATGGTGGACTCTGTGGACTATGATTGGCTCCATTGATGTCACTGCGTACAGCGACGAAATAACCTAACATAAAATAGAATCAATTGCTAGGTGGTTTCTCCTGTTACCAACGAAGACTGTCTTTAGAGTCCGATTCCTGGTTCGGACTGGGTCTGTTTTTAACTGAGTGATATAGAATGTAATACAAGCACCATTGCCTTTGGAGACATCATGGCAATCACACACGTAACAAATGCTATACAGCCTGTCACTTGTAAACAATTCCTCTATTTGAGTGGGTCGACAATATGATATAGAATAAACAGATTCATTTTGTATAATGTGACATGAATGAGAGGTCACTAACCAAATGAACAGAAATGGCTTCTGCAGGGTAAGTTGTCTACCAGTACCACACATGTTGCTATAGATTTTTTGAATTATGATCAGAATTTTGTTTCATACATCGGTTTTGATTAGTACCTAACATGAACTATTACATGTTGACTTCAGAACAAAACTTAAAACTATGTCATTGTTTACAATACTTGTACCCAAATAAATCTGGCATCATTTCGGTCTCGCACGAAGACACTGTCAGAAAATATGTTAACTAAAAGTAATACAGTTACATGTACTTGTAAACGTTTACATGTTAGGACTGAGCTGAACAGTGTAGCTTTTTGCAAGACCGGACTTGGGGGACCTGTTCCAAGATTTATTTTGTTATTATTAAAATATATAATTTTAATAACGTTTTCAGAAAATAACTTTTGTAAAAAAAAACCTGAACTGTTGAGTCCGGGCTTGTCGGGTACGAGGACGGGAAGTATAAGACCGAAACCCCTTACTCAGTCCGCCATGTAAATATGATACCCGAACCTCAAAACTGTACTCATCCCTTACGCAAAATTGTGTATTTGCTTGGTTAGAAAACTTGTATCAAATGAAACATAGACAACGATGGGCCTAGCCGCAAAATAACTAGTGGGCAGGCGAACGGCAGTATTATAAGTAAACGGCTCAACTTACATTTATATTTTCTTTACAAAATGTTATTATTTGAAAACTTTGTTAGAACTACATAGTTATAAGAAAATAAATATTATTTTCATGCTCTCTTAAGCTATTTAATTGAAGCTTGTAGTAAATTTTCTTCATCGATTTTCAAGACCACATTTTGCCGATCTATATTAATTTTGTACTTCAATGTGGTTCCCCGGCCACTTGCAACTGATAGCACCATTATTTTCTACTCTTAAAGCTGTCACTTCACCCCCCGACCCCCGAAACAATGACCTGGTTAAGCTACGCTACCGGGCGTAACTATATTTCGCACGCCGTCTACTAAACGAATATTTCAAGTTTATACCCAACAAGTATGAAACTGAGATAAGCACTTAGTGTGTTCGATCATCTTTTCCCTGATGAGTAATCAATTTCAAACCAGAAGCTGTATGTATATATATATTTTCTCATTAGCATTTTCGCTTTGTTTAACGCAAATACTGTTTTAACAAAATTATTTAGTTATTAAAGAGTAGCTCCAGTTTGATGTAATATATTCGCATTCAATCTTGTGTTCATCATCTGGGTTGTCAATTTACGGTGGCTATCGCAGTGCAGCGTGATTACCCAAGGCGGTAGACGGTGTGGGCGGTGGAGGGAGGGGCGGAGGGGGGGGGGGGGGGGGGGGGTAGGCAATCCTTCATCTCGAGTTGCCCATCTCCTGGTTATTACACTCTAGGCTATTAATCACGGAGATGAGACGAGAGAGCCAAAACTAGCCACTCTGGGTTCGGACACACAAGAGATGAAACAACTAGGACCTTTGCACAGTTAGTTTGTACTTTGATTTATCAGAGCAGGATAGTGAATACAAAATACTTTATGTTTAAATAAATATTTTAACGCCTGGTGTATGTGCCAAATAAATATTTTGGGTATCGGATAACTTGCTTTCAAAGCTGATCATTGTTGGTTGTAATTGTGAAAACAAGTTAGTGGACCACAAATATTTAGTTGGAAATTATAGAATCGGCCATAAGTTTATTTTTATTTTATAAATGGTTAGAAATTCTATTATTGAAATTGAAATTGTGTTCAAAGTAAATGTAATAATATAGACGTATGCCAAGATTGGCTATAAAACCAAATACACTTAAAACAATTTTAATTTTTGTTTTTAAGCAACTATATAATTAATTAATTATATATTATATACATAATATCCGGCTTTAATACAAAATTGAAAGTAAATGACAAAATAATATTTTCTTGATCTGAATTGCTTTCCCGATCTCGTTTAACATAAGGTTGTATGAATTAACTTGCTGCTGGAAATTTTAAAATATCTTCTAAATTATATCTAAACATAATATTAATATTACGGCTGAAAGTTTTCAATCTATTTCGGTAAATCCAAATTTTCTTTAAAGAACATCAAGGGGCCAACACATGGGCATATGAACCTTAATGTTAATATAATTACATTAACAATGTTCTATGAGAAGATAACTATTTTTGGAGCCCTCGGAGAGAATGTTAATAATTTCAGTTGAGGAATGTAAAATATGCATTTCATTTTTTAACTTCGATAAGAAATACTAGGTCTCTATACACCGAGTGTAGACTGCGACGCGCCACGCAAGGGGGGCGGATGGGTGGTGACGTGATGGATGTGGCTGAAGACAGATGACTATACTCGCCACTCTTCAAAGAAAGACTGAGGACTTGACTGAGGACTGCGTACAAACACAAGTCAAAACAAGACTACTGCAAAGGGTTATGACTTTTACTTTTCTCTTTAAATAATTTCTTTGAATGAATTATATGCGAATGAATCTAGAACTCATACTTTTGAGACGAGAGCTTTGGTGGAGGTGCCGGTCTCTTATAGGACTTTCGTTTTAGGCAACAATAATTAAATACACCACGAAAATACCATTATTTGTAAACTTTTATTATTAAAACACTATTTTAAGGGTTCGGGAAATTTTAATTTGGAAATATTACCAGTGAGGCATTCAGTGAGTAAAGGGGGCAAAGGATTTGTTAAGCAAACGTTCACCTGCCCATCACAAAACTTTTCATGTAATTTTTACTTTGGAAAAGTTCAGGAGTACCCGAAAGACGCTTCAATGCAAACAACTAATTTATTTACAGGTTCTCGCGTTATCTAATAATACTTAGTTTCAAATGTTGGTACTTTAAAAAAATGTGTTAGACAAACCTGTAAACATTTACTAACTAAATCGTTTGAAAATGTTCGATTTCGTTTGATTTCTAATGCAAATTAAATTGTAATCAGTATACGCTATCAGTAGATGCCATTACAATGTACATGCTGTTACGGGAAACACACCTTCAATAATTATCAAATCTGCACAATTAGCCTATATATAGCAATAATCCTGATTATTATTCAGAATACGAAATGTTGATCGTTACAATATTGTTTATTAGTGCTTAGCAACTAAACAGATGTGTTCCCTACAACAGCAACATTTTGCACGTACAAATTATAAAACTGTTAGTCTTTGATTTGTACATAGCGATTTATATATTTTGGATAATTTCTCTCATTTTTAAATCAAATTGTTTTAGAAACACTTTATTTTGGAACACATCTGTTTAGTTGCCAAGCACTTATAAACAATATTTAAACGATCAACATATTTTCGTAGTCTGAATAATAATTTTTGTAGTATGGGAAATTAGTTTGAACACGAGCATCAAAATTGAATGTTACTGTTTGTTAATAAGATACCTTTTCAACACGAACCACACAATATAATTATGCCGTTTTAAGAATTCAAACTTTTGATGAAATACCTATTGAAATTCAAATGAAGGGCAACTAATTTTGGTTGAGTTTGTCTTATTTAGGCTATTATTATAAAATGTGTATACATAATTATGTACACATACACAGTTTTTAAAACTCTACTTAGCTGCTCGCAACTAATAGTAATTTATAATACTCAAATTTGTACAAACGTCAACACGATATTTTGAAAGGTTAAAAATTAGCCAATTACTTTAAATAATTTCTTCATATATGCAAACGCATTGTTGACTACAAATCAGTAATACATTATTTTAAAATATTTGTTGGACGGTGAGGGGATCAAAATAATTGTTAAGTTTATTCAATGCAGTCTTCGATTTATTCCAACAATACGAATTTGATACGATGGCTCGTTTGAATATGAAATTAAATTGCTATATTTTAAGATACATATTCTTTGTTATTTGAAAAGATTTCTTTCTTCGTATTACTGTTTGTAATACCTCTTATACATTGGGATTGGTTGCACATGAGCATACACACACACACATTGATACATGTTGCATATTGATGAAAACAATACACTTATTCGCTATGTCCTCACAAGGGTATTTATTTCGCATGAGGGAACAAAGTATTCTAAATCTTACACTTTTACTCTATCGTTCTTGTTATCAAAGTTTCTAAACCACGCCATGAGTTGTGGAAGCCCTCAAGTAAAGAGAACCCTCAGTCTCAAGAGACAAATCTCGTTCCCTTAGTCCTGTAACAACGTTGGTCATTCGAAAACGGCTGGTCAAGCTAGCATTTTTATTAGCCTAATAATCTGTTAGTAGAACATTGTCAGCAACGCTTTAGTATTCAAGAGAGAATAGTTGTTAAACCAGAGTGTGCTAGGGGATGAAAGTAGTCTATATGGGAGGTCTAATATATACCCCTTGGAGGATATGCAATCCCGCACGACGACCTCATAAACCACGCCACATTTTGGTAGGCGGTCAAAATGTCGCAATGCTTCGTCTTCCTCTCTCTCTCGCACTAACCAGCTCCCGCGTAGCGCGCTCTCTCTCTGTCAACACATCGCACGAGTCACTGCAAATGTCTCCCATAAGCCAAACCATAAGCCATATTCGTACACCCTGCAATCTTCGTGTTCCGAAACGCAAATGTTTTTCTGCCCTCTCAAGATTTTAAATGTGGTCGTCGCCTGCGATATTTTTGCCAAGACGGTTCGTAATACGAAACCTTGGGGGCTGTGGGAGCGGATGGAAACATCATTTTTGTACGAGGGAGGAATTGAGATCATTTTACTGTTCAAACACAAAACAACTTGAAATACACCTTTTGTATAGCTCTGACGTACATGATATGTTATCATCTTCTGAATGTTACTTCAGGAAGTACATGGGTCTACATTGTGAAGTTGCGGTACATTTTATAAATTAAGCATGTAAAATTACCATTTTGCAGCGTTCAACGTTAAAAACACGATAACATACTCAAATAATAGTAAATTATTATTAATACTAAATCTTTATTGACAACAGGACCGAGGTTCCACGAGTGCAATAGAATACAATAGATATATTGGACAATGGACACACAGCAACACATACAGAAAAATATAAGAGAAGGTACAAAAAACATAAGGACAAATTAAAATGTATGCAACAATTTAATGCTATACTTACTAACTTCTACTAACAACTAATGATTAATCTCTTATATCCATTTAAAGACACATTGTGGATATCAACTTCAGTGTTAACAATTGAATTATACGTGAACTGAAAATGATTAAGACAAGAAATCTTTTGATTATTAATACGACTTTGAGAGACTTTGAACGTCAAGACAGCGGGTGGATTTACATGGCATACGGAAGTTGATATCGAACATAAAAATTGTTAACAATCTAGTAGAGGAATACAAGATCAGAGCACTGTCACCTAGGTTTAAGACTTTGCAGTAACTAAACCTTATTATTAGGCATTACACAGTCGAACGCAAGGTCCACTAGCTGGTCGCCGAGACCTCGTTGTAGGGAGCCTAGATATTATGTTGATGGTAAGAGAGTGGCCATTGTAATTGGCACCTATACTTACAGGGGACTGAGAGTACTTTGAGCAGGAAAGTGCTTATATTGACCGCTAAGAAACGCTTTAAAAAAATACTCAATGATCATTGGGCGTAAAGATATTTCTCCATGTACATTTTATAATGTGTGTATAAGAAATTATATTAAATAAATCATTTGAGTATTTTTATTTCAAATGTCATGCTTGTATACAAAAGATGGCAAAATAAAATAATACTTTTAGACTGTTTTTTTTTCTTACCAAATATTATTGTTTGCATTTTATATCGAAATAATCATGGATTTTATTATGTTATTTCCTTCCGAAAGCTTGGATGCCCAGGGACTCGAAAAACTCAATGTTAATAGAGCGTCTGTTTTATTGTATACCTACGGAAGTCTATAAAAAGATTACAAGACTGAATGCTAAATAAATAAGATCCAAATACAAACATCTAGCTAGAAGTAGAGGGTTTGTACAGAAGGAACGCCGCTTCGACGGGGAGGCCGTGCAAATCAAACAAGTTACGTAAAGAGGGTTCGTTTAGAAGACTGTGTCAAGTGTAAATTGGGTTAGTATTTTCCTGCCCAAGGAAACGTGGATCGTTTCCATTGTTAAAAACTTCTGAGGCAAGACGAAAAAAATGAACGCAACTCACCCCAAAGCCACCCCAATAATTCCAATTTGGTTTACAGACGTTCGGGGATAGAGATTTGTTTTATGGCACGCCGAGGGAGTTGAAACGAGCCTAAGTGCCTCGGTTTATTTTTCAATGCGAAATGTAAAAAAAGAAAACTCATGGGGTAAAAGATATCCCCTTTTCATCTTCCTATTTGTCTTTTATAGCTATTTCGAAATTGTTGGGGAGGAGGTTTATTATTGTACAGACAGATTTCTCAGCGGAGTACAAGACAATGTTTAGTAGTTGCTCAGATCTGTAACCGTTCTAATATTACCCAACGCTTTTTATGTTTCGTAATAATTGAAAACTTATATTATTTAAAAAAGTCTTGTACTATTAGGGAGCTTACATATACCTGATCGATCAGTAGTCTTCTCTCCGAGAGAAAGAAAGAGCTACTGATCAAGTAGCTTGGATCAGGTTCGCGTAAGTAGGACTAGAAGTGCGTTTACTTGTCTATTTCATATTATTCAACTAAATAATATGGTACCCAACAATAATGCCGTGTGTAACAATGGTGGTAGTATCTGTTAGTGGTAGTGGTAGTGGTAGTGGTAGTGGTTCAAAATTAAATTGTATGGTAATTTCGTACTGTTTTAACATCTATATCTAATACATCTACATCTATGTTCTAATCTATATGAAACAATGTGTATACATGAATCAATTATATAATATTTTACGGGAGATTCTAATGTGGTAATTCTAATTACTACCTATGCGTGTCACAATCTCGTCGGACCATAAAAAATTATGTTTTTGTAAAATTTTGCCTCAACTCTTTCTACATTGATGTTCGGTACCACTTTTTTTTCTTAACACATTTGCATTTTTCAGTAACAAGTAACAACACAAAAAAGGTAACCATAATAATGATTATAATGGTGGTGTATTACAACGTACATAATGTTTTATGAGAACGGGTCAACACTCTTGGCACCCGTCTACCCTGTCTCCATACAAGATACTCACTTTAATATTTTCACATTCTGCATCTCCACCAAGGGTCTCCCGTCTGTAGTGTTAAGTACAACACTAGTCCATCACTTGTAACAACCATCAAAAGAATAGGAAACATATTTCCTAGATAATTCATCGTGCTCGCTTGGAGTGGTGCTGATACAATGGAGGGTACGGGACAAGTGGTTGGGTGGTGCCGCAAGAGAGCGCGGTAGGGGTCGCCGTTCTAGACGTGGCCGAGCGCTTTATGAATAACAGAGCAGCAGGTTCAACACGGGATAGAGTGCTACTTCTGAAGGAAAGATGGATATAAATGTTTTTCACATCCCTCCCTCTCTGGAGACCATGTTACAAGGGGTGTACACTGTAAAGTTGGCGTCTTAAGGTGCTTTCATAGCAACACGGCAACACGTTTTTTCCGGACCAGCAGATCACGTGAACCAATAAAAAACTTGCCGTGTCTGCCCTGATTGGTTCACCTGACTTGCCGGTCTGGAAAAAACGTGTTGCCGTGTTGCTTTGAAAGCGCAATTTTCTCCATTGTATGTATAAAAAGAAAGAAAGTTATTTGAATAGAATCAAGATAATTCTTTGACTGGCATTATACAGTGAAAATGGTCCAACACATTTATTATAATCAGTTAGCCGTTGCTATGAATTTTAAAATGTAATATTTAAGAATACATTTTAAAATCTACATAGTTATTTCCTTATCAGGTGAGCAATCGATCACGGAAAATATACAATACCACGTTTAGAAACCTTCAATCACCCAAAATGACAAAGTAGAATGGTTAGCTCTCCTAACTTGTTCATAGTATTATAAGATATAATAGTAATTTGAATTTTTACGTTTATCCTAAAACCAATAATATTATTAACAGTAACGTACGCATCAACATGTAAATGAACTGTGAATAATGAGTTCGATAACTGAATCAAGAGCTTGGGTTAAAGTATTGTTGGTAAAGGCTTTCTTGTAGTTCGAAAATGTTACAATTCGTTAGAAAGTATAAACCAAGTGTCATATTGTTTCGTCAATCATAAATACTGAAATATATCTATAGCCATGTGAATAAACTTTATAAATAAATTTTGCTTTAACAAAAAATTGATTGTCTATATTTGTTTCCGTTCATAGCATTGAAACACAAACATGATTAAGAAGCTAAATGCCATAGCAAGGTTTGAACATTTTCGTGTAAACTGCTTTATAATACCTAACAATTATGTCTACACGGTAATACTATGTGTTTCAATACGGAAACATGTTATTGATAATGGTGGACATGTAATGGTTGAACAATAATATTGCGTTAAATATAAAAAATATATTTTTAATTGATCTGACTTATAGATTTAACTGCAATAAGTTTAATTAAACTAAATTTGTGGACAAATCATACACAACGAACAAAATTAATATCAAAAAAGTAATACAAAAAAATATGTTTTGCTTCCGGTGACATAAAATAAATGTCCCCCCATATACGCCAAAGTCTGTAGTTGTGCACCCCTTTCTTATTTCTTATGGTGACATCTTTCCGCCAAGGATAAGCAAAGATCATAAAACATTCATAACTATTTTCATCTTTATCTCCTGTTCTTTGCGTGTGCCTCCCTCATGGCATTTTTTGTTAGTTTTACACAGAAGGAAGGTCCTCTACTTGGGTAGGGTGGATACTTCATACTTCTTGATTTAAAAGATGCCTCATTGTATGTGAAACGGGATTGGTATTAATATTTTAGTGCTATTATACATCTCAAGGGTTTTGACGGTACCGAAGATACACAGCAGTGTGCTCATGTGTTTTCTAAGTACACATCATTTCTAATAATTAGATTTGATGTGATGCAGTTGCCAATGTACATTAAACGTACACACACATTTCATTGCGAGTAAAGTTATGGAATAAACTAACAAAGCACCAAATACAAATATTAATCTTGTGTTCCGACAGAACTTCTGATGGATGAAACTCACAGCATATTTCACGGGCCGTGTGTAAAACCACAGACAGTGTTCACGCTTCGTATAGTTATAATATCAATTGTATGTTTGTTGTCGCACTTCAAGCCAAACGCGTTGGAACTTTTGCATCTGGATTCAAATAATTGAATGTTTTATTGATGACACTTTGTACAAAAATAAACGAGCGCTTTTGTTTAACATTTAATCATAATCTATTGGGTTCATAGCCACCTTTTTAAATTAAGTGATATAAGAAATATGTTCACGCTTCTGAAAGGAAGGCATATCAAAACTAGGGGCTTTAAGAGGTATCAGGAGATACGAGTTATTAGGTATGTGACCACCACAGGAACACAATAAAGGCACGGGATTGGCTAGGTTTCTTTAAATTAAAGTCCCTCACTGAAAATCAGTTATGTAACTGAATTGGTAGACTTGAAGAAATACACATTTATTTATTTTTATTTATTTATTTTGAGAAAATTATTGGAAGCTGTTGCGCCTCTCTGAAATTATGATAAGTTATAGCATTAAGGCCCGGTTTCACCAAAGTATTTAAATCGGAGATTGGCTTGATCGGCGCCGTCACCAACTTTACATAAACAAATAATTGTGCATGTATTGAAAACATTGCATGTGGTTGTATTCCAGAATTGAGTAATTAATTAGTATCAGCTATGAGTAGCTATAAAATATCATGCTGTTATTACTGGTATATAAACTAATTTTCATGAAAAACGAGAAAATGTATTCAGTACGGCCTCAACAAAAGTTCTTTTTGCATTATTGGATCCTTACGTAAAATGCATACGGAAGGCCATGACCGAAGTTTATTATCTCAAAAGAAATCCATGCTCTGTATTCAAATCAGTACAACAATGGATATTCGATCTTTCTTTCGAGTCTTTGTTTTGATTTCATGTTTATTTACAAGAACAAATGAACGTTGCGACGAAGTAACAATAAGTAGCAAACTTGAGAATATGAATCATTGTATGAATTATGAACATATTTCATTGTCGAGTGTAAATACCTACAATAATGTTAGGCTATTTTATATATACTCTAAAACTGACGCTTATTAATTACTAAATTCTTAAATATAACAATATACAATATTGTCACTGGATTAAAGATTATTTATTTATGAAAAGTTGGTGATGGCACCGATCAAGCTAATCTCCGATTTAAATACGTTGGTGAAACCGGGCCTAAGTTATAGTATAGAAATTATCTAGTAACTTAACTAATTGAAACTGAAGGATATAAATATGGAACTGGACGGTATTCAACTTATGCTGTCTTATGATATCCAACTAAATATTTTAGGTGTCGCAGCTGACCTGATTTTAACGCTTCTGATGGTGGTGGCTAGAGTGAAAACAAGTTATAGAGGAGACAAATATTTTGTTGCAAGTCATAAAACCGGGCATTACAGTTGTAATATTACTAGATTGTTAAACAAAAAAATACTTAAACGCCAAACCAATATGCCTCATATCTTGCTTCAGAGTCAATTAAAGTGTCGTACTTCGTGTGGCGGAGAGGAAGAAGATCACTTTGGGATATTCATATTTTAGTGAACGAATAATAGATCACTCATGGCACAACATATTACTCACGACCAAGGCTGGAAAAAAAGGTTCCAATTCACAAAGCAAGTGGTAAATACATGAGTCAGTGAGATTTTTTAACAGACGTAAAATTTGAACCGTAACATTGCCAAATTACACTAAGTACTACTGTACTCTGTAAATTGTCCCAACTGGCTTTCCCTTAACTGGTGCGTCCAGCCAACACTTTCTTGTGATCGTTTTATTTTCAGTATGCCTACTACTGAAGACATGAGTTTTAAATACCGAATGGTAGCATATCAATTCAATGTTACCAAATATGTTGCAACGTTTTATTACTTCAGATTTAATATTAATTATATTTATAATGATAGCACACTGTACAGTCATGCAATATCCCCCAATACAAATCCTGGTTGTAAGAATGATAAATTATAAGCCTACATTTTAATCTTATTTATTATATATAAAAAAAACGACATGTTTTAAAGGAATTATATGCCAAGTTAAAATGACACACTGTGGTTTTACGTCTCCAAGTATTAATGTTAAAGATAGTTAAAACTTGTTAAAGTATTAACGTTAATGCTAGTTAAAGCTATTAACGTTAAAGCTAGTTAAAGCTGGTTAGAGCTATTAACGTTAAAGCCAGTTAAAGCTAGTTAAAGCTATTAACGTTAAAGCCAGTTAAAGCTAGTTAAAGCTATTAACGTTAAAGCTGTGTTGGTGGAGGTGCCGGGTCAGAACCCTAGAAAATAAGGTGTTGACGCGAACGCACGGTATTAACTTGGTATAACTGAACAGACCATCGTATGAGGCGGTCTCTACTTGTTCAGAATCGGGAGGCGACACACGGAGATATTTTTCAGTCAAAAGGGGGCGGAAAGTTCTAGATTATGTGGGTTTACGTCCGGGCTGGTCAGAGTTCGGTCTCTTTGGACACGACATAGAGGATGCTAATGCACTAGTTTGCGAGGGTTGAGACACATTCAGCGTTAGAACTACTGGAATATGCGATGTGTAGACAAGTGAGTGAGTGAGTGAGTGAGTGAGAATGAAATGAGACACCGAGAAGGAGGGAGAGAGAGAGAGATTTATAAATTATAAATGTTAGCTGTATGCTTTGCTTTTTCACTTAGATTCCGTTCCACCCGCCTCGTTCATATTCTAGCATCATTCTGGCAGTTAGCCCTCTGAAGCAAACCCTGATTTCTACCGTCAACGCAACCAGCGCCCCTGACGAGCATTTTAAGCGACTCCCTAATAAAAAAGATTGCTGTTTGCTGCCCCTCAAAGGACCTTCCACTTCATCTTCTTCACAAGAATTTGAGTTTATTTTAATTCGGTCAATTTTCTCCCTCCTGCGCGTTACTCGAAAAGAGCACCTGCGATGATTCATTAAGAGGAAACAGAGTTGGACGCGATTACGTTATCAATAAGATCTGATGCTTTGCTAAATATAACACTCGAAATATAACATTACGGTAAGCGTCTCTAATTGAAGGCCAAATAATTATAAATAAATTAAACACTTACTAATGCAAGTGTTCTCGTTAACTGCGGACGAACAATTTCATTCGACTCGTAATTCTTATGACAACACTCGAAATAATTATGAAAACAAGTTTGTATTAGAAGTGAAAGTTTAAGAAAATGTGTGCTAATTAATTAGCTTGAACCATGATTGTTACGTCCAATGTTAAGCCTAACCATTGTATTGTTGTGTGTTTTTTAAAGTAGTAGGCCCATTCATTTTGTTAGTGTAGGGTAGGCTTTCTGAAATATATTAAAATAGATTAAAATGTATTGTTTTATCTATTGAAATGTACTTTGTATGAAAACGAGTTCTATATCCATCTAGGTCAAAACATGTGAGATTATAAATTGCTCCTAATAAATACTTTAGATTAGTTGAGTTGCAGAATAAATAAATTAATTAAATATTATTTTTAATGGAATCATTTACATTTTTATCGTTGAGCTTTTAATTAATAACAAGTGTATCCAAATCTAGGTGTATAATGATCTGTTTATTTTAGTAAATAGTAGGTCTATAAACACTGTTCCAAGTCACATTAAAACTTAAAAGATATAAAAGCAATATCAGAGAAACTGATCAGCCCTCGCCAATTCAACAGATTTATTTGTAAATTTGGTAAATTCGATCCAATGTTTAACTGAGATAATCCAATATATAATAAATTTATATGTCTACATTGACACATATTTATATATTTATATTTACATATTTACATATTGATATTTATAATAAATTTAAATAATATGTACCTAACATAATAGAACCGTCAGGTTGGAGCGTTAAAGATCCGAAGTGAACGCGTAGAGTAAAGCGTAGAGTGGAGGAGGGCGACCCTGTGACTAGAGTGTCAAAGGCCAATTAGCGTCATAAACCTGGCAACGAGTAGAAACGCCAAGCGCTGTAATCTAAGGAAAGAGAGTTGCAAAACACATGATAACTACAAAGTACAAAGGCACCGTAGCAAAGACATCCTGCGAATGAATACTGCTTGGGGGTTTTAGGACACGACGGTAGCTGTGCCTAATTTGCTTTTCGCCGGCAGAAAACAGTAATTTTATTTCCATGAGAGATTTCCGTGCGAGCACTCTCGAATCTTTGTGAAGCAAATACAAGTGAAGCCTTTCAAACAGGTGCGTTAGTTGTGTTGTAATACCGACGCTGTCGCTGCTAAAGTCAACCTGTCTGGATATATAAAGTGTTTCACACGAATGGGTTTGAAAAGTTAATAAAATCTTAATTCATTTCGTGTCTTGTATTGTAAAGATGAAAGTGTACCGTTCACTTAAAAGGAGTACACTCAAAATGTTTTAATGGTTCTCGTTGAGATCTCTGTCGACGCTGTTCAAGAAGTCTGTGCAGTGTGCGCGCCGAGAGAGCCGACCCCTCTTGCTTCATCCGCAATCCAAGGAGACTTGAAATTTCGTCATTATTAAACGCGGCGAATCACTCAACGGAAGCAGAAAATGCCATTAAAAGTGGAAAATGTCTTGCAAACCTTTTTCGAGTAGCAAATCACGAGTTTCCCGGTTTCCGGTCCCGCGATTTAGCTAATGAAATGTAGCAAGACGCGAGCGGCACTTAGGTTGCACGAGTGAGCGGTGTTCTGACTCCAGCACTCTTGTACTCTTGTACACTTGCACCCTTGCACTCTTGTACCCTTGTACTCTTGCACTCTTGTACCCTTGTACTCTGGTAGCCTTGACGCGAGGGCGACTCATCACCGGGGGAGAACCAACGGGTTGAGGATTGGTGGCAAGTTCAGGCTATCGTTTTTTTTTTATTATTTCTAAAATGTTATATTTAGCCCTTCATGGTTTTCTCTTTATAAAAAACAACTTATTAGTAACATTATGCGTGTGTAAACTGTTCTGAATAAATGATATAAATATAAATGAAAAAAGAATAAATACATAATAATAATACGGACATATATAATATATAGACAAATACATACATAAATACAATTCTAAATACAATTACAAAATAAAAATACAAACAACAAATACATTTCTAATAAAGCCCTCAATCATAATAAAATTATGTTTCAGAGAGTTGATAAAAATGTATTATAATCTTGAACCGAGGGGTTGGAAGAGCTTGAGTGAATGAGATTATTCAACTCAACGAATGGACAGGTAACCAAAATGATGGCGAATTTTCAATAGTGTTGGATTATATATAAGTGGTCACGCATCGGGTTAAGGTGCCAATTACAAGGGCCACTTTTTGGCTTGAAATAGAGTGTATTTTATTCACACAAAGTAGATACAATTGGCACCAATGTGAGTTATCTAAAGGAAATTTACAACTATTAAATTATCTACTCTTACGAGATGTATTAAGCGATATTTGAGAGAATCTTACCTGCGTCTTTCTACAGTGCCAATGATTAGTGTTTGTATTAGATTTAGATTTAAACTATTGTTATTATCTTACAAAATATCAATATTATATTAACATTATATTTAATAATAGCTTTAGCTCATTCTTGCTGACTGAACGGGCATTAAATTCGGACACCCTTAGTTCACCACGAGCCGCCATGGCATAAGATGAGGTGGTCTGCTATACTCACATGATCTTTTATATGCCTTATCCACTCTCAAGCTGCAGCCGACCGACGGGTTTTCAAGAGTGGTATTTTCATAACGTGTTGCGTTTCTCTGAAAAACACATTATGAAACATTTTTGTAAACGTAGTTACTATACATCAAACGAAAGTGTATTGGATTATTCCTAGACGAAAGTTTTATAAACAACAAAAATGCTCTTATAAAAACCTTTCAAGGGAACTTTTATTATAGTTTAAAATTCATAAGGAATGTTTTTATTATATATGTAGCGCATCTAGAATCTTTGGTTGCAAAGCAATAATGATTTTCATTAAAACTACGGCGAAAATGTAATAACACAGGACCAACTATATTTATTATGAATAGAGAGAATCCATGTTTTAAGGTCACTCATAGAAACGGAAGGGGAGTAAGGTTTTCACTGTGCTGAATTGAAAAGGTATTCGTCTCTATGTTTGTAATTTTATATCAGTTGATATTAAAATAGGCTTTAGTTTTTCTATCAATTGTACACCTTAATTGAAAGGTAGAGACTATTAAAAAACAAACTATTACATCCACAAACTAAAGCTGAACGTTTATATGTTTGTGTATTTTAGAAGGAATTGAAAACGGCTGTTTATAGATCTGCTTTAGCCTTATAACTAAGAACAAACCTGGGTTAACCGTTAAACCATCAGTGAGGATTGTTATTGTATGGCGAGTACGGAAACATCCAATTAATTCATTCTAGATGATTGCAAATACTGTGCAATTGCTGCAAATAGTGTAGGTTTTTTTATAGTATAAATGCATGTACCAGTGGTTTTGTTTCTTACAAAGAAATAACACTCTTTATTCTTTAATGTCACATATTAGACATTTTATTTTACAAAATTCACAATTCCTAAAACACGATGTAAAGGTGGCCGTTTACAGTGACGTAATGGCCATGTAGGTAAACAACTTGTTGTTT
Source organism: Isoperla grammatica (assembly GCA_945910005.1). Lineage (NCBI taxonomy): Eukaryota > Metazoa > Arthropoda > Insecta > Plecoptera > Perlodidae > Isoperla > Isoperla grammatica. The sequence goes on along the minus strand of OX246737.1, from coordinate 50,870,059 downwards.
GGAGAGTGGTATTGCATCTGTTTTTATACCTGAAACATAACTAGAAGATAGTTAATCTACAGAGACAACGAAAAGATAACAATTTACAAAAACGCACCCAACATTTTTAATAATGTTGGGTGCACCACAGTTTTAGAGTTCAACGTTATCTTTCAAATTCTTTTGATCAAACATCTCAAAAATTTCTAAATACACGTGTGGAATTTTAATGCAAATGCAACAACATGACGCAACGTCTCCCGTGATGTAACGTGTGCTTATTCTACTGGTAAACAGGGTTGCCACATACATCCCTATACTTGACTCTAAGACTTCATTAAATTATAACGTTTTTCGACAAAAGGTGTGCATTTAACTTTCAGCACATAATGTCTCAATCTTGTGCGAACTTCCACAAACCCGCAATTCAGCTCCTTGTCGTTCCAAAGATGTTTACCAAAATCCTCGACGCCCTCCAACGTACCATGGCGTGACGTCACCACTGCCGCCTTGCTTGGCATGTAAATAAACCAGAGCGGGAATTATTGTCGGGAGGAATTGAACACTGGAAGGCTTGGCACACAAGAGTTCGTGCTAGAAGCTTTTTACTCTCTCAACACCCCTTTAAGCCTCCCATCCCTGTTGATGTCCTGTCAATAATTAATTACTCGCTCTACTAACAAGAAACGAAGGTAAAATGCAGGAGTGTACAAAGTTGGAGACTTGTTTACATAAGTTTGTGTCCGAGATACTAAATATGTTGGGATGAATCCCGTCCCCTTTTGGTACATAATTGTATTCAGTTTGATGTTCCTTGAAAATGTACAATATAGTTTTACTGTCCAAAGCACCTCATTCATGTCCAGAAGCATAGTTGAAATAGTAACATTCAATAAAGCTACATAATAGCAAAGATTTATCAAATATAAACGTTCGGAATACATGAATATGCAACATGCCTGGGACCGGTGTAGGGTATATCTAAGATAGTTCAGCCTGTCGTACAAGGCAACTAAACGAATCAACACTGTGTAATAAAGTAATTACTTTCGTCGCTAAAACATAAACATATCCATTTAAAAAAATATAATGTACTGACTATACTTTGAGTTCTGAAAATTTATGTGTTCAATTGAGGATAATTTTAAATAAAATATTTATAATAATTAATACCCTTATGATTAAGATTATGAAATTTAGTCTCCCACTTCACACCCGGTGGCATATAATTTTTGAAATTATATTGTCCAAAACGGCTTTATCACTCGCTTATCACAATAGGAAGGGTTGGACTTGAGAAGTGTTTTTATAACGATAAATTTCTAGGTAGCACATTTAAATCTTGGTAATAATCTGCACTCATGCTCAAAATAAGTTTCGCATTTGATGAAGAATTATTAAAGTAAGCCTTTTCGTCATATAATTGTATGTGAGGTGCAACGGAGGTGGTTTAACATGTTGCACGGCAAGATGAACCGCAAACGCAAACGAAATAAAGCAAACGAAATAAATCTACGTTGGTCAACAGTGATCACATTCACAGGGACTTGGAAGGTAGGCTACTCGGCTGAGAAACCTGTTGTTGACATTGCCTGTGCAAGAGTAGTAGGAATAGAGACCCTTGTAAGAATACAATACAAGTGTGGCTTTGTAGAGCTTATTTCAAAACATTGTATATGCGCAATTTGTTTTAATGGCTTTAATAAATAGTTAAAAGTAAATACAAAAATAATGGTTGCTGTTTGCTCTCAACTGTATTTGACCTAACCTTAACCTGTTGATACTATCAGAATTAGAATAAGATGGAGAATACAACAATAATTTAGTGTAATCAATAAAAATATATATACTGTATTCGTTTTATTCATTTTTATTTTGTACCCAAACTTTTACAATAACAGCTGATTTTGAGTGAGGATTATTGTATCATTCATATAGTGCGTCTCTGTTGTGATAGCTGTAATATTCATAGTTCCCACGTGACGTCACAGCGGCCATGATTGCGAAACAATTGATGAAGACCAATTCTAGATCATTGGCAAATGCTCTTCAAATTTAATCAATAACCCTAATTTAGAATTTTAAAAGTAAACATAAGTAACACAAAATCAAAAAATTACCACACATTCCAATTTTATTTTTAAAACAGGCTGGATTTTAAAAGAACTAAGAATTTATGAGTTCTACCACAACAGCCTTCAATTGTTTCTCCATGGCAACGTCAAAGTTTGATCACAAATGTGGCCGCCATGCGCAAAGATGTGACGTACGTGCACCCTATGAATATTATTTTCAGTGATAGATTTTCAGAAACTCATTGCAATAGGGTTCTTCGCCCACTAAAACACTAGCTCTAATCAGGCTCTTACCACGGAGCTTCTGTACTGAAGCAGGAATATGCCAAGTACCAATACAATATTTCCAAATTATCGAACTTCTTTGAAATTTTGTAAAACAAAAAACAAAAAAACAATTAATATTGTCAATGTGAATAGGAAATGCACCTTAATTTTATCATAAAATAAATGATTTCTAACACAAAATATATCAATAGTAATCAGAAATACATATTTTATTTTCCACATGTAGCTTTTGGGCAGGCGTATTTGATAAGGTATTTTATTTTGTTAACGTTGAGTTGGAATGATAATTCGCTCTGTGATAACTACTACAATGCATGACGTCATAGCTATGATATGCGTATTTACGTAGCGCGGAAAGACGCCCGGTCATCAACTACTTTATTTATTTTATTTTATTGTAATTAAGGCCAGTGTAGGGCACAATGCCCTTTTAGCCTGATGAGTGATGGTTGATGAATGATAATGAGGAAGGGAGGAGGGGAAGCCTGGTACCGGCACGTAGCCTACTCCTGTCGAAAAGTACCAAGGGGACCATCGGCTTTACGTCCCATCCGAAAGGACGGGGTAACTTTGACCAGTCATATAGGTTCCTCCACTAACCTGGACTGCCGAGCAGTTGACGAGAAGAACGAAGCTGTTACACAAACTTTCGAACCCTCCAATCTGCTCTAACCAACGGTAACTAGTGTTTCAGAGGTGAGTGGTCACCCATCCACCTCCTGACCTAGCCCGAGGTTGCTTAACTTCGGTGTTCGTATGGGAACCGGCTAAGCGACCGCGGCTAAACCGTTGGCTGATCAACTATGCTAGCTATGTAGCTAGCCCAGTAGCTAACTATGACGTCAGAATCAGCAAGGCGAGCGGTGGAAGAGTTTTTAAACACGCATTTTCAATTTCCACTGAACAACTAGTGTATTTAACAAAGAAACTTCAAAGTTGACATAATGGAATTTGAGGAAACAGCTCATTGTTAGTGTTCATTTTATTTTTATTTAATACAAGTAATATGATAATTATATTATGATTCGAGCGATAATTGCGTGTGTTTCAATTTCATTGGCCTTGTATTTAGTGGTTTTAGTAATATATTGGTACCAATATATTACAGGTGCAGGTTGTTATAGCTCTTCATTATTTATACAAAGTTCTGCAATTTATAGTAATATACAAACATGTATTAATGTGGTATAGAGTATGAAATATGAAAAATAAATTACAAATTATCAAAAATACAAAATTACTTTGCAAATGTTACTTCTTGCTTTGGCCGTAGGCCTATAAGTGATTTCTAAACATCAATATTGATTCTTCAAAGCAAGAATCACCACATCATACATAAAATCAGTGTTAATAGAGAATGTCCACCCCTGCCCCCGCTCCCCCGCTCCCCCTCTTCCCCACCAGTTTTTCATAACCTCCATGATGAGAAGACTACACTATCCTAAACCAGCTCCTACATTCTAAATATCAGCAGAGATTATAACCCACCGTTTAATTATCTTCCGCATTATACTTTGAACACGTTTATCCTTCTTCGTCCGATCCCGCTTCCACATTTACTCCCCCCCCCTCTCCTCCCCCAACCACCCCCGCCGTTTCCTTCTCGTCTCAAGCCCGCTGTACTCAATTCATAATATGTACTTAATATTGTGTTTCCTGAAACAGGGGAAGAAGAAGAAGAAGAAGATAGTCAGCCCAGAGATGAAAGTAGACGGTAGAAGACACAGATTGACAGGGGCACCTGAAATGAGCAGTTGAAGACAAAACGTGCTTCAGTAAGATATAGGGAAGTTTGAGGCTGCACAATTAACATGGAACTTGCTCTGGAAAATAAAAACAAAGAAACGGAAAGATCAACTCCAATTTATGAAAAAATCACGGCCAATTATCTTCAATAACAAGCGTGAAATGCAGCGGCCCTCTTAGTGTACAGGTTGTTAAAATATGCGTTCTGTGTGGGACCCTTCACAGAACTACTGGTTTGAATTAAACTAACGTTTCCCGTACAGAAGAAAATGCTTACATATTAAATAAGGTTAAGTGTGGTTATAATATTAATTATTTTGATATTTATTATATTATGAAGACCATTTGATTGTAGTTATAGTTAAAGTAACAAATGTCTACTTATTAAAATTCGGATATTTTATTACTAAAAGACCAAAAGGAAAATTAGATTACCTTGCTTCATATTGTATCAATATAAACTAGCCCAGTGTAATTATTTAAACATTGTTGCAAACAAATTTAATTTTGAAATAGCATTAATAAACATTTATTCTTTATAGTTTTTTCATAAAGTTGCATCAATCATTTTGGAAACAAAGTTAATTTTAAATTGGCCTATATTTTACTGTTTTATCATCTTAATTTCAAACAGTGGCGTTTAATTATTGTTATATTACCGGAGTAGTTTTGAGTGAACATTTTAACTTCATGGCTTATTATTTCTATCACTATGTGTGCGTGCTCAGTTTTCTCTTTATTAAGTAAAACATAATCCATTGCGGGCACGGTTTTTCAGTTTTCTAAAATATGTACAACGTACTCAAGTTAAGCTTTGAAATTGAAACCAGGACTTCTGAAGGTTACGAAATTATTTTTTTCGTAATTTTGATTGTACCGGTACCGTTGATATTGCTAGATGTACGCCGCTTCATTCAAAACATAACTTCGACCAGAAATACACATTTGTGATAGCCAAATTTTATTGTAATTAATGTACATACTTTGTTCTAGGAGGTGAGGAATTTTCAGGTCGTTATCTTTAATGGTATGTGTGCTATGATTTTTCTCATCTACCGGTACAAAATAGCTTATTTGTACCGGTAGTTGAGAAAAATCATAGCACACATACCATTTAAGATAACGAACTGAAAATTACTCACCTTCTAGAACAAAGTATGTACATTAACTACAGTAAAATTTGGCTATCACAAATGTGTATTTCTGAGCGAAGTTATGTTTTGAATGAAGCGGCGTACATCTAGCAATATCTGCGGTACCAGTACAATCAAAATTACGAAAAAATAAATTTGTAACATTCCGAAGTCATGGTTTCAATTTCAAAACTAAACTTGGGTACGTTGTGCATATTTTAGAGAACTGAAAAACCGTGCCCGCACAGCCTTAAGTTGTTTGTAGTTAATAGTCTCGATTGGAAGGACTTTGACTGATGGATCGGAACAGTATTCTAAAACATACAATTATAATGTTTTGTGTAGTTCCAAATATCATATATGTGCTCTCACAGTAAAACAAAATATCATGTTACTTCTTTGTCATTATTTGGCTATATGGCCGTATTAAAAAGGTCAAAATACATATTTTACCTTTTCCCACTAGAACGAAAAATGTAAAAAAAGTATTTAACAAGCTTAATATCGCTATAATAGTACACACAAAACCGTTCAACTTTACTGTGCTATAAATGGTCTTCATGTCACTTGACTAAAAAATCAATATTTGTGTATTTGGAATCTATGTATAACTTACAATGTCATCATACACACCCTTTTAACCTTTTTATTACAATTACTCTTGACCTGTTAAAAGGATTAAAACGGCATTCTTAAACTAAAAAAAACAAACAAAAAAAAACAATATTTTTAAGGGAAAAGTGATATTTACCTTTAAATAAAAACAAAAACTGATGCTATACTTGGATGGTAGCCCCATGGTAGGATTACCACGCGCCACGCTACAGCAAGCGAGCAGATCTAAGCCTCTAGCTCGCAGCTCGGAGGCGCCTCTCATTCACGTCTGCTGTATTTCAGATAGCTGCAGCTGAAAGAGACCATACTGTGATTCAACGTGGTCGGAAGATAAGCGACGTCGGCTGGCTAGACCAATCACAATGAGCTCTATAGACAATAGAAGCAGCCGCGACTCCCAAGAAGAAAAGAATATGCAATGAGGTAAGCCACGCCGACTTCTAATCTCAACGTTCACAGCCAACTCGCGACAAAACTTTCAATCAAGCGTCGGTATAATTCACTTCGTTCAAGAGTTATTCAAATTCGGTTGCGTTTTACTAATCCACATTTCTTTTTAAACTTGATATGAGGAGGGGGGGGGGGGGGGGATATGATTTTACATACACATCCCATTATTATTTTCCCGCGGTTATTTCACTTAAGTTTAGGCCATTGATTTGTGAATAGTAATAATTCGGAAGCAGATGAAATTTAATACAGAATCCCCCTTAGTTAATCTTTATCAATCTTCAGTCAAGTCAGATTACCACAACCCCTACTGTTTAAGGCATAAACAATCAGTACGTAGACACATATTAATATTCCTCATGACAATGTGTTCACAATGAAACACGATAATTTGTTTAAAATGAAGAACACGACACAAACTTCGGTGCACATTGACGATATTTTATGAGCAATAGTTCGTGCTTATAAAAACACAACTTGGTACTGTTTTGTCTCAGGGTGAAGTACTTTGGTTTGTTCAGCAAGGATGAAGAATAAAGAAAATAATCTTAACACCTGAGATGAGATTGATTTTGTTGATCAGTTAAAATAGTCTAAACACCTGTGATGAGACTAATTTTTGTTATCCCTTGTTGAACGATGTACTCGATAACACTGATCATGACGTCGGGTGTGTTTGGAGTTACAACAGTGATGACTATATTTTAATTAGAATTAAGTTTTGTTTGTTTAGCTTAGACACTTTATTTATATCGTTGTCTGTTATTTATGTTACCTACTATAACTAGGAATTATGTATGTATGTCAACAAAATTCATACTGTGTCCTTTTTCTGCAGGTTAATTTTAAAAGAATGATCGAGTAAGGTATTAATAAAACAGCAAATATACACTAAAACAACTTGATAGTAGGCCTATTCATACCGTTGAGGGGAGTCACATGAACAAAAGTGGTGAATAGACAATCATACGTTGGCAGATATTCTTTTTGTTTTCAACGCTCGTGGTATTGGGCATGATTTTCGATACTTCTTTTCTTACACCTTTCACAGTATCGTCCATCTGCCGTGACTTTTAATATTTTACTAATTGAGGTTCGATGTAGAAGCTGGTGATAAGTCCTACCCTGTCTATTTAAGATGCTAAGGGTAGATGAGGGAGGCAATCTAATTTCAGCAACTTTCTCCAACCCCATTGAATACAGGAGTTTACACCTTCAGTGGCACAAAGGTAGAGAACAGGGCTGTGACGGCGACATGAAAGGATCAATTTTGCACTCGAAAACGAAGTTAAACTTGACGTCGAGGGCGGGGAGGAGGTGGAAAGGGGGGCGGGTTATACGTTGTTGGGGACCAGTCATGGAGCGGTGTTCTCATCCCCTGGTCACTTGAAGTAGTACGCGGGTAAATGCATGGATTCACAATCAGTGCCTAAATGTGAATAGAGCTTGATTATGGTTTCACATGTGTTCGCCGATTGACGCGTGTGAAAATCAATCCTTCCTTGTTACCCTGAGTGGAGAGACAATCTATTTACAGTGGTGTTCTACATTTCATCAACTGCATCAAGCAACATCACACTCACTTGTTGAAGACTAGTTTCACCAGACCGTAGCAGAATTGTTAATGTTTATACACAACACCCTTTTAAATAAATACAATGAATGTGTTAATAAATTCATTAAAAAAAATGCTTTAATATATTGAAATAAATACTTGCAAATATTGCTAGTTTATATTTCGGGCTTTGGTATCAAAGTCCATAAGCTTATCATTGCTCGAATGGCAGTCTGACTTGGCGAGTGCTATTGATACGGACGAATATTGAAACAGCTGCGCATTCCACTTTTGTATTTAACCATTCATTTTTCTTTTGGTATTGGTATTGACACAATATAACGTAATAAGAATAGAGATTGAGAAATACATGGGAGGGGATGTGGGGGGGAGGGGGGAGTTGTTATGTACTGTTAAACTTGGGTGATTTTGGATTATCCGTCAACGTCCACAGCGATATCTTTCAATAAATTGTCGTAAAAAAGAAAATACTTGAATAACTGTTACTGTCCGTATAAATAAATTTCAAAAAAATAATACTATCATAATTTTTATTCTATCAGTATCAATTAACGACCCAGACTCATATAGTAATCATTGTGTTGTATTAAATTGAAATGTATTATAAAGAAAAAATGTAACATTTTGCTTATGCCAGTTAGGTGTTTCAACCTTACAGCACTGGACGGAAATAAAAAAGACATTTAATTTTGTGTAAAACAAGGAAATCATAACTAAACGAACCAGCTAAGCTATGTTCATTTAGGTGTTTCAACCTTACAGCACTGGACGGAAATAAAAAAGACATTTAATTTTGTGTAAAACAAGGAAATCATAACTAAACGAACCAGCTAAGCTATGTTCATATGTGCCACCCACCTTTGACCTCTTTGTATTTCATAGCTCAGTCTCTCATATCCGCAGTTACACGTTCCTTTATAAGACCGGGAGTCGGGCGAGGAAGGGGGTGGGGGCGGTTGGGGGGGGGGGAGGTTTTCAATACGCTTCCCATTATGAAAGTCGTTTTTGGAGACGGCAAATCAAATTGTCACCCCCAGCCCTCAACTTCACACCGCCCGAGGGTGGAAACTCACCCCTTCCTTCTGAGCAAGCAATCTCAACGCGGGCGATATCTTGTCAAAAACATCCGACACCCACAAACAACCCTTGTCAAAACAAAACACTAACAACAATTTACTGCTAGGGAATGGAATATCCGAGATTGGGAATATAATCTGGTCTATATACTTTCTGTAATTTGGAAATCTAATGGGCGACTACTAAATAAAGTTCACGTTGTAAACTACTTACACTGGAGGCGGGTAAAGAGGAGGCTGCACTACTGTAGTAAATTATGTACGTTATGTTACCGTTAATAATGTTAAAAATAAATATTCAATATGTAGGGCACATTTTTTTGGAAGGACAGGGCGTCCTCCCACCTCCCACAAAATACGTAACAAAAAAATTATGCCATAAAGTTAATGATCTGAGAGAGTATAACCCCTCCCTTCATCACTTGCGGATAATGTTTATCACTGTTCTTTACAAATACTTATATTTGTAGTTTTCACTATTCTATAACCTGTTTTTATGTAATATAACTATAATGTACATTATAACACGTAGTATCATAACGATATTAGCCTGATAATCAAACATTCTTTTGCGTTTTTGAACTCTTTTCCGTTAGTTTACTCTTTTTAACAGGTAGTTGGCTTTAGGTTGAATTCTATAAACTAAGGTAGCCTACTCAGCAATGTTTTATTTCAATTTTTGCCATTTTAGAAAATTTGCCTGTACAATGTTAGGATCTGTCTTGAATCACCATTCAATTGCATCTTCGCCAAAGTTGGTTATAAAAAAGTATATATTAAATAATATGACGAACGAAAAAGTTCATTGTTTTACCACTTATTACATTAATATTGCCTTATTGTAACATGTTTCTAGGTTATTTCTTCCTTCAGATCTATCTTGAGAAAACGTGTAGTGCGGTATAATGGTGAAGACACTATGCACTCTTATCTTTTGGAAGGGGAGTAAAAATTACTGAGTAAACTTCTAGTTCCTCTCTTACCATAGTTTCTCGTGCTCTTAATTCACACAAAAACGCTGGAAGTTATCAGCAAGCTAACATTACATGTTATAATTCATTATTTACGTTTACCCGTGGGTTTTGACAGGAGGGGATTTATTTTCTTTAAAACAGACCTTGTTGAAAACACAAGGTAAGGTGCAATATACAACAACGTAATTAAATAAACACCTAATTATTAAACAGTACAGAATGGCAAACATATAAGGACACTTCTCCAGAGTTACCCCGCCCTTTTGGTGTATAAACATTTTAAGTGATACACGTATACATTGTATTGTTAGATAAATACTAGCGCAGCCAGTTAGTAAGATTTTTGGTAAACATGAACATATATTTGTACAAAAACAAACAATGGAATATTAGTACACAGTTGAAGTATGTTTCAATATCAGCTAACTGAATAACCAGCCTACAATGAGAAAGTCCCCTTGTTATATTAATGTTACTAAGTCCCCATTTCAAGTATGTATAGTTCATTATCATCTCCCCTTTCACATAACACTATGCGTGCGCTTCGTTAACTTCTTTACCGTGTGAATGAGTGTTAATCGCAATCTTGGCGTAGCTCCTTGGGGTGTATTCTCCTCACGGCAGCAGCTCAGTGTTAGCGGAGTTAGGCCGTGTTTGATAGCCAATATCTAGTTTGAATGGCTTAGTTCTACGCGGGTGTGTTTTGGTGTATAGAGGATAAATTGGGACTCCGTGTCACCGATCATAATGTGATTTACAGACTCGTAGGGTGAACTACTCGCCTGGGCAAATACATCAAGCTCTACGGGTTAGGGGAATCATCTGTCGAACTAACATCAAGCTCTACGGGTTAGGGGAGTCATCTGTCGAACTAACATCAAGCTCTACGGGTTAAGGGAGTCATCTGTCGAACTAACATCAAGCTCTACGGGTTAGGGGAGTCGTCCGTCGAACTAACATCAAGCTCTACGGGTTAGGGGAGTCGTCCGTCGAACTAACATCAAGCTCTACGGGTTAGGGGAGTCGTCCGTCGAACTAACATCAAGCTCTACGGGTTAGGGGAGTCGTCCGTCGAACTAACATCAAGCTCTACGGGTTAGGGGAGTCATCTGTCGAGCTAACATCAAGCTCTACGGGTTAGGGGAGTCATCTGTCGAGCTAACATCAAGCTCTACGGGTTAGGGGAGTCATCTGTCGAACTAACATCAAGCTCTACGGGTTAGGGGAGTCGTCCGTCGAACTAACATCAAGCTCTACGGGTTAGGGGAGTCGTCCGTCGAACTAACATCAAGCTCTACGGGTTAGGGGAGTCATCTGTCGAGCTAACATCAAGCTCTACGGGTTAGGGGATTCATCTGTCTAACTAACATCAAGCTCTACGGGTTAGGGGAGTCATCTGTCTAACTAACATCAAGCTCTACGGGTTAGGGGAGTCATCTGTACAACTAACATCAAGCTCTACGGGTTAAGGGAGTCATCTGTCGAACTAACATCAAGCTCTACGGGTTAAGGGAGTCATCTGTCGAGCTAACATCAAGCTCTACGAGTTAGGGGATTCATCTGTCGAACTCAACAATCGTTTTGAGTGTATGGTAACACGTGGTACTCATTGCGAGAGGTCGCTGTATCGATTACCACAAGCGGTAATCTTTACTGTATATTGTTCCGAAGTGAAATCAATACTTTGAGTGTGGTCAATATATAAACATACAAATACGAATAACAGTATATTATACTAAACAAATAGCTACGTCTAAAATGAATGCGTATTTATTTTATACTTTGTCTGTCCCCTCTATCACAAGATTTATGGAGGAATATTCTAAAAGTTACAATTTTATTACTGCAATGGAAATAGTAAAACCTATTCCTAAACCAAATGAAGGACGTTCTGCATTTGGAGCAGCAACAAACTAGCAAACCAGTCTGCCCATATAGAATGCATAGGTATGTATCCTTTAATGATTGATTGTTAGCAAGAGTTCAAAATAAAAAATATTATGCTACACCTTTGTAAATTTATCGAAAATTCCATGTTAGATAAGGATTAAACATATTTATGCAGCGTCAAGAATATTAAACCAAATTCATAATTAAAATAGAATATATTAGAAGAGAAATCGTCGTAGCAAACATAATCAGGGTTCATATTTTATTATATTGCAACTATACCTATCAAGCAAGAAACCCAGAAGTTGTCGTGAGAAGTAAGAAAGTGGGGTTAACTTTTGGTTCCCCAACGCCGGCCACATCGCAGGCGAGGCCACAGATGACGCCGACTGCTGCCAACTGCTGCTACCTTCACTTGAGAAACTGTGGAGACAAACTAAGTTTGCACAGAAAATAATAGCAAGTAGCGACGAAGCTTTGAAACTTAGTTGTTCTGTCAAGGGAAATACGACAGATCCCGAAATGAATATAAGACGAGATGATATGATGAGAGTCGCTCCGTAGGTAGACTATATAGTAATAACGTAGTAGAGTTACACGGAAGACATTTCCACGTAAAGGTAAATGATACCCATACAGCACAATTAGCACAATTAGATACACAATTAGATACACATTAGATACACAGCAATATTAGATACACAATTAGCCCAATGTATGAAAAGCTCAATTAATATAACCATCAGAATATAACATACTGTTAAACATCACAACGAATTTGTTACGCACATTTTTTCAGCAAACGACAAGGATGAATATACATTCGTATTTTTTTAAAGCACGTCACGTTGTAGGGATCTTCACCTCCCCTCTTTGAATATAAAAAATATTTGGTCTCTAGCCCGGGTTAATGTTTAATGAAATTAAATCAATTAACTAAATATTAAGGTCCTCGTAGCCGGTTTAATGTTAATAAAATTACACACTTTTCGGGTAATTCCGCCAAATCAGTTACCCTCACACTCACCTATCTGCATGTTGATGCGTTTCAAGACCGCTCTGGGTTCGGTCGTCAGAACGCCTAATAGTTGTTCTGGTGTTTTTTATATGTATTACAATAAGAAAATAATAATAAATCAGTAAGGTTACGCAACGTGCAGTACGGACATGACTACGGATATATAATAATAATGGTTCGTAGGAATACCCGTTATAGGGTGCACACCAGATTTATACCCGATGTGCCCCTCGTTAGGGGACTAACTAGGTATTTTAGGGTGTTTTAAAGGAATCTCCGAGGGCGGTTAGTAGGACTCACTCCCAGCATTCGCCTTTACACCTGAGTAAAATTTAGGAAAATCTTTCAGACCGATTGCCGGTGGCTGAAATCGACGGCAACCTTCCGAATTAGAGATTTCTCACTCATCGGTCTTACCGCTGAGTTACTTATATTGGAAATATGATATATGTAATACAATTCAGGTTCAATTGCAACAATACAGAAATGTAATACGTCTAGATGGAGACTTAATTTAAAAGCAGTGTATGAGATTCAACAGACATTTAACCCGTGTGCATAACACGAAGACATAGACACACTTCAGCAGGTGAGTTCCACATACTATTCTACGTGAAGTAACTCGACGGATTGTGTATTATGACCTACTTGGAAATATAATTTGCGCAATGTATAGTTACACGACAGACTGTGGATGTCGTGTACCTATTTGCAGGAGTGTGAACATAATATTATTACAGTATTGGTGCAATAAATAATCACACATGTTCAGGGATGTGTTATTCAAGTTGGAAGGAGAAGTAGCAACGAAGTGGACGTGCAAAATTTCCGCCGGGTCTCAAAGAAATAAATTTGTCGAACTAAACAAAAAAAAAAAACTGAAAAAAGATCACAATATAGATTCAAATACAAAAATGAAAGAGTAATATTCACATGTACAATGTAGATTTACTTGACTGTTGAAAATTCTCGTCTAAATTGAATTGATCTAAAATGATTGATAATACATAACACATAATCAGAGTTTATTTCTTAGAAAGGGAAAGTTGTTTCAATGACCAACATTATGTAAACTAATACAAGCTTTCCTTAAGTGGTTTCTGTAAATACATGCATAAGTTACACGGCATAGGGTTTATGTTCCCTTCGAATCATTCAATGTACATTACAGATATCTTACGGCGGTGGGATCTCTTTATCGACCAACTTAGAAGGACAACAAGCAAACAAGTAGATAAGCTGAGGTACAGAAGCTTCAACACACATAAGTTATTATGACGACTGACGACTGTTGGTCTTTATATTTGACCAGATAATGCAGGTCAATGTAGTTATCAAGGAATATAATTTAATAATGATGCTTCCAATCATGCAATCACCATTAACAGTCATGCCTTTTAGTTTTAATGTTCAAAATCATTTTTTATTCTCTGGCCTCTTGTCAAACAGCAACGAAAGTGTTGTTACATCCTAGGAGGGATATTTTTTTTTTTTTTAATTTCTGTCATAATTTCATAAATTACCGCAAACAGTACCAAAGAGAATAACCTTTACGATGTGAGATTATTTGATTGTCATGGTTACCAAAATACCGCCAATCATGATTGATTGCGTTTGAATGTGTAAAAATAAAGCATATATCGGAATTCAACTTAAAAAAATATTACCGTCATTGTATATAACTTCAATAAGTATAAATATTTTACTAAAATAGAGACACTGTGTTAGACAGCTAAGAATGTATCACAAAAATGAATACTCCTGTGACATATTTAGTAGCAAACGTGATGCCAACATAAAAATTGTTTTACCTGTGGTAGAACTTCAGAGCCAAGAAGGTATGAAATACAACCTTTTACTGAAATATTTCATTATCAATGTGAATGAATAAAATATGAGTGCAGAGTAACGGGGAAAAGTCGGTAATGAAGAAGACAAGACACGAAACGGTGGCTCGTTCTTACGACCCACTGAGCTAGAATACACCTCGTTACAATATTCGAATCGGAGACAAAGAAAGAGACGAGAACGACTGAAGGTGATTAAAATATGAAAAATAAGAAACATCCATGTTTAATTATAACGTGTAAGGTTCAGTACATCGTTATTTCTATAGACACGCTAGCATTTTAAGGGTCATGCCTATCTATAGCAAAACATCAAAAACAGTACATTAGGACGCCTTGCTTTTCTCGCGAAGTAATCAAAATAACGACACAAGTCAAAAAAGATGTTATCATCTAGGCTGGTATAATAACATAATGTTTATGACATATGAACATATACTCAAGTGTTATTAATGTAACGAAAAATGATTTGTGTAGCTAGTTATAAAGAATATTATTATATTATAATGGCCGATAGTTATTATAGAATACTTGCTTCATGGTAAAATATGCCTCTATCAAGTTAGCTGGATAAATTGTGAAGGTGTTCGTATGATATGAAAAGGATGGTATTAAAGAGGGCTTTTTAATCTACGACGGTAAATTTGTTAAAAAAACTTCACTGTGGTAAGAAAAATGAACATATTTCAATTCGTTAAAAGGCTCGCCATTCTAAATCGCCATGTCAGTGCAAAATGTATCATTTCTGTACCTACTTGAATCGTTTTCAACAAACATCGGAATTCTGCCGCTTCACAAACTACTTCCTTTGTCGCACGAAGCATTCTGGGAGAGGTTTTGAATATTCCTTCTGAAGTACCCAAATACCATAATTTACTTTTTAAAAAATTCATATAATTATCAATAGATAGCAACATTCGTCGTACGTACAGTTGGACACGAACAAACACGGATGAATGTGTCAACACATCTTTAAGTTGCGAGCGCGATAAGACCCCGTTGGGGGGGGGGGGGGGGGGGAATCGGATCGCGAGAGTTGCAAATTCACCGTAATTGTCGGTGACAGGTTTGGTGTGGGAGCGCACGACGCTGGCTTGCAGACGTCTTACACAACTTGCCGCAGCGTCGCGGCGTGAGACGTCGATGCTAACTTGCTTCACGCACTCACTGAGCGAAGCCAAGGGCTGCCCTGGTCACAAGTAACGCAGCAACCATAGATGAGGTCACATATCTTAACCTCTATCGCTTCACACACTCTCTTCACGCACTCACTGAGCGAAGCCAAGGGCTGCCCTGGTCACAAGTAACGCAGCAACCAAAGATGAGACCACATATCATAACCTATATCGCTTCACACACTCTGCTTCACGCACTCACTGAGCGAAGCTAAGGGCTGCCCTGGTCACAAGTAACGCAGCAACCAAAGATGAGACCACATATCATAACCTATATCGCTTCACACACTCTGCTTCACGCACTCACTGAGCGAAGCTAAGGGCTGCCCTGGTCACAAGTAACGCAGCAACCAAAGATGAGACCACATATCATAACCTATATCGCTTCACACACTCTGCTTCACGCACTCACTGAGCGAAGCCAAGGGCTGCCCTGGTCACAAGTAACGCAGCAACCAAAGATGAGACCACATATCATAACCTATATCGCTTCACACACTCTGCTTCACGCACTCACTGAGCGAAGCTAAGGGCTGCCCTGGTCACAAGTAACGCAGCAACCAAAGATGAGACCACATATCATAATCTCTATCGCTTCACACACTCTGCTTCACGCACTCACTGAGCGAAGCTAAGGGCTGCCCTGGTCACAAGTAACGCAGCAACCAAAGATAACCGCGCTAGTATTCAGTAGTTGTCCATTTTGTTAACAAACATTATAATTTTAAACAAATAGTACCAATACCGAGAAAAAAATATAGTTATGTATAATATTTAGTGGCTTACATTAAATAATACATTTTTTTTTACAAAATTACTTGTTTTATCGCAATAGTAACAACTTTGATTTGTGGTCTCTAGGTCTAACAAAATATGGTGTAAATGTTCTTGAGACATGAATATAACAAAAGTGAGCGTGGTTTTAATATTGGCAATCGTTTCCCCTTTATGTATACATAAGTCTGCGTTCCAAGTTCAATCCTAGCTTGTAGAAGATGTCTTGTGGTGTTTGTTATCTCCGTATTATATTATTCTTCTTACCTTTCTCATCAGCAGTGTTGCGAAGCGAAGAACGTAATCATGGTAATTAATTATAATCATGGTCGTTAAGATCAATTTGAGTTTACAGTGAACAACAATGGAAGTGTAGTAAAACATCTATACGTTATAGGTTTCAAATTTGAAATGACCACATTGTTAGCATGAAAAAATATACGAAAAAATAAGACGATATTTTGCAGAATGAATGTTTATAAACAATAAAATGTAGTTTTCATAACGGACCGAGACACACAATGTGCTAACATAGATAAGACAAAACGGATGTATTTATTTCTAACTTATTGTTTATGCGTGTTTTAAAAAATTAGTTTCTCAAATCAAGAAGAATATTATAAAAAAACAGCGTATCGCCAATAAAGAGCTATTAATTTACCGACGGCAACATGGCCAATATACTAATTACCAGTTTACTGCTAAGAAGTACATAAAGCTGTTTTACATAGTAACTAATTAGTTTCTTGAACTAACTGCCAGAATAAATGTCATTTAAAATTGGGAACAGCCTTTGAAAAGTTGCAACATGTGACAAGACACTTTGAACGTTTCCTCTACGATCGACAATAATTGCATGTGGAACAAAATGACGTCAATTTTAATGTATTCAGTTAACAAACCATTGGATAGTGAAGTACATAAATGTCTAACACATTCCGAAATAAATAAGACTACTTAATTAGGCTACTAATAACACACGCGGGCTCATTTCCTACAAATCAATGCTCGGTTCCGCTTGTGAGTAAAAAATACATTTCATATACAAATTCATTGTAGGAGCAGTGTTTCCATCGATTTGTTTCGCAAATTTAGTAAACATACGAGACAAATTAGGTGGATTCAAAATTATTTAGTGTAAGTATAAGTTTACAATTGCTATGTGAGCCTGTAGCAAGACCTCGCTGATCAGTAACCCACGGACTTCAGCACGGAAATCACTTAGTAACAGCGTCATGCATCTTGCCCGTCTACGTTGTTGCAATAGTAATGTCATCGACTGTACCTATTTCCTTGCTAGCTCTAGACCCAACTCGGGCTAGATGTTAATTGAGGTGGAATTAGTGACGACATCTTCACTACTTGTTACAGCCAACTTGTTGCCCCGAACACTTAGGCAACCTGCAACTCACAACCAAGACGCATGTCTTAGCCAACCTGCGTTCCTTCAACCAGTCTTCCGAGGACAGCTCGTTAAATAATTAACTCTAATCACTTATAAAGGTTCATTACTAATTTACAAGTATAAGTTCTGTTGTCTTAGTTTAGGTCGAAGACGTTTGTAATTCTGAATACATCAGCTCTGTCTTGTGACGAGCACTGTTTAAGTCCCTTGCTTACTCCGCTCAGATCTGCTCTGCACTGGAATATTCAATATTGATACGCATACCTTCATAACCACGATGACACTATCTATAATAGAGGAACAACTAATTTATTTTACATATCTATTCATCTAGGAAACCGAAGCAGATATTTGTTATGCGACATTGATTAATTTATTGTTTACCTCGTTGCTTTTACAACAACGTTATGTCTACATAGGTGTAATGGTCATATTGGCAAATCAATGTAACCTTTTAGAAGACACAAATCCTGTCCCTGCACACAAAACTATTAAGCTGAAATATATACTTGAATAACAGATACAAAATTAGATGGCCAACTCTGAGACATCCACAAGAAACATAATTTTAAAGTCAATATCTCCTATTCGTTTCTAATAAGCTTTACTCAAGACCATGAGTGGGTGACATTTTGTTGGTAATAATATTCTATACACGATATTAGGAAACAGATATCAGCAGATAGCCTGATTATGTAGAACAGCTGACTATCACCACAGTGGGAACATGTAACGGTTGTACGTCATATTCAAGACTTTTTACAACCAAATGTCTTAATAGTAAGCTTGGTTTCTAATTGGTATTTTGTATAACTTTTCTTACAATATAGGTTGCTTTTTACATTATTACAGGCGTTTCTCAAGTACCTTATTCTTCTTAGCACATACAGAATATAGAAAGGATATAATATAGTTTTAGTCACACTAGATGGGAGGGTTGTAAAGAGAATAATCTCATTGTTAGCATGTGTTTAAAATACCTAAGTGTGCTATTCTTAAGAATTATGGTAACACTTATAACTAGGAGCATAATGTTAATTCTTCTGCAGTACATTTTTTATCATTTTTGTATTTGTTACTAAGTTTGATATTTTTAACGATACAGCATCATAAAATCGTCATATTTGGTGCCATGCAAATAAATATTGGGCACCACGTGAAGCAGAAATAATAAACCTCTTTTTCTTCTTGTCGACCGAACTGAACCACGTAGTGCAAGCAAATGCAATTCTTTCTTTACTTGCATTTTTTCAACGATTGCACGTTTTTAATAGTTACAAACACAATTTTCCTAAGAATGAATTCAACCTAAGGTAGGAATTCATAGTCGGCCCCTACACCTAGGGGCGCTCATTGTTACCAAGGTAACAGTTGTTTGCATGTTATTTCCCATCAACGAAACAAATTCATAGCAACAATGGGTGCCCCTAGGTATAGGGGCCGACTAAGGTTGGAAGCATAGTCGGCCCCTACACCTAGGGGCACCCATTGTTGCTATGGATTTGTTTTGTTTATGGGAAATAACATGCAAACAATCGTTACCTTGGTAACTATGGGCGCCCCTAGGTGTAGGGGCCGACTATGAATTCCAACCTAAGAAGTCATTACATGGTTAGTGTTCAACTGCGTCGAGATATGTGATAGTTTGTAGTTCTTCATTTAAAGCCTTCTGATTGGTCCAGAAACTATTCGTTCGCCTCAAGCACGTGCATGGAAATGAAACGCTTGTCATGAAAGCTTTTAGCGGAATTCCACTCTGTTGCGAACAACATACACAAGGCGGTGCATTTATCTCGTGCACAAAACGAATCACACATACTTGCATGTTAAAACTAGAGTGACTGACAGTTCCATTAAACAATGAAGTACAGACATAAAGTTGTTTGAAACTGTTTCCAGTGTAGCTTTATAAAATTGCAATACACGTTTGGCGGTGTTAACATCAAGACTTGAAATCGATCAAAGCGGATCAAAGTAATCACTGAGACGATATTTTGTGCAAGTATGAATGTTATAAAAAAAACAATGGTATAAGTGCATGATTTATCTACAGCTCTAGAAGTGTGTGTAATATATAGGTTGTCGTCTTAAGACACTAGAAACGTTATTTAAAAGTTACAAATTTAACTAGTTATAATTTTTATAAAGGTTCAAAGTTCCGTTCAAAACAACATGTGAATGTGACGCCAAATTCCATGAAAATCACTGTTTATGAAAGACTTTGCCACTGCCTCTAAGATGAAACAATCCAACTTATAACTCGAGCTGTTGTCAAGTCGTCTTTATACAACAATTACTAGCCGTCCAATCTTTAGAAAATGAATAACCACGCCCAATATTTGCTGATATAGTTATCTTACTTTTAATAGTAAATGGTCTCCAAAATTAATTATTGGATGTACTAGACATAAATCTGATTTCATACGCGTATATGCTTCTGGGTAAGGTAATCTGCAAAGAAGAGTTATTTAATTTATCATTATGTTATTGGTTGATTAGTGAAAGATGCGTAAATAAAATAAATTAATAAATTCACATTTAGAGTCTAGGCTCACTCAGTAACAAAACTGATTTTTAGTGGGGGACTTTAATTTGACGTATGCCCCGTTTTCCCTGCCATAAATATCTATGGCACCTCCACCAAGGCGTGTAAATGTATGCTGGTTCGATATACTCGGCACCTCCACCAAGACGTGTGAATGTATGCTGGTGCCATTCTACTCGGCACCTCCACCAAGGCGTGTGAATGTATGCTGGTGCCATTCTACTCGGCACCTCCAACAATGCGTGTAAATGTATGCTGGTGCCATTCTACTCGGCACCTCCACCAAGGCGTGTAAATGTATGCTGACAAACTTCTACTCGCTACCTCCACCAAGACGTGTAACTGTATGCTGGTACCGTTCTACTCGGCACCTCCACCAAGGCGTGTAACTGTATGCTGGTGCCGGTCTACTCGGCACCTCCACCAAGGCGTGTAAATGTATGCTGACAAACTTCTACTCGCTACCTCCACCAAGACGTGTAACTGTATGCTGGTGCCGGTCTACTCGGCCACCTCCACCAAGGCGTGTAAATGTATGCTGACAAACTTCTACTCGCTACCTCCACCAAGACGTGTAACTGTATGCTGGTACCGTTTTACTCGGCACCTCCACCAAGACGTGTAACTGTATGCTGGTACCGTTCTACTCGGCACCTCCACCAAGACGTGTAAATGTATGCTGGTGCCGTTCTACTCGGCACCTCCACCAAGGCGTGTAAATGTATGCTGACAAACTTCTACTCGCTACCTCCACCAAGACGTGTAACTGTATGCTGGTACCGTTCTACTCGGCACCTCCACCAAGGCGTGTAACTGTATGCTGGTGCCGGTCTACTCGGCACCTCCACCAAGGCGTGTAAATGTATGCTGACAAACTTCTACTCGGCACCTCCACCAAGACGTGTAAATGTATGCTGGTTCGATATACTCGGCACCTCCACCAAGGCGTGTAAATGTATGCTGGTGCCGTTCTACTCGGCACCTCCACCAAGGCGTGTAAATGTATGCTGGTTCGATATACTCGGCACCTCCACCAAGGCGTGTAAATGTATGCTGGTGCCGTTCTACTCGGCACCTCCACCAAGGCGTGTGAATGTATGCTGGTACCGTTCTACTCGGCACCTCCACCAAGGCGTGTAAATGTATGCTGGTGCCGTTCTACCCGGCACCTCCACCAAGGCGTGTAAATGTACGTTGGGTCCGTTCTACTCGGCACCTCCACCAAGGCGTGTAAATGTATGCTGGTGCCGTTCTACTCGGCACCTCCACCAAGACGTGTAAATGTACGTTGGGTCCGTTCTACTCGGCACCTCCACCAAGGCGTGTAAATGTATGCTGGTGCCGTTCTACTCGGCACCTCCACCAAGACGTGTAAATGTATGCTGGTGCCGTTCTACTCGGCACCTCCACCAAGACGTGTGAATGTTTGCTGGTACCGTTCTACTCGGCACCTCCACTAAGGCGTGTAAATGTATGCTGGTGCCGTTCTACTCGGCCCCTCCACCAAGGGGTGTGAATGTTTGCTGGTACCGTTCTACTCGGCACCTCCACTAAGGCGTGTAAATGTATGCTGGTGCCGTTCTACTCGGAACCTCCACCAAGACGTGTGAATGTTTGCTGGTACCGTTCTACTCGGCACCTCCACCAAGGTGTGTAAATGTATGCTGGTGCCGTTCTACTCGGCCCCTCCACCAAGGCATGTAGTTCAAGCAATGCTCTCATACATTATTGTATAGGACTTCTACCTAGTGCCACAGTGCTAGTAAAGTCAATCAATGACAAATCTGCCTTTTTATTAGTTTATTTAAAGGTTCATGACTTCTTCTAATTAATTAGATTACATTGTAGAAGTTAACATCTCTAGGCATTTTAAAAAACGTTTTTACTAAGCAGCTAATTATGTATAATTTTATGAGTATTTAAAGATATTTCAGGAGTTATTTTACTAACGAATATTAATCATAGAGCAGCACGGAAATCTGTAATTTGTTTTAACTTTAAAGTACACTTTTCACCAGCAGTATTTTAGAAGGCAGCCGAATAACCATCATACCCGTTCACTGCGGTTTCATAATTAGTTGACAAAAGCCACTAATCATTTATTCACATGCAGGTTTAACATGCGCAGAAATTTGTGTTCGTAGGCATATACATGTGATTACCATCGTGTAAATGTATGTGTGCAAACTATGTGGTCCCCTTTGGCTTCGAACGTGTTTGTTTCTTGTTGTTCTGTTGTTTTTCCCCAGACTGGTTGATCACGATGTCTGAGAGAAGGAAATTCGAAAAGAGACCTCACCGATATTTTGCGCTCCGAATTTTAAATTGGTCCAGTGGAACATGGTAGCGTGAGGGGTGGGATTGTCATGCTGGGGCACGCACGCATCGAGGCCCTCTCAGTAGGAAGCGATATCTACACTGTCAATACCAATGACACTTTAGGTAACACAACACATTGGAGGGAACAGTAGTTTAAAATATCGTGTTCCTATTAGGAATTACATTGAATTATCGATTGTGAATCGATTTCTTTGCTAAGTGATTCCTCAAAATTTGTGTTATGTGGTTTCACACCATTAAAATTTGTATTTATTCAAGTTCTCGAATCTCGATGTTTAGCCCCCGTAATTACAACTCTGACCGGGAATTGAAATTAAACCCAGGTAACCCACGTCGGATAGGTACCCGGACTATTCCGCAACTACTACTTTTCAAATTTAAAGGAACCCTAAAAATCGCAATTCGAATTTAAAACATTTGCATTAAAATAGGATTTTAACACTAAACCTTATGGCCAAATGTTTTGCAGGGACTTCATCATTAGTTTTGTTATATCTAAATTTGAATTGACCTCGTTTGAATAATAAAGAGGTATTGTACTATATTCAATAGTTTTCCAGTTATTTGGTTAATGTCTTCACGTTAAGGTGTAGAACATGTTCAAGATGGGGCAAAGATGCGTCGTGACGTAAAGTTACCTCTGGCGCGCAAGTTCTGACAGTGTGGATGTCTTCGGGGGCTCTGGGAGAAGGGCTACGACACAGGCTGTTCCCAATGGTGCGCCCCTAGAAACCACATTGCATCTGTAATGCCCCGGCTAATCAGGGACTGCTGAGTGAAGGCGGCCCTGGGGACCGGCCCTAGGGACGCACAGGGACACCGCAGTGCGTCATCCCGCTCGACGGGAAGGGCTCAAGGAAAAGGTAAATTCTCAACAAAATTCGAAACATTATAGTGATGTATTATTCATGGACCGACTATTTATAGTTACCGTTCTTGGGGAAATATAATTTGAGTGATCGACATTGAATAAATAATTATAAATTCGATTAGGTTTTGCATTATAGCCTTTCTCTTATTTGCTCCCAATTGACAAAGATAATTATATTTGAGCTTCAGGTATCTTGGCAACAATGCTACTCACAAGCCGCAATGGGTCGATACAGGAAAACAAAAAATTATACAATCCGAAGCCTGAATTTTAAATGTAATGTTAAGTATAGAACGATATGTTTAGTTATTTATAAGAAGAACTTTGCTCTTCAGTCTCCAGTGATGAAAAAGCAACGTCGAATACAACAGGTAAATTAATTTGAATGCAAACTTGATGTGTTTCTTAATACCTAAAGTGTCTACGGTTAATTAGGGCACTGATAGCCATCTACTACACGTATCGTGCATCTCATGTTATCTCAACGAAGCCACATAGGAGGCCCAGCATGTACAGGAGATTCAATGCTCAAATTACTAGTAAGATGGAGGCTCTAGTCAGAACAATGGGCGCAATGTATAATTAGATAATAATATGTAAATTAACTATTTTTTAAATGTAGTGTTGATATAGGACTCGAAATATTGTGTGGTGGTGTAGCGCTGTGCACAACTATATAGGCTTCTTGCAAGCTTGCTTTACAACAATAAAACAAATGAAATGAATTGATGGACAAACAACAAGCTGTCAAACAATAAAATATTCTGGTTTTGAAAAAAAATCTTCAAAACATACAAGAAACATACAAAACTTTCACAACTTTGTTGCTCATCATTAAACGTTTTAACTGGTGAGCAGTTACTATCGCCATACTTCGTTTTTTTCATAATGTTGCAATTTTATTATTTTGACAGCTCGTTGTTTGTCCATCAGTTCGATTCAATTGATACATTGTTGTAGTTCGGCTGTGACGTCAGTTGCAAGTTTCCTATACCTCCTAAGATAAGGAGTAGTGATAGGTGATCTTAACAGCATACGATATCCTTGTCAATGCGCTCTTTCCGTTGCTCTTTCCCCGAGCCCGGAGATCATTAGGGCGTCAATATTTATCAGCGCGTAGTCTTGCTACGCTGAGTAGCTTTTCATGTTGATTAAAACTGCAGCACACTACACCTGACTAGCTAATGACTCCTTACGGCATCTGCTGTCAACACACGGAGCTTCTTTGAGCTGCGCCAACCCCCATGTGTGTTTAATTATTTTGTATTGTTGGGGGGTGGTAGATTTGAGTAGTAAGCGGAATAGAATTGAGATTCCCATTTGTGCTCGATTAGCGTTTGTTGATGCTTTACTCAAATGACGGAATTAAACAGATTTTCAGACGAATTGTTAAGTATTATATATATATATATATATAGTTTTATAACCCATATACATTGCGTCGTAGTATGTTTTTAGAATTTGAATAAATACTTGAAATAGCACATAAAACACCTTGAATTATTGTGTCAAGTTAAAGTATAGTTAGCTTATTCTTGCTTTCAACTCAAAAAAGTATTTTTGTATAACAATTAATATTCACCAATATTTTTAATTTAATAATAAAACCAAATTGATAGATAATTAGCTTCGCCCCAGTGATCAGGTTCATTGCTGTAATAAAATTAAATTAAACTTTTCGTTTGGAGTCATAAGGTCTATAGCAACGATGACAGCCTTCACATTAATTTGATATCCATAAAATACTTGACATTGTTTATCCCTCTATCCTTATGTTGGTTTTCTGGTTTTCAAGTTTTACGAAGTGCAAATGATATTGGATATGTTCAAGAAATTGGCAACGACCGTACACATATACATATACCATACAGTTTGCTTAGGAGAAAGCATTATGAACAATGAATAATACGTTCAATTATATTGGAATTAAATAAGACTAACACATGAAAGTACTTGACATATTGTCCGTAAAATATTTTTAGATCGGTTTTGACCTAGTATATATGTATTGCCACAATAAAATTATGATACAAATAATACATTCCCGATGATGATGAGAAATAAGAATACAATTTACAACATATTATGTAAGAATAATAATGGCATTAATAATAAACAAATCAGTGATGTTAACAGTAACAGAAAACAAAACCATATAGCCACTCCAAATACTATTTTTCAAACTTAGTTTTTGTAAAGTATGTTTAAAGCAAAATGAAATAGTACAACTCCTGTCATTAATTTATATAGAGCATTTAGCTTAGGAATGCCGAAATATTACAACTAATCTCCGGTCATTCATTTAAATAGAGCATAGAGCTTAGGAATGCCGAAATATTACAACTTATTATTATTATTATTTATTATTCATCTAATACAGGATATTAGTCCCAAATACATTAGATAAAATAAAGATATATACCATAGGTCTATGCTCATAAATAAACACATACACACATAATACACAATAAGCAGGGTTAATCAAATTAACCGTTGTCAACACAGGGCAGCCAGTTATTCTAACAATAACAATTTTAAAACATACACAGACAATGACATCTCATGTCATTCATTTATATAGAGCAAGATACGTAACTCACTGCTATCTGGACGTACCAAAATTGATTCTCTTTTGAGGTTTTAACAATGGATTACTCTCGGAACGTCGCCATATTGTATAGAGGACTCAAAACTTACATAGATAGCGCTGCTAAGCAACCTCCTTTCAGCGCCATTGATGAATAATAACAATGAAACAACAATGAAAATTGACAGCTAGACCACTCCTAATAGAAGTTTATTTTTTTGCCACCAGAATGCGTCTAGTCTATTTTGAGTCCTCTATTATTTAGAAATTATTATTTTAAATGCTGAAGTGACTACTTTAAGTCCAATGGGTATAAAGATACTCGCGTACTTTCTTTTTATAGCCATCAATATCAATGACATACGCCAAGCGATGTATAACACATTGAAAAACACACATGTTAAAATGTAAACAAACAGGCAATCATGCAATATGGTGGACATCGAGGAAAGAGCATAGGTCCTCGGACCTCCATTCAGTTACGTATCTTGGTAACAACATTTATATTTATGAATTGAGCATCTAGCTCAGGAATGCGTGTGTACCTTATCGCGTGCCCGCGTGGAATAAGTCACATTGCGTGTGTGGTTAGTATACGCGAGCCACTTGCCTGTGATCCGCCAGGTGAACCACTAGCGCTCGTACCACGCGCGGTGGGGGCGACAACTAGCACGCGAGTACAGCGACTCACGCGTCGGAGTGGGACAGACAGATTGAGAGCCATTTATTAGATGGCTCGGGTAACGCAACGCACAGTTAAAGAAAAGGTAAAGAGAATTGTTTCGATAAAACCGTGCGATTTTTTGTGGTATTACTGACATCTTGTGGCCGTTACACAACATTTAAATTTTGAAAGATTTAAGTGTAAGGGCGTATCTAAAATCTCTTTTGGACGCTACCAGGCTAGATGCACAGTCAACCATCCAATATAGGATCTTTTGCTATGGAATTGTTTTACTACTTGCTATTTTCCATAAGAAAAACAAACTGCATAGTAATCGTAAACAAATCCTGTTGTTAACCCGACTGTCCATCTAGCCGCTTTCGAATACCGGACCTTACAACAAAACATTATTGTTGTTACTAATTATTGCATTAGGGCCAGTTTCACCTAGCTTTAATCCGGTGATTTTTTGTTAAACAGAGATCAAAAATGGTGCCCGGTAGAAACCACAATGCTTTTTATATGTAATGTTTGTTGAAAGTTGAAACCATGGTAACCAATCCGCGATTAGTAAATCGGCCGACTAAAAGGTTTGGTGAATTCGGACCTTTCTACTAGACTAGTCTACTGGCATTAAAATGGACATTTGACGTACGCGCCCAAATATACCTCGCATTTCAAGACTACACAGTAGTTTGGTCATTTTTAGCATTTTTTGTTTTACGTCGTCATCTATGAAATCTATGACATCTTAAATGTTGCATTGGTCGTAAGGATGTACAAGTAAAGGTACCAACATATGAACATTAAACAAAAATTATCACGTACCAACTGGAAAAAAAGATTTGTGGTTATTTCATTAAACGAAATTTTTTAAATGCAAAAAATCAGCATTTCTAGGTCGATGTAAATAATTTAATATAATCGAAATGTATACAAAGTATCGACAACTTTGTTTATATTTCAACTACTACCATTAAACATTTCTGGTTTGCCACATAGTTTTTCCTTTGAGTGAACATTTGCTCATAAATGTCAAGGGCATCCTGTGATTACGAAGCCTTAACGCGGGATGGTGAACTACGCGGGTTAAATGTCCAGTGTAAACAATTACTGGCTACTAACGTGATCTCACTCTTGACCATCGTCCGAACTAAGAGTTACTCGCATTAGACCTGCTACTCTCGTAAGTAGACACGAGAAGTGGTCGCCAACTCTTGTTGCGTCACCACATCAAAACTATACAACCGCCAGTTATTAAAGTGACCCACTTTACCCTAGAACTATTCACTTATTACTGCTATAATAGAAGATCAATTAACACTCGTGCATACATATTGACACTCCAACAAAAACTGAAAATAGTTGTTGTTGTGCAGTGCTATACGTGTTGAGGTTCGGAACTAATAACTTATGACGGTATTTCAGTTCTCTGTAAACGTAAGTTGGTAGATTACCGTCGTTCAACGCTGGTTATATAAACGGGGTCTAAGAGAGGTTGTTTAAGGCAGACGTGATGTCAATAGTGTGCGAAAGTCTAGAAAAGTATGCAAGTTTTCAAACGTAAATTCTACTTGTTGTTTCTACTTGTAGCATGAAAAATGTATTGATTTATTCAAGTAGTGGTCCAACGTAAAAGTTTGTTTTTATATAAATAACTATTCACACATTTTATAGATAGTATTGAGTATGGAATTGTGCGTCAAAATTCTAATAATAAATAATAGTGGACAATATAATATACATATTATAATAATAAATAATATTAAGTAATTTATCCGACATTACAACGATGGTTTAATTACATCTAATTTTGTGTATTGTTGGTTTATAAATCATTTCCGTATACTCTTTGAAGAATACAATCTATCTTGGTTTTATGATATACATTTCGTACCACCCCAGCATATTCAATTTAAGTCTCACGCTAGCAACACACAACGTATCTTTTTGGGTGACTCTGAGATCTGGGGGGAGGGGGGGGGCTATTCCTAAAAAAAGTTGTCACGGTGACATACACCACTTTAACTGTGATATCTACAAAGTTATTAACGTCGTTTTGAACAGCTATATTTTTGGTACGGATACAATGTTCTGATTAATTTTTATAAATGTTGATAATTAATTGCATGGGAAGAAATTCTTCGAAAAAATAAAGAATGGTTACCTACCTATTATTGTATTTTATATGCCTTTCATGGAGTATATTGAAAATACGTCATATTAGTGAACCAGAGCTAATATATTTCAACAGCCCGCTATTAAATTAATTATTTTGGAAATAATAATAGTTGGCAAGTTTTTGTTATTATTTAATTAATGCATCTTTTTATGCACTGACTATTGTTAATTACAAACTGTTTGTTGGAAGGTACATTTAAGATATGTTTGCCTCCCGTAAAACCATATATATATTAAAACCTAACGATATAGGCTACTGTTTAATTTGTAAGGCCTTCAATGGTGATATGAGCAGCTGTTTTTTGGGCAGAAAACGTAAACTCATTCTACATTTGTATTGTGTTCAATATCTCTTGTAAAATTAGAGTTATTTTTAGAAATTCTAAAATATATGTACACTGTGGTTTAGCAATAATCTATTGGTGAAATAAATTTATAAGAAATAATAAATCTTGGAAAATGAATTGGATAATGGATATCACTCTAATGATTGGTAGAAGGTTTCATATAGCCAGTTGGTAAATCCAGTCCAGAAAATGCTCAGCTATTAATCTTCGAAACGGTTAAGTTGTGCTCATTTAATTTTATTTAATAGTATCTAGCAGACCAAACAATCATTTAAAATTAATTTTATAATTTTCAATTCTATATCAAACCTTCCATGCAATAAGAACTATAACAAAAGGACTTCAAAAATACAAAGTAATCTCCATTTCAACTTGGAACAAATCCAATACAAAACTAAATACACCCCAATGTAACATAAATATAACATACTTCCTAGCTGAATCCATACAATATTAATAGTGCAATCTGAAGTTTATTTTTTTGATAATTGACAAGAATGTGCTCACTTGACATCGTTCATGAAATGACGCATTACCACGCTATGTTACTTCTGTTAATTGGTAGGCCGTTCCTAACAGCTGTGCATACATTAATTACCTGCTAGACACAAATACAAACAGGTATAAGGAAACAGGCCA
Organism: Isoperla grammatica; assembly: GCA_945910005.1. NCBI lineage: Eukaryota > Metazoa > Arthropoda > Insecta > Plecoptera > Perlodidae > Isoperla > Isoperla grammatica. Next base: position 50,839,864 of record OX246737.1, on the reverse strand, counting down.
CTTGTTAATACAACGTATGTCTGAAGTCCTGTCCCGTTTGAGGTCTGTCCCGAAATATTCAATATAACGACGTAAAATTCTCCATCCTCTTCTTTTTACGGATAACATTTTGTATCCAAGACGACGTCGTCACCGTCACCGTCACTGTATCCCGAGCCCCTCCGACGCTCGTCACTAACCCCTTCCTTCCCCTCCTTCCCCCCTCCCCCCACCCCCTGGCGTTGTAACCTCGCGCCGACCATGCCAAAGAAACGACTGTAGGGAAGTAAGATGTACGGTACGTCTCAAAGTACTACGCTCTCTTAGACACAAGCTTCCCTAGCTGTCTGAAACATGCAACACGCAATGAAACTGCCCACGCAAAAACGATTGTTTTAAAATAAGCGTAGTTGAAGATTTCCTTACCATCAAACTAATGGTTAAACAGATAATGATTTCTTTAATTGCCGTTTGCGTTGACGATATAGAAGCTGACTGTTATCGTATTCACAATACTCTATTAACTTTTGTATTAATTAGTTGTTATTTATTATTACCGAGTACATAACATATTAGGGATAGAGTAATCTCCTGATGTACATGCGTGGCTCGCTCGTAGGGGGTCTAATATAGACGGATTACTCATTCAGAACTTACTGAGACCTGTTGAGTATCACTCACAATAGAAGAGGAACAGCCCACTTGTGTATTGATTTAATACTTGGTCGACTCGGGGTTGCTTTAACATGAGTTTTTATCTATAGTTTACATGGAGAGTGTCACACATCAATTTGCATTGAAGGGATTTTTAATGATAACACGTTTTTTGTTTTTTTTTAAAGAATGTACTCATCGCTTAACAATCCAATTAAAAATAATTATTGATCCTATTAATAATCTAATTATTTACGGATAATGTGAAATGTAACGAGCTGTTTGTAGTAACAAAAATGTGGACTCGTGTCTGGGTGTAGTTGTGTCTTGATGTTTGTCTTAGAACAAGTGTTGGTAAGATTCTAACTGTTGCTGGAGGTTTCCATTGAGATGATGTGATTTGATATTTGTTAGAGTCAAAGGTTTTCAAACGGGGATTAGAACGCCGACTCGAACCTCAAGACAAGCCAAGAAAGGGCGCCGCTGAAAGGTTGCGGAGGAGACGGGAAAAAGGAATGGGGATAAAAGAAAAGAATTAACCCTTAAAAAACGGAAAGTAAGGAAAAGAGGAAGAATGAAATTCTGTGACATGCGCAGCGTAACAAAAATTCCCACCACCGCTCTCTTTCTTTTCCTTTACTTCCCCTCGTCGTCTTCTTTCGTTTCCTTGGTCGGCCGCAGCCCCTCCCGCCTCCGCTGGGTCGTCTTAAGACCAGAAAACTGACAACTCAACTCCGCCCACAAAACCAAAGAGAAACGCCCCTCAAAAACCTCGTCTACTTTCAACGAACTTGAGGAAAATCTTTTTAGTTCTTCGCGTTTGAGCTGCGGAAAAGAAGTGCGCCCGCACAACGGTGACGTGGGTCGAGCGCGATACGAGAGGGTGACCGCGCGACGGGTGTGTGAGTGTGAGTGTGTGTCGTTGTCCGGTACGGTCCGGTCACAAGGCGGTGGGTCTGTGGCCACACTGCGAGCCCGCCCGAGGCTAGCCGAGCCGGCCGCGGCGTGTGTGACGGGGGGTGGGGGTGTTTTGATCCTCAACGTCCATCAGCTGGAAACCCACCTGGCGCCCCGGCGCAAAAACCAAGACGACGCGCGCCGCGGGGCAGAGGGGGGGGCGGTAAACCATTCCAAAAAAGAACATTTTTACTTGTGTAGCGTATCTTTCCCCGCGTGTTGGCCTCACCGCTATCCACCTGCTGTGGAACCCACACCGAGGGGAGGTCGTGACGTCAGTGGGCCACCGCGGCGGACGGGACGGGAGGGGAGGGGGAGGGAACTAACCACCCCCACCTCTCTACAGTCTAATTGGCGAATGCGGTGTGACGAACTGCCGCGAAAAGTCGACCCATCCTCGACCGCACAGCGCCGCACCGTTGACACGACGACGCCGGAAAAACTCGGGCGTCGCGGCGGCCAACGCAAAACAATCTCGAAACGACACCGAGAAAAACTGACGTCGTTTAGAACGAGCGCACAATCAGCAACTTTACAACAATCATTCCTACGTGAGTTTTCTGCCTCCCTCAGTGCGGCGGTTGATAAAAGTTTTTGTCAAAAGAAATTTTAAGAACATGCGACGTTATCGAGTTTCGGAATGTGGTTCTCGCTCGAAGCCGGCAAACGAGGCACAATTGAATTGATCCGACAACTCGGAAGAGCTCCTTGATTTGAGGTGCCGAAGTGTGTGTTCTTCTGTGCAGGTTTGTGTGACGCCACAGACCAAACAATTCGATAGAGAACTTCAGAAGACAACTCTTCGATGTGGGTGAAAGAGTTGTGTTGATTTGTCGAGTTATCGTGGAACGTTTGTTTGAAGATTTCATTTTTGTGAAATGCATTTATCGTCGGAAATGTCAGCGGGGGCGACCGACGGTGGGCGAGGAGGCTACTCGGCGATCACGGCCGACATCCTCGCCGAGAGGACGCTAGACGGCCTCTTGTCAGAGCACCCCGGCGAGCTGGTCAAGACCGGAAGTCCACACTTTGTCTGCACGGTACTTCCGGTACACTGGCGGTCCAACAAGACGCTCCCCGTCGCCTTCAAGGTCGTCGCGTTAGGGGACGTCGTCGACGGTACCGTGGTCACCGTCAGGGCCGGTAACGACGAGAACTACTGCGCCGAACTGCGCAACTGCACCGCGGTTATGAAGAACCAGGTGGCCAAATTCAATGACCTCCGGTTTGTCGGAAGAAGCGGGAGAGGTGAGTGTTGGTCTTATCTCCGTATTGGTTATATAAGCTTCCCTCCCGAGCTCTAGTTGAGCAGTATGCAAAGCGTAGTCTGAATAGGACCCTCGTTTATAAGCGTTCGTTATCTGTTCTTTTGAGAAACATTGCTTTTTTAATTGATGCAATGTTTAAAAAGCTTTCCCTCGTTAATCTTGCTACAGTATTTAACAATCTAAAGGGGAGACGGAAACAAAAGTCGTATAGGGGATTAAGAGAACACAAGGCTGACTTAAATGAATACGGGAAACCTGGTTTTGAGTTCTGGTAGAACGTTTCAAAGAGGGAAGACATTCGTAGAACATGACCACTATACTATTACACTGAGCTTACACTGTGGGCTTAGTCGGGTACACGTCTTGTACTCCTGCACTAGACGTGTACACTTGTTATCTGCATAAATAGCTCTTGTTTTAAGAATAAGTAATTTTTGTTTTTAAAACAAATCAATACATGCATATTTATTTTATGTGGTGAGATATTTGTTTATAGTGAATCCAGTCTGTTATCTTCAATTCAGCCACCTTCATGTACGCACAGCGCAGAAGGTTACATCCCGCATGATAAAAGATAGTATGCACACAACATACCTTTATAACTGCACAAGAAATACAGGCAATAAATTTGGATAAAAAAAAAAAACAATGTTAAAAATGGATAATAAATATATGTACAAGAAACTGATGAAATACGAAATGGAAAACGGCCGGTAGAATAAAAAGTATTTGTTAAGAATTTTTGAAACTATATCAAAGTCACAAGACATAGATCGTAATTGTAATAATTGCATATTTAAACACAGAGCATCATTATATACGAATTGGAATTTCGCTCTAAAGTCTAAAGAAACAAAGCTCTGGTAATTGTTGAGGGATGTGGTGGATTCAACCGTAATTTAAACGACAAGGTAGTCATTATTACGTCGTTTTTGAAGACACATACGACGACAACTTAAATCATATTGTGAAATGAACATTTAATAGTTTTGAAATGTATTTTAACAGTGAAAAATAATTTAGTAATATTTTATTATGAACTCTGTGGCACCGTTGGATAAATTACGCGCACACATGCCTACCACCTTGTACTCTACCTTTTACACCAGCCTACACTAGTAAACCAAGGGTATCATGGGGAGATTCATTGCTCTAACAACCCTTCATCACATAGCCTAACTTTTTATTCCATATGGATGCTCTTTGTTGTGACTCATCTACGAATGTGACTTTATAACTCAAAAACTAAAATTCAAGCAGGCTAGTTAACTATAAAAGTTATGGTAAAGACGGTTTATGTGCTACTCTTGATTTTTATGTGTCAGCGAATATACGTATAACATGGAACACAAAAGAAATAAAAACATAGTTTGCGATTTCAAACTTGTGGATTTGTAAAGATGATTGTGTACCAAGTGGAACAAGGGGAATATTAATCCATTATAATGAGGTAGTTCGCAGTGTAAATTCAAAACCATACTGCATGTATTATTGTTATAATGTGGCATCTAACTCTAAGCTGAACTTCCAATCAATAACTAGATATCATGTCACACAAATCAGAAAATTGTAAAAAATAATATTTATAAAATACAAGTCATCTCGATTTTTTCAAACAATCATAATAAATCACATCGATACAAAAATTCAGGAAAAACGTACTAATTAAAGGTGACTAGACTAGTGATAGCATTTTAACAACCAATGTAAAAAGTGTACATTTTTATAACCATGTATACATGTTCTTAATATTACATTTTGCATTTATGAGATTAGTTTCCAGTTACACTAAACTTTCGATGGAAACTATTAAATGGCCGTTATTATTCGTCATAGTGTGCATTATACAGCTAAAAAATTATTCGTCATAGTGTGCAATTTACAGCTAAACAATTATTCGTCATAGTGTGCATTATACAGCTAAACAATTATTCGTCATGGTGTGCATTATACAGCTAAACAATTATTCGTCATAGTGTGCAATTTACAGCTAAACAATTATTCGTCATAGTGTGCATTATACAGCTAAACGATTATTCGTCATAGTGTGCATTATACAGCTAAACGATTATTCGTCATAGTGTGCATTATACAGCTAAACGATTATTCGTCATAGTGTGCATTATACAGCTAAACGATTATTCATCATAGTGTGCAATATACAGCCAAACGAGCTGCAAAGTGTGAACGAAAGAGATTATAAATTCGGAAGTCTATTTTCCCTCGCCCCGATGTCAACACATGGTGTAGTGTTTTAACAGTGAGTCAGTTAGGAAGGGTGCTAAACACCCTCATTGTTTCTCGTCCCAAGAAGGGAAGGGGAGGGATCTTAGGTTCACTGACGACTGATGTAGCACATGGGGGTCGCCCGACCGCACCAAAGGTTCACGTGCGGACTTCAATCTTCGTCCACAAGGCGGTGAATTTAGTACCTTGAGACAAACAGACACAGCACAGCCGTAACTAACCACTGATTAGTCCCCTTTGGTAGGAAAATACAAGAACCTCGCCTTAAATGTGATGTAAATCATGGAATGAGAATATACCAATAGTATGGAATAATATGGATTGTTGTTTTTTCATGTTTATTAATTACATTTTATGTTTATATTTGTATATAGTTTATTATAATATTATGTTGCTATAATAATGTTAAGTAAGAACAAAACTGACAATATAGGTTGCATATAGTTTAATTATTTATCTATTTGGTTAAACTAATATGGACATCAATAAAAAAATCAATTGAAAGGGGGACAGGAGAAACCATGGAGAAATATAACAGATGGGACACAGCTGTTTTTCTTCTACATTGAATATTGAACTGCTATTTTGTTAGTAACAAAGTATGTAATCGTTTTCGTTGTTAAAGTAAATCATTGAAAAACGCTTGTATAAGAAAAATGACGTGGGATTCAAGACCACGTTCCTTCGTTGTGTGCGGCTAGGGATTGCGCCTCCGATCGTACGAGCCACTGCGGACGGCTGCAACGACAGTAGTGAAGGAATTATTGTATTGATCAACTGAAAATCGTTAACACTATTTTAATTATTATAGAAAACCCCTTTTGGGGGAATCTTTGTAGTGAAAATCAAGAATCAAACTAATGTCTCATTTATTACTAGAGAGCGGGTATCTTAACTGAAATATTGACTTCAGCGTACTATAACAGTTATGTCTGGATTACCTATGGACTTCATAAAATTATAAATTGAGGTCCCTCATGTGTAGATAAATATTTGACTTTATTCTGAAATGTTGTTAATTTAAATACATTTTGATAATTTGTTTGAATTTCACACGCTATAGTTAAACTTAAACGTATTAATAAAATAATTCATTTTTTATTTCAGTTTAATACAATGTTCACACATATGTTCCCCTATATTACTATTAAGGCCATTTCGACATAATAGACTTAGTCAAGTAACTACCCGAACAATACATTACTGAAATACTATTCGCAGGAGTAAATAAACAAGTGAAAGAAAATATGCGATAAACATACACGGAAGTATAATTTTACAAGTTTTTGACTTAGTCTTTGCCTTTCCATTCCAAAAACATCGGTATGACCATATTGCTAATAAATTTGCTATTGACGCAAAGGCAATGACCATCTATGTACCATAACTAGGACACTATATGCTACAGTATTTTGATCAAAGTGCCATAAAACGAGTGACAAGCATATTTGTACCTATTCATAACTTTACGCATTTTAAGGAACAGTTTATGAATGCTTAACACTCCATTTAAACATTTTTGGCAAATGTTTCAAATAATAGAACCACTTATGGAAAGAAGTTGTGTAAATCAAATGGGATACTCCCGCCGTAGCATTAACAAGGTATTGTTGAACTGAAAACAAACTAGACGATGGTTTTGTGGCACTTAAAAGTGGAGGGCAATTATTATTAATTACATCTTGTTTTTACTGATAGAGAGAATGGCATTGAATAAGTCAAAAGAATTGAGGTAATATTTGAGTAGTACCAAATTAATAGTACATGTTTTTTCTGAGCGGAATTTGTAATATTTTAACACTTCTGGATATGGTACTGAACTGTTATAGATTCACACACACGTGGCTTTTCACATACGAATTTTGAACTTCCTTTACTTAGATTTATAGACTGAATTTGTAATTTTGTATATACTAATATAATATGACGCTCTTTTAACTTAGGCCTATGTCGTCAAACCTTACATGGAAACAAACCCCTAGGAAACGCAGACAAAAATAATGTATATTTTTTTGGAGAGGTTGGCGTAGAATGCCAGAGTGACCCTAGGACAGCTTGGTCGTGGTAGAATGCACTGATACTGAAAGAAAGAGGTTTGGAAGTATGCACACTTGCAACAAATGGGGTAATCGTTGTAGGCTAATGGGCATGGATGAAATAAGGAAGTGAGAAAAGATTATCAATGTTAATAAATAATTATTTTTACCCTGAAGGGACAAACCCTTTGACTCGTGGTTACTACTATAGACTGTCTCTTGGGACTTGTTTCGTCAATTGTTCTTAGTGAGAAGTTACTTCCTTTGTAAAACAAACGCAGAAGAAGTAGATGGTTTTCTCGATTGCAATAAATACATATACTTCAATTAAAACGTGCATTTTATTGATAGGTTGGGAGTAAGTACAAGAACATGTTGCTGATGAATGTGGAGTCATGTGCAATAATGGGTACCTAAAAGTGACTCGAATCTGATGGGTACGACTTTTATACGCACGTATAGAGACAAAACAACGCCCAACAAACAAAACTTTGTCGGGAAACTGATACATAAACAAAGTAAAGTCAATTAATTGTGTCGTTACAAGAACCCATACACGGATTAATGCAGTTTCGGAGTCTGGCATTTTTAAATGTAATATTAATTAATGTACTATTTTGACTGACTGAAAATAAAAATTGTTCATTACGAAGCTACATTGTAGGGGGACTGCACTATTACAATTGCAATGGAAAATTAATTAAACAATTTAAAATAAACTGACAGTGATACATATTAGTTCCTGAAATAATTTGATATCGTATACATACTTCGTATACAAAATTTTACCGAGACCATCAAATAATTATTCCTCATAATCACTAGGCTTTCACTATAATTTTACTTTCCCTATCCTTTTAACATTGAGTTCCATTTCTTTTTTATACAGACCATGCATTTCGAATTACATCTACAAAAAAAAAGAACAAAACCAATCTGACCTTCTGTTTGTTTCATTAATTACTCGGCAACATTTCCATTGCTTCGGACGGTGAGTTGTCCTCTAATCAGCGAGTACGGTTCATTAACATTAGTCACGTGACGAGTCTCTCATCAGCTGGATGCATAGTAGGTGTAACAAAGCACTGCGCACCGGCCAATGTTGATTCGGACACTTGGTGTGTGTTTTGCCCTCACCCTTGCCAGACGACGAATTAAAAACGAACCACTGATCTGTTTTTCGAGCAGTGTGTGTGAGTGTGAGAGAGAGAGAGAGAGAGAATAAAAGGGGTCTAGAGTTACACAATGTTCCACAGTATTAACTTACTCATTTTTCAACCCTCTACATGTAGGTTCTACATGTTTAACAATGAGTTGGTCTGCTGGATAATGTCAAAGAGCAAGTTAATATGCCACCCCTACGTGTAAACACCTGTTGAAAAGAATTCGGGTTTTTTAATAACGCACAAAGTTGACACCCCACAGACATTTAGTAGCATAAAATGTCGAGACTGTTTGGAAATTACAATCTGATTTGCCAATGGTGATTATGATGTTGCCATGCCGGTTAAAGTGTAATTTTAATTTTTTATTATATTGTATCACAAATTTTCACTGCGTTGCTATTCACATTAATTCAATAATATTTTGAGATATATGTATATAAATTGTTTGTTTCGTGTTTTTTTTTTCACACGAGTGATTGGATAGTGAAGTGTTAGACTCACCCAACACTGCCCGACGTTTTGGAGAAGTAACATTCTTCATCATCTGAGGCCTTACCTCTCGCGAATCTGCGATGACATCGCTGATACTATCGCTGACTATGGCACTGATATTTTCAATATCTGACCAGTACATTCACATTTGCAAATACAACAATATGTACGGTGTATTATCCAGTAATCATTGAACTTCATTTGAAATTGTCTAATTGATAAGAAACTAGATGACAATTTTGTCTTACTTGTTCTGTGATACCTGCTTTATATACACAATCCCCACAATTATTCAAAAGTTGTTTTTCAAAGACAATAATGATTCATATAATATATTCAGATAGTTCATATTATTCAGCAACACCTGGTGAAAAATCGAAACAAAATTGAAATAATATTTAAAAGCCTTACTAGTTAGAAACAAAGAATCTTAATTTCAAAAAGCAGAAAGAAGTCAACGCACCGTGAAATAAATTGATATTTTAAATCAACTAAGATAAATATATATATTTGATTGTTAAATGTCCAACCCAAAGAGAGGCTAGTTGTGATAGTGCACGGGATATTTATTTTTAGGGTTGTTGTCCGATTTCCACCACTGGAATCTTAGCAGTGGTAAGTTAGTATAAAGTTACCTCAGACATTACTGAATTCTGGGATGATATTCTCAAATCCGCTTTTAGGTATTGTATCCCAACTATTCTGATGTATTAATTAATAAAGCTGATAACGCTGACATCGACAACAATGTTAGCTGGTATCGCACAACAAGGAACTATTTACTTGTTGTCATTTATTCAGGTCCCACTAACTTAGATCAAAGCAAGATATTGGTTGCAATGTAGATTGTGGAATGTATACGTTTTGGGAAATAAGTACTACTTGCTTAATTATCTCTTCACTTACCTGCAGGCTGAGAAAGAATGTAATTTTTGTGTGGTCCGGGTGCAAATTTATACCTTAGATACTGTCATGTTTTTGCTATTTATAGGTTGCACGTACGTTACATCTTTGCGCGTGGCGGCCACATTTGTGATCAAACTTTGACGTTGCCATAGAGAAACAATTTGAAGGGTGTTGTGCTAGAAGTAAAACACATATATACGTGTTCTCCAGTAATCCATCGTGTGATCCAGACTGATTTTGAAATAAAATTGGTATGTGTGACAATTTTTTTATTTTTGTATTACTTGTGTTTGCTTTTTAAATTTTAAACTAGGCTTATTTATTAAATTTGAATAGTATTTGCCAATGATCTAGGATTGGTCCTCCTCAATTGTGTCGCAATCATGGCCGCTGTGACGTCACGTGAGAACTATGAATACGTCATTGTTCGTAGCATGTTATTGAGTGTGAAAATCAAATTCCTTGTCGAGTTATCAGCTTGTGTGTACAGAGGACTACAGCTCTCTACTCTACACACAAAAGATAGCTTGACCTTTGCTCATCATGATCTGGCCCTATGCAACATTGCATAACCGCATTTGTATGTGCAGTGCATACTTATTGATTGCAGCTGGGCAAAGGTCAACACTATAGGACACAACTATACCCTTTAGCCTTGTGCTTAGGGACATCGTTTTAGGTGAAAAGCGTGTACATCCACAATCTTTAATAAATTACTGCGGGAACTACGTAGATCTTTTTTTCCACCGATACAAATTGTTTTTTTTTGTGTTTTTAATTTATTTTTCTTCTAACAAACTTAAAATATTTAGCGTATATGCATTCTATTATTTTTTATTAAAACTTCACTTAGAGTTTTACCGATTACATTTTTTTTGAACATATTAAATTAGAGAAACTGAAATAGCTAACCATAAATACGATGCCCCACTGGTGTAAAGTTGATTCAATGTTAAAAGGGCCAGTCATACGGCGTCTCGCAATACAGTTGAATACAGTGAATATGTCGGTACTTGACTTCACAGCTGGACGCTATGTACAGCGTACGTCATGCCGGTAGTACAGATGTGTACAACGGTGACACGTACGATAGGCAGGCGACATGTTACAACATGCGTCTCGTAATATACGAGAACGTTTTGTTTTTACAATCATCCGCTTCTTCAAAGTACAGGTCGGCGAACTTTTAATGGCTCTAGTTACAAAGTCCTCCGCTTGTCTTGTAGAGCGCGCTCTGAAAAGTGGACTGAGACAGCCGGGTCGTCTAGTTAACCAATTTGGAAAATAGCTGGTTAGATAGCTGGTTTGTTGTTTTGTTTGGTGTTTTGTTTTAGTAGATCCACATTACATACAAAATAACTTGCAATTTTGCATGATCCTGCTCTGAATATTTTCAGGTATTTTGTAAAAGCGATCATAAACTTCCTTTCCAAAATCGATGTTGGCTGTTGTCTTCATCGAAATACTATTAACAAAGTACGGTATATGCATTATTATTTAGATGAATAATCTTTGTATAGTGTGTTTTTTTTTAAATTTCAAATGCCATACAAATAAGAAAATAACCCACAAAATACCTGTAGAACAAAGAGTGATTAAAAGTAAAATAATACGAAACCAATAAAAATAGCAATAACATCACCTACAAAAACACTCCTTTACCATGATAGGAAGTGAGACCTAAACTATTTCGTCGAGATATTTCTATCCTAACACATTTTATTCCTTACTTCCTCATCACTCATCAACCAGTATCACTTGCAAGTCTGCTCACACGAGCGCCAGTAGGCCTATTCGTTACTTACGTTGCCTCCGTTCATAATCATACCAGTTGGCCTAGTTCAAGGTTTGGCGTATGCTTTTATATCCAATCAATTTCTACTTCAATATCTCATACAAAAGTAATAATTATATTACATGCTTTCGTTGCACAAATTAATTGAAAAGTTATATGTTTGAAAGTTCCGTAAAATGCACAATAATTAATCAATAACAATATTACTAACAATAATATTAATAATAGTAATAAAATAAATTGAGAATGGGTGATGTGTGCATATTGATTATATTCACATGTAGCCTAAGGACGGGTCGTCTCCTGTCGGTTATGCCGTCGAAATGAAATTGTATTGTGTTCCCACCCAAGCTGTAATATCCCTCCACCAATATACGACGCTCACGATGCGAGTAATAGAGCGACGGACGTCGCGACGCAATATCAGGAGCGTCTCTCTACTCTCTTAAAAAATTTCACGCTGGTTGCATCTGTTTCCTCTCGAGATACTTTTAACCCTACTACAATCTCGAAGATGAACGGATAGATAGGGTGAAAAACCTCACGCAAACAGCCATGCCCCAAGTTGATATGTTTTGGTCGAGCTATGATTCCATGCAGAGAATTGCTGTCAGAAGTTTCGGTTCGTTTAGTTTATTAGTTTGGTCTGGTTTGAACCGCATCTAAACCCAGTGTGGCATTAGGAAATAGCGATCGCTCGGTGGCCGTGGTTACTTGGCGGGTTGCCGAATAGCTTCGTTTAGGGGCAGTGGACCAGAAATTACTCCATACTTGTTTAACAGACTCTGCTTCGTTTTATGTCTTTAGATCTTCAAACTTATTGAATTTCTATACTGTTTTCCGCAATAAACACCGCACAACAAAATAGTTTTAACAAAATAGTCATGGCTCTAATTACATTATAAATTTGGTTATTAAAGTAAATTGAAGGCACTTTTAAAAAAAGGCATGCTTCGTTGTCTAAAAATGAAACTGATGAATGGAAAAAATAAAAACTAATGACTCAAACACAATGTATTATTTTCTTATAGTTCTTCCTAGGTATGAATAGAACTATATACAGTCCAGGTTGTAGAAAGGATGTTCTAGGAGATCCAGGATAACTGTGATACTAAAGGTGTCTCAGGGAGTTACACTTGCCATTTATTGTTAATACTCTTTAAGAATCTTTTCTGCTCTTTTCGTAACAACGAGTAGCCAACTTGTAAACTATTGAAAGAAATATAACAGTGATGTTTGGATTTACATCTCGTATTTTGGCAACGGTGCTAATCGAGACGATGATTGGGTGATACATTGAAACCGACCTCTAATCCACCACGATGATAGTAGGAACGGAGAACAACTTCAAATACATTTTACATATTTTATACACATGCCAGCGTAGTTAGCCGTCGTTGATTAGGCGTTGTACCGTTGATTACAATCCATGATCCAACCATGGATTCATAATAGTAAATAACTCCATGATCAAACAATGTCTAAGAGAGCTGTCGTTACTACTTACTTACTTATTTTATTGTAACATCGTTATTTCGGATTGGACGTAAAGCCGATGGTCCCCTTGATACTTTTCAACAGGAGTATAGGCTTCGTACCGGAACCAGGCTTCCGTCTCCTCCCTTCCTCTTTATCATACATCAATCATCACTCATCAGGCTAAAGGAAGGCATTGTGCCCTACACTGGTCTTAATTACAATAAAGTAAGTAAAGTATAACACGGATCAACCTTGTGGATGCAGAAGTCTTAGGTGAGTGAGTCGGAGCCAATCAGCGGGTAGCGTTTTCCCATGTCTCACTCATATATGACGTCAGCATCCATCCACAAGGTTGCTGTGGAACGACGACATTAATAGCTCCTTATGTTTGGAGATGTGCTCTTTTCTAACAACCCCTATTCATGATATTGTATAAATATTAATATTTAATAAATATTATATTTGTGGGTGGAGTCAGCAATCCCAGATTAAAGGAAGTACTTTCCAATCATTTCGTATAGCTTCTACACTCTTTCTCTATGAGTGACTGTTGGCTGTTGCCATTGCCGAAATAAGCTTTTCAGACCTGAAAATAACAAAGTCAATTTTCTCACACATTTCACATTAGTCACAATCTCATTTAGTTGCACTATAGCGACACTTTACATGGTGAAGAGAACCACAGAAGAAAGCGATATGGAAATCATACTGTAAAAGGAGTTTTTATTTGATTTGAAAAGCTTGTTTCCGGCTTTTAGTGGTGCAAGTTCATCTTTATAAGTGTATATCGATCTCTTCTGCGAACCTTTTCACGATGGAAATCAGGGCTAGACCAACTATAAACGTGATTGAGAAAGTACATTTTTCGATAACTTGGGGAGTAAGTCTTTATTAAAAAAACATTAATAGCCATTATATTATAGCTTATTCTATTCTAGTTATTCGATAGTTTATGCAGCCGGTCATAACAAAAATTAATATGATATTGATAACATTATAATATTATTATACAACAATCATATTTTTATTACTATTATTATCAACTCTGGATCTCATGTCAACAAATTTGGCACTCGATTTTTGACCCACTTTTATCGTACCGATTTTCTCCATTTTTTGCATAGGACTCCATTTCCGATGACAATACATTTTAACATTAGAACTTTCCTGAAAAAGAAACGTTTTTAGGGTGGTACTTGAGGGGGGGGGGGGCACATTCTCTTATATGATTTTATTCGTCACGATCTCTGTTCCATCAACAATTGTAACTCTAAAGTAAAGTGAATTAAATTGATATTTTCGTAAGAGTAGAAATTAAGTATTCCACATTTTTGGGGGCACAAAATAGTTCTAGCATAATATATACAACATAAATACATGGTACATACATAAATAATCTAATACAAGTTCATAAAAAGTAACTGCACGATATTTGATTGCAATGTTGCTGACGGTAGCGCATGTAAATAGCAACTAACAATACTCGTTGCTATCAGATTGTAAATATCACTTACTGATTCCTAACACGCACTTCGTGATATCGATCTCACATCATCCCGCTAGCTTAGTCTCACACAAGACACCGGAATTTATTGTAGCAAATTAGTGGCTTCCAATTCTCCCAAATGAACTTCATTACATATCACTTCACTAGGAATGCTTTGCGAGAAAATGTAGGCCTATTTGGGAACAGTAGATTAGATTCCATTACAACGTTTTGCACCATTCAGTGAGGAAATCAAGGAAACATCGCTTATTAAAGCTTGATGGTCTCTTTAATTTACCGAATATTAATAATAAAGCAATGTACGCTATTAGTGATGTACAGCACAACGACACGACGTGTGAAATCAGGTAAAATTTACTAATCGAGGTTATACCGGGAATAAATATTAGGTATTATCACGATAATTTGGAAGTTATTAAATATTCTATACATAATCATGTAATGTGTAACATTATTCTTAATTATATAAAACCATTATTGTGATTTGGTTATACACGTAGTTCTTCTGTTGCATTGAAGTGATGAAATCAAGATGGGTGTGCCACCAAGCAAAATAGTTTGTATGTTTTTAGTGAAAGAGGGGCTTTAACCTTTTCTACTTCGGTAAGAAATTGGGACGCGTCAAAGTTGTTCGTTTCATGTTACGACCTTTAACCCAGATAAAACTAATAACATAACCCATGTCCTAGAAAATGTATGAGTGTTTGTGTGTGAGTATTGTTCCAATTAACTAGGCTAATATTTTGCTTCACCCTCAACTTTTCGGTAAAATCACATTATTTCTGTCATCAAGAAAGACTTATTAAAAAAACAATGAAACACAAATATTATTCATATTAAAATAAGGATATCATCTAAAATATATATAACAAATATCAGTTCCGGGAAATATGCTATACAACATATTTTATTATTACAATAACCTTGAATTGATGATGACTCCATTCAACACGCGGGTATTAAGTAAACCATCTTCTTTTCTCCTTCTTTTGGAAGCATACAAATATAATCTGAAATGCATAATAGATAACAGTGTGTGTATTTTGCGATCCGATTCATGAGAATTTCAAGATTATATCTTTATTCCCCTAATCGTCTTCTGTTCTTTCACAAATGTTGCAGCAAGCTTTACCCAAAGGAAGATTTATTTCTGTTTCCTTTATTTCTTGTCTCCAAATCAAATAAACAATCAAAGTGAATCTTAAATTGCGCCCGAGATGACCGAGGGTAACGTTTGGGGGTTTCGTTTGTGGAATTCACGATCATTCCGAGCTGGCTCGGTCCGCTACAAACAGCTTCCAAAACATCTGCATAAAACAATAAGAAATAAAACGGGAAGGCAATGAAAGACCCCGGAACGCCGCAGAACCGTAATAATAAATGATTCGATGCCCCCCGCCCCCCACCCCCGCCCCCACCCCCATCGCAACCGCCCCTGGAGGTTTCTCTTCGCCGTTGGAGCGTGGGTAATGTTGTTGATGTCTACGATACATCCAGATCTATGCAATTCCGACAAGGAATTCCAGCAAGAATTGTTTCTCTTTGGCAGAGCTGAGTTTGCTCTATCTTTATGGAAATGAAACGGACACAACAAAGAACACCAGTAGGAAGATTTTCCCTTATCACCAAACGTTTAGAACATTGAAACTTTGTGGTGAAAATTGCTGGACATTTTTTTTTTTCAATTCGACACAAAACAAGAATTCTTACTATGTGAGTTTGTGAGAAAAGCTATTCAATTTTGTCACTCTAAATATCTTTAATGCTTTAATTTGCATTTCTCCGGAAGCAACATTCTTAGGGGAATTTCATGGGAATGAAAAAGGGATGCCTTGGATTCCACATAATGTGTCCGGTAAGTGGAAGGTCTACCCCCATGTTATCCTCGGTTACAACGATGTCTTGTTTGTTTTGTTGAAATTATTATTCCCACACAATTTTTTTATGATTCAATAAACTTGCAATTAAACTTTATTTTTGGTGATGAGAATATATATCGGACTATAAAGTTCCGTTTTGAATGCTTTTTGGGGAGTATCCACAGTTATAAAATTATATATTAATTGAGGAATGGGGCAAACCACAATAAACACTGCCATTACAAATTCGCGAATAACAGAAAGTACCATTGTCAGAAGTTATTTGGCTGATATGTTACATTAGGCGACCAAGACGCTAATAAACACATTGGGTGGTTGGTTTGGTGAACACAGTACAATGCCTGAAATGTGTCAACATGGTAATCACATTATTGAAAAAATTAGCTAATGAATTATCGCTAAAGTAAATACATTTGTATTTATACTGTCTGGCCATCCATTTACAAGAACTCAATTTTAGTGGGGAACCATGTACCACTTATCATGTTCTATAATTGCTGCTGTAAAGAAAAATACCGAGAAAAGATTGAATAGCCCAAAGCACCACTGTAGTTAAATAATAAATAATATTATTTAACTATAGGTAATGCCGTTGACGTAAGTGCCCTTTTAAAACAGTTTTAGGATAGTAACTTCAAACCAAAACTAAACTATCTATATGAAAGGGTCCATATCCTACGTTTGCGACAATTATTGCTAGGTTGTTATTAGATATGTTTATTTTCTGTCTATTTCCCCTTCTCGGTTCAAAATGCACCTGAAAATCGCCAAACCGTTCCTAAACATGATCTGAATTTAAGTTTTTGTTGTATTGTGTGATTTTGCTTGTTTAATTTAAAATTGAAATCACAAAAGTGATTTATTTATATCTCAGGTACTTAAGATGTAATCTTGTTTATGTCTTTCGTTTTTTTTTTATCTCACATGTAGCAAATTTGATAATTTTACTATGGTTATGTTATGCACTTGCGGTTTACAGTGAAAGTAGTGTAATGTGTACAAACAGTCACCAAATAGACGCCTTACATAGCAAACACCCACCACATTGCTTTGCTTTGAGTGCATCACGGAAAAATTCTTAGTTTATCCGCATTATTTTCCAATGCAGTTTAATATAAAAAGACACATAACTTTTTATAGCTTCATTCGTATGTGAGAGAATAATATTTTCCTTTCCTTTGCGACGAAATCCATAAAACGTTTTATTTGTAGCTTCCACAAAACAATATTTAAAGTGCCCTTGCGGAAAGAGCAAGAATATATACAACCCCACAAAAGTGGCGGTAAAACGAAATTTTGATGACCAAGCAGTATAAGTTTTTGTTATTTATTTTCAGTGCTATGTTTTCGGGGTGAGTTGGGTAATCGTATAACAATTTGCTTTCTTGAATTGCTTCAGTATATCGCCTTAGATGTTATAGGCGTGGACTAGATTTCGTATATCTCAGTCTCCTTACAGAGGCATGATGAATCTCATTTCACGGAATTGAGCGGTGCCCTATTTACAGTGAAAATAGTGGCATCCCTAACTTTTAAGCCCTGTAAGACAATCGCATTATAAAGTCATTACTGAGTATAATTACTTTTCAATCACAACCCTATACTATGGACACGTGCGTGACGAAAAAGGTTGCTCCTCATTTAGAATTCATTACGACACTAATTGGTAGCCTAATGAAACATAAACTGAGTTGGGTATCACCACCTAAACCTCACAGGCTTTCAATATGCGAGTATTGTTTATTATAAAACGAAATAATCCTGTTATTTTAAATATTTAAATATTTAAATCAAAGAGCCTTTGCAGTTATCTTGAAAATTAGTTTAATATTTTAATTCATATTTGTGCACTAATGTTTCAAATTTGATAAAATATATTAACTGAGACGATTCATGAGTAACATAACATACATGGCGTTAAACAACGCCACACGGCATCTGTTTACAAGTCAGGATTCGAACCTGGAACGCTTGTAAACATGGTGTGTCAAACCAAGCCCAATCGAATAGGTCAATAAGCCTTCTACTGTTAATGAAGAGTAATTAAATAACACATTGGCCAAATAATTAAAATAGGTAAAGGAAACAAACTTGCTTGGTTAACGTTTTTTATTGACATCATTAGAACGCGTCAAGATATTAACTAAGTAATTCCTTAACAGAATTTGGTTTTGTATCAATAAACAATGAATTAAAAAGTTTTGAATAAAAAATTATCAAATTAAATTCAGAAATAACAATCTAACTTTGACAATATTTGCCTAGTAATTGTCATTAAACATTGGCCTCACTTGGAATCAAACCCAAATCATCTGGTACAAGCTTCCGATGCTTCTGCCTAATTAATAAATAATAATATGTAACAGGGCAAAAGGTACAATGATTACAAAAACATGAAAAACAAGGAAAAGAATAGCAATTTTATAGTTATAGTTATATGCAGGGTCAATATTTTATAAGACCTTGTCGGGTTGTATTGAATAAAGAACTAGATGTGATTTTTAATAAAGACGAGCTTTTTGTGAAAAAATAGTGCTTCGTTAAATACTACATACATTTCAACGATGAATCACAATGTATTATAATTTATTGATACAATAAACTAATAATAGTTAGTTCTATATTTTTTGTACACTGCTGTACATGCAAAATAAATTAAAATACATGCTTTGCTTGTTAACATTTCTTCGTTTAATAATTCAACGGTGAGATTTAAAACCGATAAAAATTAAGTAATCAAAGAGGAAACACTATTACTCGAAGCACAAATTAGAAAATCAACCAACCCACGGCGGGAAATTTGACCAAATGTTCCCCTTGCAGGTTATGGTGGGCACCTTTGGCTACCAGACCACTATTTAATCATGGTTACTCTGACATACATTATTTACTGATACTGCCCGGACAGTTTCAATGTCTTTTCAACCGAAATACATCACCTGCCGTGCTATAATATAATAAATAACGTTAACATGAAGGGTTGAGTTTACCCTCTCCCCAAGGGAATGTTTATAATTGCCAACCATGAAGTTGAGTGTACACAGCAAAGGTTTTTTCACACACACACATAGAAGCACGCTAGCGCTATGTAAGAGTGGTGAGTAAACACTGCAACACGACTTGGGGGTGCTCGCGTCGGTTGGAGAAGGGAAGGGAATGAGGTGTTTTCAAGAAGCAACGCGTCACGCAGTACAAGAAGCCAGCGGGACATTTCGAAACCCCGATTTCGATCGAAAAAAATTTCTTTAAAATGCTGCAAAATTTAAAAAAAAGTAAACTAAAATATATCACCCCCCAGAGAATGTAGTTTCCCTTATTTTGAATATTTCTTTATTCTACTAAATATTTCCGTTTTCCAATTAATATTTAACTTATGTAATTAGTTCTTGCAATATACCACCATTCACAATTAAATGTGTTAATTTAAAAATCGAAATAGAAAGAGCATTGCATTCTGAGAAGATAACCTTTTAACATTTTTAAGAATTTTAAAGTAATTTTATTCGACTCAAATTGGGAGTTCCGCATGGTTCGTCGATACACAGCCTTGATAAAACGGCTGCGAAACTTAACTTTGTATATGCCTGTCTTGGTGATTGTTTTATAATATATGTTATTGATTATTGACGTTATCAACTGCTACGTTATATAACGTCGGTCACGGTCGCATCTTACGACAGGCAGAGCTGCCCTGGACCTATTCTATTCGGGGGTCAAACGGGATTCAGGAGTTCAGGTCGCAAGAAGGCCGGCATGGATAACAAGAGATAGCATAGAATGAAAGTAACGTGAGCAAAACTGCGATGGATAAGGCATTGAATAATTAAAGACATGTGCAAGAGCCATCTTTGCGCGTATAGACCTCCAACTTTGAGGAAACCAGGTGTTGTTCTAATGCTGCTGTAAGAAAAACCATGCCAGTTGGCATTTGAAAAGCTTCAAAGAATACAATCAAATACTAATAAATCGATGAATAATTTAACAAATTGTTTAAACATTCGTAAAAGTGTGAAATGAAAATGTGTACAAGTCAGAAACGTGTTCCATATACATGTTATTATAATAATGCGTACCAGCAACTGAGACTGAATTTAGGTGTAACGCTGTGAAAGGGAGCCGGGATCACTCTGCCACGCCCACCTTTATATCCTATAGACAGACACTTAAATTCTGGCATATACAGAAAGTTGTATACTACTGTATCAAAATAATAATCGCCATTATTAATGTCTTTAATTTGTTTTAGCTATGGGATAGCTTCTCAATTTGGCTTATTTTGTTGGTACTTTATCTATGAAAGTATACTTACTAACTTAAAATATTTAAAAACCCTGAACTAATAATGAAAATAACATTAATGCTCTATAATTTGTAACATTCATATTTCAACATTCAAAGCATTCACAGATCAGGAAAAGTTCGTTCATTTAAATGTGTATCTTGTAAGAATTTAAGTCGCGTTCATGTCTGTTTTGAAGGCAGTTGAAATGAAAGTTGAAACGATAAGTAGGTTGATAACCAAATGATAATTATGATAGCTGACGGTACGAGAGTAATTGCTACAACGAACTTCGCAGCTACAACAACTAATTTGCACTTTGTTTGCATTGCAAACTGTCCTAGAAAAGAAGTTTACTATATAAACTAAGTGGGTACAAAGCTTGGGACCTTACCAAATAGGTAAAAGAGCTCACTATTCATAAGTTGCACATACGTTACATCTGTGAGCGTGGCGGCCACATTTGTGATCAAACTTTGACGTTGCCATGGAGAAACAATTGAAGACTGTTGTGGTAGAACACAGAAATTATTAGTTCCTTAAAATTCAGTCTGTTTTTGAGAGAAAATTGGTATGTGTGTTAATATTTTATTTGTTTATTACTTGTGTTTACTTTTTAAGTTCTAAAATAGGCTTATTTATTACATTTCAATAGTGTTTGCCAATGATCTAGGATTGGTCCTCATCAATTGTGTCGCAATCATGGCCGCTGTGACGTCACGTGGGAACTATGAATAGTATTGTAGATAATTAGGTCAGTCACCTATGGCTTTAACTAATAATGGTTTGTTTATCTTGGGTGATTGCTTCCATGAGAATGCTGAATAAGCCGTAGGGAAATACCAGAAAAGTCTTAAACCGAGCGTGCTGTAACTCAAGTAAGATTATTGTTGTCTAACTTCTGTGACCCGCATGCTTATTATTTAACCTTGAAAAGGGCCGTATTGAAATGCGCAATGCTTTTCAATTAAACTGCCAGCCTTATTTTGAATTTTGAATTTATATTATTTTCCAATTACAATTACATAAAACAAACTTTCGCACACAGCTAAATAATTCTCGGTTTATATAAATATGAAATGGATATCAGCTTTCTGTCTTCCCGTGTTGCACGAAATTCTGTTTGTTTAGTTTACACTATTTTGAAAATAATTCTGAAGTTGATTGACTGACTTCCGTGACCCGTCAAGCGCACACGACCCCAAGAGCCAAGAGCCAAAGCGTTTGGCACGGCTCTGCCCACACGAAGATGGCATCGATCTACACAGATACAACACAAACCACATTATTCTATTTTGGAAACATTTAAACGAGAACAGCCCTAGATTTTAACACGGGAGGAAAAAAGGTTGTGTTTTACTCAATTTAAGTAGGATTTATTACTTATTACTTCAGAAATTAGTCAGTCAGTGAGTCAATCAGTCAGTCAGTCAGTCAGTCAGTCAGTCAGTCAGTCAGTCAGTCAGTCAGTCAGTCAGTCAGTCAGTCAGTCAGTCAGTCAGTCAGTCAGTCAGTCAGTCAGTCAGTCAGTCAGTCAGTCAGTCAGTCAGTCAGTCAGTCAGTCAGACAGTCAGTCAGTCAGTCAGTCAGTCAGTCAGTCAGTCAGTCAGTCAGTCAGTCAGTCAGTCAGTCAGTCAGTCAGTCAGTCAGTCAGTCAGTCAGTCAGTCAGTCAGTCAGTCAGTCAGTCAGTCAGTCAGTCAGTCAGTCAGTCAGTCAGTTAGTCAGTCAGTCAGTCAGTTTATTGTGGCTTAATTCTATCACGATGTTTAATGAAATGTTAACTTTGCTCGTCAAGTCGATAGAAAATGTATTTTGCATTCATCAGATTTAATGTTGTAATTCATAAACTACAAACCATAAATACTACGATTTTTGGACTCGAAAGAATATTCAATTCTTTATAGGATGAGATACTTTTATTTACTTTTAGGACAATTAAAAACCATTTCAAAGCAATGTTAACAATCCTAAATCGGGTGTTCGGTAAGGTAGGGGAACATACAGCCTTAACGATTTACTTTGCTTTAATTTATTTTAATTAAGGCCAGTGTAGGGCACAACGCCCTCTTTAGCCTGATTGATGAGTGATGATTGATAAATGATAATGAAGAAGGGAGGAGGGGAAGCCTGGTACCAGCACGTAGCCTACCTCTGTCGAAAAGTACCAAGGGGACAATCGGCTTTACGTCCCGTCCGAAAGAATGGTGTAACTTTGAGCTGTCATATAGGTTCCTCCACTAACCTGGACTGCCGAGCACTTGGCGAGAAGAATGAATCTTTTACACAAGCTTTCAAACCCTCCAATCTGCTCTAACCAACGGCCTAACTAGTGTTTCAGAGGAGAGTGGTCACCCATCCACCTCCTGACCTATCCCGAGGTTGCTTCACTTTGGTTTTTCGTATGGAAACCGGCTAAGCAACCGTGGCTTTATTTTTATTCGAGGTGAGCTTGCAAAGTAACTCTCGTGCAAGTATCGTAGCACAACGTTGTTTCATCTTTTATTATATCACGCTTTGTTCTTAGGCTGTCCCTTAAAAGTTTCATAGCATGTTTTGAATACAGTCTAGACTCACCTAGCCCTCCCCATCCTCAACATGCACTTAGCATCAGTGGCGGCCCGACCCTCTTGATATGCCCGGGGCCAAATTTGTAGCATACCACCCACCACCAACGGCGTGGAAATCGACTTCGGATGCGAACGAATGGGGGGTGTGGGGGGGATGCCCCCCACAACAGCGCCGCAGGCGAAATTTTTTTATAGAGTTTTTAATGTGGATTTAAGCGTTTGTAGAGGAGTAGAGGAGTCTGGAAATGTGTAACTTGTGTTTGCTTTTCAGGTTTTCTTCCATTGTAAGTCTAATGCATAGATGCATGGCTCAATAATTTCATATTTTTGATTCTTTGAAATTGAATAGGATTAAGAGGGAGGGGTGGAAAATGTTCATACCACGTTATTAGTTTAGAATGAAATAAATAGAAAGGTTGTTCTAATAAAATTGTGTTGTTAATTAACACAAAATATCTGTTATTAAAAACATAATTATAATTGAAACGTTGGTGAGCCGACAGTCAGCAAGCGCCAAATACGATTACTGACCACCAATATACATGAAAATATTTAAATTCTAAATGATTAAGTTTATTCGTGTTATGTTATATTGACTATTCATTTCTTGTAGACAATTTATATGGGATTTAAAACAAGATAACATGGATTTTATCAGTACCTATACGCATTTGGGTATTCTAGACAGTATTCATAAGGCGTAATGGGATAGGGTGAATATTCGAAGTCAGGAGGGTTGTGGGGCGATGTTACGGCCATTAGAGGTAGTTATTTCACGTTTTATACACACCTTTTAAAATCGAAACTTAAGTTATCGGCGCAACAAAATGAATATGTTCAATATTTACAAATGACATTGCTAAACTTGAATATGATTTTACCTGATTATGAAAAAAGTTAATGCTATTTTATAAATATAAAGGCACTACGTTCATGATAATATTTCTTTCATGTTGGTGCAGGTCTATATTTCGTAATGGCTATTCCTCCCCTTCGCACACAGTCTTGAAACTTTTTTTTACAAGCTACGACAACAAAATATCTTTACCCGAGTCACCCCGAGTATGACCAGAAGAAAAAAAGAAAAAAATCATGTTTCTACGCGTACCGGCCATATACACTTCCAACTTTACGGTGCCTGCTCCACGGTCACAAAATACTAAATGTGACGTTTAAAATATTTGTCTCGATTTGAAATACTTATGAATTAATAACTATGAAATAACATGGCTGTAGTATAAACAGGAACTAAGCTACAGCAATTTTTGTGTACCGATAAATAATCGTAAAAATTGGAAATTTTTCGATTAACAAGGTATGCGGAAAAGACTGAAACCCATGCCTCAAACTTCTTAGTCATTATGAGGCATCCTTTACGTATAATTGAGAATTGACTTAAAGCCTCCAGCTTGTTACTCATCAAAATGTCAGAGAGCGAAAAAGTACGCAATTAGTTGACGCTAGAGGATCGAGCGACACGAACTTACTCCCACAGTGTCTGTGACTCGACTGTCTGCTGATACCTCGGCTCGGCGGGGTGGGGGGATGCTAGTGTAGTTACATTGCGTCATATATCAACAGCTGATAATGATTAAACAGTGTGCATATTTGATAGCGGGCTGGAATGGCCTAAAAGCACACTCATGAAAATTCTGGTATTTTCATAAATATGGCAAAGTATACAAGTTGGCTCTTAACCAAACAGAAAGGAGCACTTGTGATTTTGACACTTAGGGCCGGTCTTACAATCTCCTTATACGAAAGTTATTTGTAGCAATTAAGCTATTTGTAGGATTTTAAGAGTTTTGATTGGTCGTTGCCATGGAGAAAACAAGCTTTTCGATGAATAAGTAGTTATTGGGACATTGTAAGACTGGACTTTATTTCAACAGCAGAATTTTGGAGAGCAGTGTAGTATCATATTCTTTACCACTCATTTTGTTTTACAATTACCTTTTTAATTTATGGTTTCGACCAACTATACCTACCTACCCACCCACCCACCCACCCACCCAACCACCCACCCCTTATCGCTCGCGGGGCCATGGCCCCAAATTTGTATGGTCGGGCCGCCACTGCTTAGCATTATTCTATCTGTACCTATTCTGTAATCAACTACTGTCTATCTATCTTGTTGAAAAACATTGGCTACGCTATATATAAAAATATGAACATGCTGAACATATAATTTGGTTGCAGCAATATTATAAATTTGGAACGGATGTGATTAATTTCGAAATAGAATATCGAGGCTTCATTTTCTCCGTTGTATCTCTAACGCAAGACGCTGTAGACTAGACGTGTAATGAACAGACGATACTCACCGTTTTAAAAAGAGTATCGATTTGAAGGTGAAATAGCTTAAAATCCGATCCCTTGTTATACACATAACGAGGAAGAAGAGCGAAGTTTGTGATGAAGGGTGGAAGCCGGGACCGGGAGGCATGGCTGGGGGAACAGTTAGTAACAGAAGGGATGATCGGGAATCAATTAGCCAATCTGTTCTCGTTTGAGCGAGCAATTTGTCACTAATCATGCTACCCCTCCCCCTCCTCTTTTCCTACAGCCTCCCTTGACACTTCACACATTAAAAAACCTCATTACAGTTATTACACTGATGGGGATGATGATAAATGCTTCGGAAAAAATACGAGGGTTCCAAAAATATGACCTTTCAGTTTAACAAAACTAAACAACGTTGCTTGACATTGATATCCAGTGTCAAATGGGAACATTGCATTTACGGTAAACGTATCACCAATCCCCTCCCTATGTAATTCTCAATAACAAACAGTAAAATGACATTAAATCTATTGGAAATTAACTAATAACTAATTATAAATAAAATAAACATAAAATAAATGAATAATAATAGCTAACTAATAGGTAATGCACTAGATAACATAACAAGCTATTCAACAAGCTATTCGTTTCAATATATTATATGGATCATTTTTTTGTAATAAAGTATAACTTTAAATAATTCAAATATCTGAAATATATTTGTTGCTATGCAAAATGTTAGGATCTTTTACAAATATAACTCTCATCTTATATAACTGCATACCATACTAAATTTCAAACTAAGTCAGAAGTTAATGGGATACTGTGATAGTTTTTTTTTATACAAAATGAGTAATGTCAATAATTAGCTACACAATAAATCCCCATCGAATCATCGGAATTATTACTATAGTCAATGGTGAGAAAAAACATAACATTATCTATGTACCAATAATTTATAAATTTTGTTTATCTACTTTTCACTAAACCGCAACATCTTCTCAATATCATTAAAATTGTATTTGAATTAACTTTCTAGAATATTAATAGATTAAACAGCAGCAACATAACTTTCAAGATAATATATGGTTTTTGGGATCGCCCTATCGTCCCTGAGAATATAATCGGGCCTTGTTATCTTTTAAGTATATACTGTTTTCCAAGGTGTGCAATGTTTTAATGATATTACATGGATCAGTATTAAGAACTATGTAATAACATAACCATACACACTGTTTCAATGAAAGAGTTCTTTATAATAGTTGTGTGCAAAACAGGTAAAATGTTAGTTGTTTTTCAGTTCACTGTGACGCGTAAAAGAAAACATAAAGCTCACCTAAAAATATCGCCCCCGTTGGTTTTACCTGTTATGCGGTAGACCTCGTATTGAAACCAGAGATAACATTGGTTTATTTAAGCCCCCGAATACAGAGCTGGGTCTGAATTGTAGCAATTGAGCGCACTAACTTGCTGAATCCCACCGCGTATTCGTTTGGCCGAGTTTCAACTTTCCAACGATGTAATTGCCCAGCTAGACCGCTCGACCAAAAGAATATGCAAAAATAATCAAAAAATGGAGAAAATATTCTTAACTGGTGTGTCTGGAACGCATCTGGGTTTCAGATTACATTTGAATTATTGAGCAGTTAGGTCGGAAGAGAGATTGGAACTCGGTGTGGTACTTAAAACTGTGGAATGAATCAAACCGGAGATCTGAGGCGAAAAAGTAACACCACAAACAATAAGCCGTGTTTACTACGACCGTTCGTTCAATCATTGGCTCCATATAGTCCTAATGTATCGTATATAGATCAAGATAAATATTAACAAAATCCTTACCTAACACCACAAACAGTCCATCAAATATCTTTCATAGTTAATTTCAACCCTTAGCATAGAGCGAAAATTTGATCCATGCAAAACAAGGCTATTTCCATTGGAGGCAAACAATCTTAAAGCAAACTAGTGCTATATTTCACTGTATTTGTTCGGTCTGATATCTCTTTAAACGATTTCCCAAGTTTTGCGTTTCACATCTCGACTGTTTAGTGCCTAAAAAATTACAAAAATCAACGGTAGGTAATGAGAATAATTTAATTTAATTTGTATATATTTGTGAAAGAAAACCAGAGCTGTATGAACTACTTGCACTACATTTTCATAAACGCCGTAGTACGTGATGCGTTGTTCTGGCTTTGCAAAGATTCGTTGTCATCTTCGTCATCGTATTTATCATCAATACAAAACATAGTTTAAAATAAGATAATAAAACACGTTGAATATATCTCGCCATCTGTATGAATGGGAGGTATACATTCTGTTTAAACCACTTTTTCAGTTTGCCTTATAAATCACTTTTGGGAAAACAAAACAGTAAATGCAAAAATCCAAATACCTATTCCCCTATAGTAATGTTGCATGCCCTCATATCCAATCCTCGTGAGTGATAATGAACATTTATGCTTCAACTTCTCATCAACATAAAACGGTCGGATTGAAATTTGTCAATTTGAACAGTCAATTCTAATCAGAAGATTGTTAAGTAGATTATGAACCAATTACAACAGATACCTTTTTATTTCCGCGCAGTGTGTTTGTGGTAATGAATTGGAATGTCAGTTTCAGGTTAAAAACAGTCGTGAATCTGTCCTTGTCGTTCCCGTTTGGTCCATCCCATCCGTCAGATCGGGTGCGCGATATGAGGGGGCCTCTGTCTGTCCTCAGAACATGGGGAGCGCTGAAAACAAATCACTGGTTATTTGAGAAGCTCTATGGAAATAAGCCAGGATCATTTACACAAACACCAGCTTTAATCGTAGTCTTTGAAAAAGACACATAGATTTGATTACACACGAAATCCAGAGTTTAACATACTATCTGTTATAACAGGAGGGAAAAAAGTATGACAGCTATATTCGACATGACTAATACGTTCATGTCGTGAAGGGTGACTGTGTGTCCAAATAACAAGTTGTAGAACTCGAACAATTCACTTGCTCCGACATCCAAAGAGTATCATCAACATGGCGCGTTATATGTAGCTTACCATTATATGATGTAGCTTACGGTTATAGATGATAATGATGGCATTTGAGCTATACGTCTGTCAGAATATAATTTAGTGATATACGAAACGGAAAAAGCGCCACACATGACATCCATGCCTGACACAAGATACGAACCCATCGCAGGAACTGCTAGTCAAACAAACGGCTTCTCAAACATGGTTATAACATTGAATATATTATTGCAGTAATTCATACGGTTCATTTAGTTCTCATTGGCGTGTTATATTGAGGGCTGAAATTTATGTGTCCATACACTGAAACAATTATTTACTTGTAAAATCACTTTAAAACTTACACAGTTCAACGACTCGAATCACTCGATGCCTTCGACATCATGTCAGTACAATATTTTGACAGCTGTTCTACTTTGTATACTTAATTCCAGATGAGAGTATTTTTTTATAAATTATTAATTTTGTAGCCGACAAAACTTTGGGAAAACATAAAAATTAGTCAATGTTCACTCCGAATGTTTATTAATTAACCCTATAGTAATTAGTAAAATTTGTTTGAGTCATTCAGTATTTAAAAACATGCCATTCAAATTTACTTTTAAAAACGATTTTATTGGATACGTTATTCAGTCTATCGTAATAATGTATTGGCATTATAGTTATAAATACTACTCTTATGTTGTATAATCACTCATACATTTAGTCTGTGATTCTGACAGACACATCGGAACAGATACACAGACAGACTAACGGAAAAATGTATTTGTGTAAAACGATGAGCCCTTCGTTAACTTCTAAAGTTATTGCGTACTATATACTGGCGCATTATATACTGCCGCGCTCAAAATACATCAATATAAATATCCTCAAAATACATCTAACAACTAATGTAGCGGGAAACAATAAGTGCCCCGAGTTTGACTTCTCTCTTACGAGTTACAAGTTCCCTGTGCAATAGTTGTTCCGAGTAAAAATGAATGCAATTGAAGGATTTGCTGCGTTGTTCTAGTTTCCACAGCACTAATACTCCCCGCAGCCCTTATGGGGGCTGACTAGACGTCTGTGAGAGGAGATAACTAGGTTACAACCACGCACATTCGAAGATTGTAATGTTAACGAAGGATTTGCTGGAGAGATTAACTAAAACTCGCGCTATTTCTACTGAATGCTAATTGCTCGTTGAGATCTCTGTGGCAATCAAGCATTAAGTTGAAGCATTTAGCATGTTGAAGACGACTTAGTGGAACCTGTACGAACAACAATAAGTATGAATCGATTTAATAAACGCATAATATCAATTTGCATGTATTGTTTCTTACTATTTATTTTTAATGGCAAAAGATATTCGATAAGATGAAGGACAATTAACGGTTAAGCTAATTCTTCTGGTCAGAGTTACACCGTCTTTACGAATGGGACGTAAAAAGCCGGTCGTCACTTTAGTACTTATCGACATGAGTCGTCTAGGTGCCTGCAAAATGTTTCTCCTCCTTCATTTATCAATAACCGTATTTATATTTTCAACATTTGCAACAACTCAATCCTGTTGCAAATATAGAATACATCATAATAGGCTTATATGACTCGTTCAGGCTAGACTTGCTGATTCTATGATGTGAACATTGTGTCGATACTGTTCTGGGAATTCTTCCGAGAAGACATGTCAAGTATTTTTGAAAGATCGATTATATATTCTACAAAATTATTATTTGGGTTCACATTATATGTTATTACACGTGTTACGCCCATACAAGTATACATTCTAGATAAAGCTGCCATCATTGGTAGCGAAACATCGATAATCCATCTCAACAGCGATAGTATTAACCCGAAAATCGTACATTTAAAATATGGAGTGGAAAATATCAAATGAAAGAACAGATTCTGCCCTTGTATCGTTTGCTCTCTTGCCAGTAGTATTCATAATCGGAAAATCCGTATTCACAGTCATCCTCTACCTCCAGGGGCGCCCGTTGTTGCCAGGTATCAATTTCATGCTTGTTATGTCCCATAAAGAACAGTAATTCTTAGAAATACCGGGATAGAGGACGACTATGATTCAAGTGAGTCACTAAATTTATTTTTCCTAAATTTATTTATGTTATTCTAAATTTATGTTTCCATTCTCCACGAAACAAACGCTTACTTTTCTGGTTGTATTTTACTAAACACTCGGAACAAACATGTTCTTTGCAAATAAAATCTTTAATTATTTTTGTTATGATACGAATTTAACTAAAATTGAGTGACTAATGTAAACAATTCCAACCAATTAACCTTAGTAGATCCTGATCCAGAGCAAACATAATAAACAATATAGTTCTTCGTGAAATGAATGATATGGCTGATGCTCAGCAGAAGGAGTCCGAGTGTGCCAGTGATGTTAAAAGACTCAATACTCGCTTAAGACACGTTACGTACATTCAGTGAAGATTGCTGGTGACAGTAATTGAACCCGTGTGATATCTTGAAATAGATTATTGAGTGGCTGCAATGAGCTACCAATCTCGATAATATCATTCCAAATAATTTGATTTCTCCCTGAATTGCACATCTCCGGTATAAAATAAAGTAAAATACAAACTTTTGGTCGTTTACAATATAAACATTTTCAACTGTAGACACGGAGATTATAAATAAGACGGTCTCTTAATGGTGATAGAGCCCAATAAATAGATATCACTGACTAAGGTGTTCGTTTAAAACCACCACTGATGCGGATTTACTTCACACTGGACCCATGAGGATTCACTGATAAAATTAAACTATTATATTATGTTCAGAGGAAATAACAATTTGTATAATATAAAACTAGGAATCAAGAAAATGTTTGAGTTGTTCCTTGTCTTTAAACGATCCTTTTATTTCTTTAGTTCTACTATGGTTCAATCATCAGTTTATTCTTTACATTTCCGTGCAAGGCTGTATTTTCAATACCTTCCCCAAACAACAGTCCTGTGAAAGAGTTCTAATAAACCACATTTCTCACTCAACCTCTCTCCTTTCACATAATATCTACCCTTTCCATCAGCTTTTCTCTTGCATTTGTCCGCTCAACCTCAATATTGTTGGAGTCAAGTTTTGTGATTGTAAGTATAAGGGGAAAATAAAACATAGGCCTACTCCAGTTTTATTATTAAAATACTAAAACAAAACCTTCACCGTCAAAACGGGTAAAAGCATCTAACAATAAGCTGCCAACATTTTGAGTACTATCGCTTACCCCTTTGACGTCATTATGTTAGTGGTCTATTAGGCAGTTAGTTTCCCAACGTAGGCCTGTCTTCTGTACGATAGCCATATGACGTCATCGCTGTACGTAACTCTGTACAAAGATCGTATTCTTACCTATACATGGCTTCATATTCATTACTGTTTTATCGATTTCTGATTAACTAGAACCCTACAGACAAAGTTTCTTATTTTTTTCTTCACTCATAACATGATATTTTTGTTCTCAATCTCATATTCTGGGGAAAAGTCTAATCAAAACGATAAGTGGGTGATGAATGAAGTTATAGAGAAGCAACTTGATATTCATTACCAATCCGGGAGTAACCATGGTTTACCATATCACAGTTGAATCCCATTGGTTACTACTCCAGCCTACTTTAAAGGGCATACAGATTGGTAGAACGTAAGCAGGACTTTAAGAAGGATCATCTGTGTTTGACTTAGTTTCACGACTGTCAGAGTGGACTCGTAGGTTTTGACCCAGTGACGCCGAGAAAGATGGAGTAGGGGAGAAAGAGAAGGGAGGATATAGAGGGGAAGATTCAAAAGGATTTCTCTTAGGGGAAGGCGAAGGACATGCCTGACACCATCATTGGTTTCATATTTGGTATCAGTCAGTCAAACGTTTTGCTCAAGCAATATATAAGCATAATGCGTAAAATTAAAGTATTTTGTAAACTTCGAACTAACGAATCACAACATCATTTAAATCACACTGAGGTTTTATATTTGTATTCTTATGGCACACAAAGTTTGGTAGCGGAATAATCATTAGAAAAACTATAGACGAAACGGGCGAAACCTGGCTCCACAATAAACTAAATCAACTGTTTTATTCAGAAGAATATCGTTTATTCATATTAATGCAGCTAATACATGTATATGTAACTGTTTTAAAAGTGGGGTTTAGTTTAATAAACATACAAAAATACCAAAACAATAATCAGTTGTTTTATCAGTTGTCTGTGGTTTAAGACTTCTCCTTAGAAGGAACCAGCAATTACATTCAAAGTAACTTACAATAACTAAACTAGATAGAAACACTTACACGCGAGGATTACTGAAGTCTCTTTGGACACATACTTTACATATCTCTTCTCAGCCAATTACAATTGCCTTCCGCAACACCAACGCAAGACGTATGTTATGTGTTTTACAACTAAATAACAGCTATTATATTTGTTTAAAAAGACTAACCAAGTAACCATGACTCAACCATGACTAGTTTCAAACGAAACTCATTTCAAGTGACCACTTTCACTTGCAGACAAATAACACGTTATAAAGTAAAGTAAACAAGTCTTGGGTAGAATAATTAGTACCTAGCTTTATTGAACATGTCGAAAGTAATTATACTGCTGAATTAGTTAACACATGTTTAGGAGAGATACATAATTGAAACTGAGCACAAGTGTCCCAGAGCGTATATATAACGAAATTACTTTCTAAGTTTACAATTTATTTTATTTCACGAATAACTGTATTCAAAGAATTCCGAATCGTGAAAATATTCTTCATTCTGAATGATCTCAGATGGCTTTATGGGTTCGCAACTTCGTATGATGGTAAGTTCATAACCATTCCATTGTCACCCTTTGTTTATCATATAGATGAGAACCATATCTTAAAAATAAGGTATGAAACCTAATAACAAGCAGTCAATATTGTGGATGCCAAATGCACAGTCTACATTATATTATTGAATTATTAAAGATATCCGTTTTGGTCGCGTGCGTACTTACAAACAACAGTACCATACAAACAATACCATACAAACTATATTTATGTAAACATATCCGCACCGGTAAAATATTGATGAATATTACTCAATAAACTTATTTATAATTGTATATTGGTGGAGGTGCCGGGTTTGGACAGATATTAGCAAAATACGTTTTGTGCCCAGAAAACACAACATGTCTGACGGCCCATTACTACTCTTAAACTGAAGGTCAAGAATCAGCTTATTTTCATGCTTACAGGTCTACTTTTAATTTTAATTCAGGGAGTGAACAAAGGTTCCGTATCCGTCTTGCATTTTCCTGTAACAATCTTGCATAAACGTTGACATAAAAAATCAATTTTCATTTTCTTTTAATTATTAAAATAAAAAAGGCTTGTTTGGAGATGATGGTGGTAATGGTGGTAAGTGAAGTTAACTGTCTTGATTTCCGTTCCAGGTAAAAGTTTCACGCTGTCAATCATCGTGAGCTCGTCTCCGCCTCAGATGACGACCTACAGCAAAGCGATCAAGGTTACAGTGGATGGTCCACGTGAGCCGCGCTCTAAAACACGTGAGTCCGCGTACAAGTCTTACAAGGAGGCTCATGTCACTTTATACACAGAATACACTACACTAAACTTGACCACGCTGCTTCCCTGCGACGCTAGCGCGAGTAGCGGTCAAATACTTGACATGTTGTAAGACATATCTTTACCATTAACAGAGAAGGATACCTCTGCGTTAACAACCGCACAAAATTTTCATTTTTAAATTATATCTCAAGAATGGGCTTCGAAATCGAAAATCTGAATCAACGCAGCGCACTGTGGTTTAATAAGCCCTATACATATTGAATGCTTTGTGTTTTACATTATAATCATTGTTTTTTATGTATAATTTATTTTATTACTAATAATTATAGAATTAATATCAAAATAACTACGCTAATGGTTATAATATTCTATTCAGTATGTAGGGCTTACCAAAACACAGTGCGCTGTTGATTGCAATCTTATTCTTGTTGATTGCTCTTGTTGCAATCTTAATATATAATTAAATAAAGAAACTTGTCTGTGGTTTTTGACATAACGTAGAGACAACCCTTCGCTCCCCACGTTGTAGTAGTACTACTTTATCGTCTCTTCACCTAACATTGTGCTAGGCCCATGTGTTTGCTGCAAGATATTTGGTCGAGTTTCGCTACTGGATACATTTTCTTATACTGTGTTTAACTCTACGATGATGACACTATACAGTATACACACTGTTATTCGCCAATGCTGTATTCAATTGTATTTATTACGATTGGGAAATTTTAAACACAAAATGAATATCAATTGTGTATATACTTAAGGGCCTAACACTCAGTTCGGGATTTAAGTTACACTCTGCAGCTATGGTATTTCAATCATGTTTTATCCATCCAGTAGCTACTCAAATACATTTTGTAATCATGTTGAATATAAGCTTATATCCAATTTATAGTTTTAATTTTACAAAGTCCCAAAATTATTTTTATTTTTGACATGTAACAAAGTTGTTTCCTGACTATGAACTTTTTCTTTTAATTTTGAAGACATTTAATACTTTCTTCCGGGTATGAAATTGTGTGACGATACAAACTACTGTCATCATAATTTTAACACAAAACACAACTATTGCATGAGCCTCTTTATGTATCTTCGTTTCGTTATCGCTGATAGAAACAACTTTACTTCATTGTAGCTTGTTTTATTGTAGGTCACCAACCATTCCATCCATTTCATTTCGGGCCTCGGCCGTTCCACTTTGGAAACCCCTTGGACTCACAAAGGGTGCCCGATCCTCTCGTAGGACTGCCTTTCAAACTCTCCGGTAAGTTGGACACCCTTTTTATTGTATACTACTTTAGAAACAATGTTATGTGAACTTCATCTTGTAATTTATTTCGTGTATTTATTATTTTTAACAAATAAGTGCTAAAGACTATTAGAAAATAGAATTTCCTACTTTACACTGAAGAAACATTAAATTAAAATAAGTATAAATGTAATTTCAACATCTATAACCACCTTAAATTTGGTTAGTATATTGTTCACAAATTTCAACAAAAGGAATGAATGATCACGGTTAAATTAATCAAGAAGTAATAATATGTTACATTTTTTATCAATAATACATATTTTATATACATACAATAGTAATTAATAATTGTTTTAAGGAACAGTTAAACACGAATAATTAGAAGTTACTTACGTTAAAACTTTTTATATATATATATTTATAAATAAAATAATAAGTATATTTTTGCGTATGAATGAATAATGTAGTAATGAGTAATTTCATCTAATACAAAATGTAACTCAATGGTTGAATGATATTTTAGCTTAACGTCTTATATTTTTGCAACTTGGCTAATCAAGACGATGAGTGGGTGAAATGGGTGAGATGGATCCATGTATGTTTATTGACTAAAAATAATTTCTCCAGACGTCGGAACAACATCGCATGATATGAACATTAAGTTCGAGTTTCTTCGGACAAACATTTGTAAACCATGGATTTATAAACTCCATGGTTATATACTTCCATATTATTCTCTTAAATGTAACAAATTATTGGTTATTGTGAATCTAAATTCGTATTTCTTTGAGCAATTACATAAAACAACCATTAAATACGCCATTTTGTTTTAAGCAAATAGTATATATTGTCATAAAATACATGGTCTATAATTTCGTGTAACATATAATATTCTACCCTTGTTATAAAATGATTCATGTTGGAGAGGAAAGAATCTGAAAGCGGATTGCATTGGTAAAGAATTAATGAGGATTTTCTCATGGCAAGCAAGCAGTGGTCTCAATCTCCGTTGTCGTGGCTACGGGTGCTTACAAAGCTTACCGATAGATAGCAGCACTGGATACGAGTGCACAAAGTAGGGACAAGAGGTATAACTAGCTATTGATGAGCGTCTAATCGGCTTACACCTTGCACTGATAGATGAATTTAAAACAGTAGCGGATTGGACAGTTTGTTAAGGGAGTGGACAATCAGCTCGAATCACAATTGACCTTGTAAATATAAAAATATTGATTTCTATAAAGAGTGTGGCATGTTGTGGCCAATGTTGTGGGCAACAACAGTTTTAAAACATATGACTACTCGTCATGTATAAAAAAAACATTCCTTTTATATAGTAATTATAATTATTTCATTTTTGGTACGCGCTTGTGAACGTGCCACATGGCGGAAATTTCATTTTCTCAAACATCTAAAAAAAAAAAAAACCTATAGATCGGAACTTAAAAAAGATTTTCGCAAATGTTCAAAACTAAACATTTTTTGGTTGCATCTTATACTCTAGGTATTACATTGTAAAGTCAAAATATTGTGATAACAACGTCTGGAGCCAAAAACAAAGTGTGGTTGAAAACAACTTGATTGATACTATCATAGATATAAATGTTGTTACCAAGATACGTAACTCACTGCTATCTGGACGTACTTTAACTGATTCTCTTTTGTGATTTCAACAATGGATTATTCTCAGAACGTTGCCATATTGTATGTTTAGAAATTATTATTTTCAATACTGAAATTACTACTTTATGTCCAATGGGTATACAAATACTTGCGTACTTTCTTTTTATAGCCATCAATATCAATGACATACGCCAGGCGATGTATAATACATTGAAAAACACACATGTTAAAATGTAAACAAACAGGCAATCATACAATATGACGGGCATCAAGGAACGAGTATAGGTCCTCGGACCTCCATTCAGTTACGTATCTTGGTAACAACATTTATATCTATGATACTATGAAGCTTAGAAAAATGCATGATGATCTTGCTGTTGTAAGTGTTTACATTTTTCATCAGCAAGTACAAATATTATGTTTTATACAGGCATATGAAAAAGCTCGTACACCTAGTACGTACTATCCATACGTTTATTTGTATGGATATATTTAAGGAAATTAAATGTCTTCCGAACATAAGACACTTAATCGAACTTGTAATAGTGCAGCGTACACAAAACTTACACTCTTCTTGAGGGTGTTCATTGTAATTTATATAATTCGAAGTACGTCGAATCCATTCATGTTGTTTATTGCTGCGCGTTGTCTTAAAACCAATTTGAAAATATTATTGGTAAACGAAATAAAATAAAATGTGAACATAAAATATATCAATCAAGCTAAATTATCACTAAAGTTAAACAATGGAATAAATTACGATATGCAATGAATACATCAACTAAGTTAGTAGTTTTTCGTAATTAAAGCCTGCTAGGGATGCAGTGTCGGCGTATTGGGGTGTTTTATTATCTCCTTGGCAAAGAACAGTAAGGGGACTATTCGTTATACTTCTTGTGGGGTGAAATGACTCACGTTCACTAGAATATTAGACAATACCGATTGAGGTAGCGCTGTGACAGCTAGTTCGACTTTATCAGGAGATCATCTGCAACATTCAGGGTAATCATATTTTCCTGCACTTTGCTGTATCATTGCTCTTGCTGAGGTAATTACCGAAAATAACCGATGGTTATTATTAAAAACAATTTTCTCTATAAAAAATCATTCATAGCTCTGTACGGTTGAAACTAAAATGAATAATAATTATAATGCAATTGACACGTGTACACCCAGCACTTTATAAATATCAGGGCCTGATTTCACGAAGTATTTATATTGTTGAAAATACCAGCTAATAAAATGTATTACAGAGCTTATAACATCATACTTTCGTGAAACCAATTTAACACGAAAAGTAAATACTATGGTACAATCAATTTCAAATATGCTAACATATTCGGGGGAAGAAAGCTCTGCTGTACATGTTAAGCCTGGTATTAAATATTCATAAATTATCAAAAAGAAATGCATAAATTTTTTTCTTTAAATGCAACAAATAAACGGTATAATTATAGGCGTGCGTGATACTGGTTCGTGATACACATTGACTATGAAGATCAACTGTTGAGGATCAACCTTGTTCTGTAAGGGGCGCCTCGGTGGCTTCATGACACGGGACCACGACTGCTTCCCCTCCCCCCCCTCCCCCCGACATGTCAAAACGCCCGTGACGTAAGCCACGCAGGGGGGTGTGTCACTTTTGTTTCCACGGATGCTACTCTGGATTGGGGATGTAGTCAAGTGGTGGCTCTCGCCTGATACCAGGTATTATTAGGTCAAGAGGAGGGAGGGTTCCAATATTGCACAGCGCTCGCTTCGCTTTTATCAACAGTTCCATGTTCAGGTCACTACAGATACATTGTGTATAATATATAAATCCGGTTCCGGAAATACCGGACATATTGATTCGAAAGATGTGGAGTTTTATTTTTCACAATTATTCTGAGCATAATTTCGTTCAATACCCTAACATAATTTTAATTCAAAACTATTTTAAACAGAATTCCACCCACCACTGCCACCAGTTATGTGGGGCGGATATATCCTTGTACCCCACATCAGTAGATTGATTAATGAAGTTTATAGGGATTTCTGAATTAAACCCGTGATCCAACATAAACAGTTGGGACTTGTGACTAATTATATGATTACAAATGCAACATCATATTTATGTGAATAAACCTCTGTTATGGTGCACTTATAATTTACTTTTAGCATTGGAAGTATACTGGTTATTTTCCCTTTTAATTATAACTTAGGGAGTTCGGCGGGCCATTTTGTGTAACTATTATCATCCATGAAATCAATCTCAACTAATCACAGTAATCATAGCTACAACAATATACTAATTATTACACTGTTGTGTTACAATGTGATTAATTATTGTTGGTATCGCACCACAGTTTTCATAACAAAGTTTGTTCGTACATCACTCTACCCCGTACCTCGAAGGAGTCAATAATGCTATAACGGATACTGTCTTGCTAATAGTAATCAATCAATATCTCAC
Source organism: Isoperla grammatica (assembly GCA_945910005.1). Lineage (NCBI taxonomy): Eukaryota > Metazoa > Arthropoda > Insecta > Plecoptera > Perlodidae > Isoperla > Isoperla grammatica. The sequence goes on along the minus strand of OX246737.1, from coordinate 50,800,472 downwards.
CCTGTACCAACTATAGAGTCGGGTAGGGGGTGGGACGTTACCACCACCACTTGGTCTACCTAAGCCATGCCGGACGCTTCACCCGTTTTCGTCCTTCTAATATTAGTCTAATAGTAATATTCAAATCAATTATTTTAAAGTTCCTTATTCTGTAACGTGGATGAATATTTAATTTTAAAATAAGATTTACGGTATGTTTAATGATAAACATAATTGTTTTGTTCAGTCAAAGGTTAAATAACCTTGTATTTTGTTGGAACAGTTCATGTGGAAGGTGTTCCTAAAGGATTTTTTAGATGTCTATAATATTATGACGACACATTAACGTATATATGGTTGGCACTCTTTAAAAGATCTTCTAATCATTGATAATCATAGGCATAATTAGAAGTAACACCATCTATGATCGTGATAATTCATCGACAGGTAATCACATCCCTTATATAGCGATTAAAATGTAAGAGAGATGTACCACGGAGATGACGTCTTGAGCGCCGTCACTGTTGACTACGTTGATACGGTTAACACAGCTGATTGGTTGTTGTGACGTCACGTCGTTCATTTCTTACTTGAGTTTCAAGACCACTTTGGGTCCCTCTTAAGATCTCTGAGTCAAACCTCCGACCCGTTGTAAAAACGTAACACATAATAATTACATTTAAAAATAGCTCGTGTTTTACGCTTTCGCGATCAATTATTGCTGTAATTGAGTTAGCAAACTTGTAATTTGTGTGATATGTTTATCAAACCTATATGGCCTCATTACAAAGACTGAGTCGAAAGATTCAGTTGCATAATTGAACTTAATACTTATCTCTACTTTATATTGATTTAAATCATTTTGTTGAATAATTAAATTGGAGTTTCGTTGTATTATTAAATTGAATATGCATACGTATCAGAATCATGTTTTCATTAAATCAACCACATGATTCTTAAATCACACACACGATTCTTAAGTATATTTCTATAACTATATAAAATATAAACTCTTGATACATAAGGAATTATTTAATTGTAACCTGCAAAAAATAAACGAAACAAAATAAAGTCATGCTATTACAAGTAAACAGAATATTTCTGTAGATGGGTGGGAAAGTAGCCACGTATAATTCATAATATATCAATACACGTAGATTAGCCTCCCTTGAAAGGAGCACCTAACAACACTAGCAAATGTGTTGAAACTTAACAGGGTAATGGTAACAATGAAAATACCCGACAAGTAGACTTCTTGACTTTATGCAGCTAGTGGTAGGCCCGTTCATTTTAACTCTCAATCAAATGATTTTATAAGTTCTTCACATTGAACCCACCTTTCTTTTTCGTCGTTCCAATCTGATAAAAATATTGTTCTGGTTTAAGTAAACGCCCATAAGTGACGACACGTCTTTTTAAAATTCATTAACCTCACAGCATATTACTAATCACTTCACATATTCAGTACATCACTTCAGTACATTAAGTACTACTTCATTCGTATTAGGACATCATACGGGGATGTTCTAAAATCAATATACTTGCTCCTTTATATATTTGAATTCTTCTATTTATATATTTTCCTTTTTTTTCCTTTATTTTTTATATTGATATATATATATATTATATATATATTATTATTTTTATTATTATTCAATACTAAATTATAAAATTCTGAAATAGAATTGTAGGTCTTACATTTTATCTGTACTCTCATATTTGCACCCTTAAAGTAATATGAATTATGACATCGAGTATCATTAGTAATTATAAGCATATTCTTTTACGAATCCAGGACCTGGATCCATAAAGATGCCCAACCTTAAGTTGTCCTGAGTTAGGCAAATTCTAGCTAGATAATTCAAGATAAATCATCTCTGGGTATTACTACACTTTCACAAATAAAATATTATTAATTAAATTGTTAGTATTTTTCTATATTTTATCGTTATGACATTGCAAAACGACATATGCGTGATCTATGCCACTAATATTTGCCTTAACTAGGACGTCTTAGCACTTAGGCACCTTTGTTCTGGGCCCAAGTGTATAGCGTACAACGGGGATACACCTGTGAAGCACCCACACGATGCGCAGAGAACGTGCGAGCGATCCAAGCGGTCATAGGGTGTATTAATGTTACTGGCCGTCGGCTGGCGCCGTAACACATATAGTGCCCGCTTGCCACGGCAGATGGCAGGTCAACCCTTTACCTCGGAACCCGTGTCAGTTTCCACAACTGCTTCTGCACGCGGGGTGCTAGTACACTCGGATTCGCGCTACAATAGGGAATATACTGCGTTTACACTGCAAATCAGGTGTTGAAAATTCAATGCAGTGTGTTTAAATACAATGCAATCATTAACTGATTCTTTTACACACACATAGCCTTATTGATCATAAACGGGTGATTAGGGGGTGGGGGGGGGGGGGGGGGGAGGGAGCTTAAATATTAAATCTTCCATCATTCAAGCCATTCAACAATGTTTAGTGGAATGTATGTGTGAAATATGCAGTAAAGTAATAAAACCCTTAAAGCCTGCAACAAAATAATGTAATCTTCTTTTGGAATTAAAATTTTTGAAGTCAAACATATGTTATTAATTTGAGTTTTGATCGCTAATATTAAAATCTGTTTTATTTTGAAAGAAGACTGCAATATTCTCTGAAATGCATTTAAATATAAATAAATGGAATAGTGTTTAAATAGATAAATGTAAACTTTCCGTCGGCTTGTTGACCCGTCCAATACATAAGATACGTACGATGCAATCCTAGGTAGTTGTCAGTACTAATGTGTTGTACAGATAAGCTTACAACACCGCAATGCTTTAATTACACCGTTCAAAGTATGTTCTCTTCTATAGATATGCATTATGTATATATTATTTTATAGCAGCAGCTAATTTTACGGTAATTAAAAGATGGAAACATAGTAGAACAGGTAAAAACGTTATATAAAACCTAGTAGTTGGACTATACACTGTTCCTTGTCAAGATCAAACGTTTAAAAACGCCCACGCCCGGCGTTTTTAATCGTTTGATCTTGACAAGGAACAGTGTATAGTCCAACTACTAGGTTTTATATAATTTTACGGTGTTGTAAAATAAAATTAGAGAATAACTGAGATGTGTTATTAAAATTGTAATAAGTTATATTCATATAAATAACTTGGGTATAAGGAAGCTGAGGTTGTAGACATAATGGTTTGAACTTTTAGGTCGATCAAGATTCAAGATTAAACTTACTTTGCTTTAAATAAAATATGTTGTTCAATTATACTAAAAGGTTTTCCTTGTGTAACCAAAGATTACTGAGTGGGGTGTAACCAACCATTTCAAAGGTGGCAATAATCGCCCATATTTCAACGGACTTCTTCAAGGACCTTGAGTGAGTGTTGACAGGAATATTAACCACTTTCACAAAGGGACAGTGAAAGAGACAGTGTTAAGAAGCCCATTGCAATATGGACGGAACGCGCCTGGATTATTTCTACCGTTTGACACAGCTATACCCGGAGAATCACGTTAGTATATTGTTGATCCGGCCGTAGATTCCTCCGCAATAGATGTTATTCAATGTTTAGAGTAAAAGTATTATATAAGCATGTTACATTAATGGTTGTCGTACAACTCGTGTTTCACTCAATGTCTTCAAGATGTTAGTCGTGAGAGAAACCGCCTCGGTGGGCGAACTGATTAGATCTCTCGACAGGTTTCCCACAAGTTTCACCAACTCACTTCACAGAAATATTTTCCTTGTCAATAACAACTCCGCAGCATGTAATTTACTTCATTCATAATATATTTTTCTCTTTTTACGTCAATAGACCTTTTTCAGAGTTGAACTAGGACACTTAGATAGAATAAATCACGCCCCTCTAGATCTTCAATAACAACAATGCACAACAGTGAAAAATAACATATTATGAGTGTTTCTGTTGAGCATTGTTGTCATTGATCTATAAAGTAATCACGGATTTTTAGATCAATTCTGAAAATTGTCTATTGTTTAGACGTTTTCTTTATTTTATGCAGAAAATTAAAGTTCTTTAGTAAGTTTTTTTAATCGTTAGCCAATACTATTACAACCGATAGGTTGTATGCTTAGGTATTTGACTATAGTAAATAACTTTTAAATGATCAATGACAACAACAGTTACGCAATATTTTAAAATGTGTGATTCCAAAACGCAATTAATTATATTGTAGACGTCGAATGCCATTCATACGGATTCTACACTTAGTTACGCATTATTAAGAACTTTTTTAGAAAATTGTTACGGAGACCATTTAGTTAGACGGTTACGTTGACGCCATCAGCAGAGCTTCTACTTAACACGTAACACGTAACACGTAACGTGACTCCATAGTGCGTGGGTGTATTTGTGAGCGTACTCGGCGCTGCACGGACGAGTCGAGATGGAACCCACACACCTTCTCACGACATCTTAGTTCCGACCCCCTCCCCCTCCCCCGCCCCTCCTCGTAGCAAAGGAGCGTGTTTAACCCCGCTTCAACTTGTCCTCCCTTGAGGTTGACAAGGTGTCAAAGACCACCCCACTGACACCCCTGACTCTAACATGATTACCGCACCCCAAGACGCGATGCCACCCCTAGGGGGCACATGTCATCCCTTACACCGGCACCTCAACATATCTTACGTCACGCACTCGATAACTTAACATAATTATGATGTTGGCTCATGGTTTCGCATGGATGTTTGATGTATGCTACGCTCAGCAGTGCGTTTAGGCCTAGGCGTAGAAGACGCGCGCTGAGATTTGATTTCGGGGGGCAAGACATAAATCCGTGTGTTCATAGCCACTCACTACAATTCAAGGAGAAGAGATTCACAATTCATACAATACATATCTTTGAAATACTTATGATATGATGAATCACCTTAGATCAAATCGCTTTAAATATATCAGCTATGAGTAGAATATCATGACATTAATAATAATAATAATAATAATAATAATAATAATAATAATAATAATAATAATAATAATAATAATAATAATAATAATAATAATAATAATAATAATAATAATAATAAAAATAATAACAATAATAATAAAAATAATAATAATGACATGATATTCTATTTAAAGCTGCTCATTAACACCAGTCCAATAGCGTAACCAGAAATGCTGGTGGGGGGGGGGGGAGGCGGGGGTCAAATAGGTTATAAAACTTGTAAAACTAGAGTAAATATCAGTGGGAAGCTCGGAGCAGATAGGATCTGGGGCGAAGACAGCTGCCTAACGTTTCTTCATGTCTGAAGTTTTTTTTTTGTTTTTACAACAAAATATGAAGAAATTCTATGAATCCTGCATGTTTCTTTATCTTGTAGTACGTACAGTGGTTGTTGACATGTCGAAATAAGTCAAAATTGTAGTCACGTGGGAAGGGGGGGGGGGGGGGCTATAGGGATTAATAGATCCAGTTTCTCATATTGCTAAGTATAGGTTTATTCGTACATATATAAATTAAATATCCATTTGTTTATACATTGCCAGTTTGGAGATGTATTTGTGACGATAGTTTATGAAGAAAGTAGGTGGCTACTATAGCTACAAAAGGTGGTTTTACACCCGCTTAGCATAGTATATCGTCTTTAGGGGTGGGTACAGGAAACTAAATTAATTCATTTTTACATCGTTAACAATTATCAAACTTCTTGGTAACTAGTTAAATCGCAAGATCACTAGTCGTGAGTAATTTATGGGGGGGGGGAGGCGGAGTGGGAAGCGTCGGTGATAAATTGTCACAATACCACCCACACCCTGTTCCCAGTAGAATCATGTTGCCACGGGCTGGACCTGACTCCGAAGAGTAAGACGAAGACGTCAGTGCATTCTGAAGGCGGTGGGTGGGGGGTGGTGGGGGGGGGGGGTAGGGGGGGACGACATCCCCTCATTTCACACTGGGACACGGTGGCGCTTTCTAATCAGCCAGTGGTGCCACACGTGTGCCCGACAGCAAACTAATGAGCGCTTTCCTGCTACAAATTGGCAGGACACCCCCTCCCCGCCCCTTCTCCACGCCATCGTCTTCCCTCTGCTTCAGTTACCATTGCTTTTTAGTGGGAAAGGGAGAAATAGTAAGGGGATGGAAAGTGAACAAAGTGAAAATAGAATTTAAAAGGAAGTTGAAGGGATAATTTGAGTGGAAAATGATGGGGAAAGAACAATTAAAAGAAACCTTCCACATTGTAGAGGGGATAAAGCCACGTGATAAAGTGTGAACGAAATCACACGTCCCTGTTTTACGCTTGAAATGTTCCTTATAAAAGGATTGCCCTTCATTTCCTGGATTAGAATGTTATACACCGACATGTTTCTGGTTCTGTAGGTCTACTTATATACTGGTAGAAGTCATTTTTGTTCCACACAGTCATTTTTTACAATTTCAGAGTTAACATGAAAGTTATCAGTTTTGCTGCATTTTTTTTTTTTTTTTGTATCGTCACGTCTATAAACACTACTTTCTAGCCTAAATTTTGAACGTGTTTCTCTAAATAAAATACTAATCTTAATTTCATCCTATATTAATTATACATCATTCCGTATATCTAACCTTCAGTATTAAACATGAATTAAAGTAACCCGGCACCCCCACCAAAATATTTCAATATTATATTTCACGTCAAACATTTAAGACAAAAATTACAAATATCTTAATGTATTGCATGTTATTAAGTTAAGGTGAATATGTTAAACCCTTCTTGCTTTCTCAAATATTCATGAAACATTGCTAAAGACAGATGCTCTAATTAAAAGCCCCTTTTCTAGCCGGTCATTCCTTTAATAATATTCATGTTATCACAAGTTAGACATCAATGAATATAATATAATGAGACATCCAAAGTTATGAAAAAATATCTAGATTCAAATACCTAACATAATATATATTGTAAGATTGGTATTTAAAGTAAATATGATCAATGAAGTGTACTCTCTTTCGGAATATTAACCACGACTGTGACTGTGGGAATTGTTGCCACATTCACGGTAGAGTATTATCAGTTATCTGCTTGGAGCTAACGCAGTGTAACACAGACACCAGAACACTGGGATTGGAGTCCTATAACCTAACCCGCGGCCATTTCTTCCCATCTATACAACCACTCACATAACTATAGTTCATCAATAGAAACTGTTGTGCACCCTACAGCAGGGGTCCCTAGTTAACATTTATTTTTTATATAAATCAATCAATCAATCATTCCATTCATTGTACGTCAAGTTTACACACCAATCCTTAATTACCATCACAAGTTGGTACTCTACATAAAATATTGACCATTGGCATCTTTCTCAATGTTTCCCTTATTCGATGACTAATTGTTAACAGCATATCTCATAATCTTATACTGTCATCGATAACGCTTTAATTTCAATTGAAATATACTTAAATAGTGGAAAATACTTCTGGATTTTGAGTAGTTGCTACGTGTTAGGGGAATTATATTAAAATTAATAGTGACCATTGCAGGTACACTTTTAAAAAGTAAAATATAAAAATAGACAATAAAACGCACGGCATTTTGATTGATTACTTATGTAAAAAATGAGTACATGAATCATAACCTAGAATTCTTTGCAAATGTTTGTACACTTGTGTCACAACACAGAAGGTAACAATTATTTTATACCTTCAGATAATAAATTATACACGTACGAGAACTAACGTTTCTTGCGATGCTTTTAAACCGCGCTGTACATTCACGGTATAGCCAGGAATAAGGCAGGCGTAAATTTCGGAATAAATGGGAGTTTCCTCCACGTCGTGAAAGGGTTAGAGCTAGCTTAGGCAGAGGAAGAGGGCTTCTGGAAGACACTAAGAGGATTTGCCACCCCTTTTCACCCCCGAAAGCTTACCCCCTTTGCCCTTTCTGTGACAATACACAAGCGTTTAAACGATGTAATCCTATCGGAGACTTAACCCCCTTCCTCCGCCCCTGTCTAAAACACTAGATTCAGCCCCATAAGCTTTATGAGCAAAGAAATAAAAATAAGAGAGAAGGGGGTGCAAACATCCCTTACTAACTATTCCGAGAACATAACAAGGTCACTATGAATTCCGTTAGAGCAACCAAACTTTCCACGAGATAGTTGTGTGATGTGTGTCTTGGAAACAAAGTAGGTTTGCTATCGAAAAAATCTGATTTGGGTGTCAGAAGTACAAATTCTTAAATTATACATGGAGCACTCCCTTTCAAATGTATGGCATGCTGACTCTTATGGATTAGAAAAAATAAACTATTAAATTAATTCTCAAACTCTCGATAACAATTATTATGAACGTCGTTTAAACCGATAGTTATAGCACAATGCTAACTGATCTGACAGGTGTTTCTCAAATATTATAGTAAACATACATCAATGTTGCTTTAAAACAAAACTGGCCATAGTAGGAGTTTACTTTAATTGGAAATATTAACTATGCTTTGTATGTGGAAGTATGTAGAAGTTTGAAGTTTTAAACTGAAGTTCATAGAAATATTTTTTGGACATACTTTGGTGCAACATTTTTGAATGGATTATATTGCATTTTCCAAGCCTAGAAAGTAAATTTTTCCGGATACTTGCAAAGAATGTTAGGATTTTAATTTATTATTGTACATTATGTAAACAGTCCAATATTGCGAGATAGATTTGTACTGATGATGTGAATTACCTTATCACACGTTTTGTACGCTATCTTTTACACGATTTTTCATTTTTAGTTACATGAATTTTATGGCATAGATTATTGTTTTAATTTGATCTGTTGAGATTTATTTTATTTATATTAAATATTATCTTATTTTTGACTTCAGCTATTCCGTTTGAAATTAATCAGTGCAGATTAAATAGATATTATACCAGCAAAATGATTCGTTTCTATGTATTTCACTACCTCGTGTGTATATGATTACCAATAACTAGGTTTACTTGTTTAAAAAAATATGCTGACAAATAAATCGTTCGTTTTACGATACAATTTGTTCATTAGCAGCATGGCAACTAATAGGTATGCCAAATATCAAGTTCATGAAGTATTAACATAATGGTGAATGTTTGTCTATGCAGCTCGAAACGTAGGCTAGTTATTCTAACTCGTAATAGGTTATAAACATTGATTTACTAACAAAACTTTTAATTTAATTTCCTTGTTGGGGAATCAAACCTATTTTAGACAGTATTTTACAACTTTCTTTGGCAAACAACTTTGTCAAACTAAAATAAATTATCTCGAAAACAACCGGTAAACACAAGACCATTTCGGTGCGTTGCCAGTTCTGTGACAAACATAATTCCTTTAAACTAGACGATTACTATTTTAATGGTTGTGGGTGGCGGTGGGGCCGGTGGCGGGGGTGGGGGAGTATAGCGGTGACGTCATGGTTGCTGGGATTGGGCGCGGTGGTCGATGGGACACCCCATTGGTCCCCCGCAAGGCATACCACGCACCGTCGTCAACTGTCGCACTCGAACTAGCGACGACAATCCATCTTACGTCTCTCTTGCTCGTTTCTCTAAGATCTTTGTTTCTCGCGCTCTCTCTGGATTCCCCTCCACCTCTTCGCTACACTAATTTATTAAAACAAGGTGTCGCTCTTTCTCACTATTCTCCTTTATTAGGGCGCGACAGCGGCCTTATAAGTTTGCACCAGATTTATATATGTATGTATGTATGTATGTATGTATGTATGTATGTATCCGTTCGCATTTCACGCGCGACAAGAAAGATGTATTTATTTGAAGTAGAAGATATTAACGAATATAAATGAAACTTGTCAATAATGATCTCAGTAGAATGACGTATGCGTTTTGTAAATCTCAATATTTTGAGCCGGGCGTAAGTACCACTAAGTGCAAGTTTTGTAAGACAACAAAATTTGTTACTTTGCACATCGCTACGGTTTTTTAAAAAATGTCTGCTATCAATTTTGCGTTATCATTATGAAACTCAAACTTGACCTGTAGTAATCCTTTGACTTTAGAATGGCGTAACATTTACATTTCTGACATTTGTATTTGAGACGCTACGTGTTACAGAAAATTCATTCAATTTTAAATTGTGTTTTTGGTTTTACACTTTATGGCCAATCTGAAGTAATGTTTATGCATTGTTACGAAAAATACGCATTAATGTTGTAAATCCAGTCGTATGTGATAGAAAAAAACAAAATAATACATAAAATATTATCCAGGGGTGACTAAACAGGTCAAGTTTTGGCCCGCATTTTGGGCTCGGCAAGATAAATGAATTTATTTCTGGTTGAAGATTGCAACCCATATTACTGATTTTTTGCATGGCATTTGTCACTAAAGGAATGTAATAGTATGTAAATTAGCAATGCTATTGGTTGAAGGATAGATGAATAATTCTAGTTTGAACGATCCTCAGCTCAGCCTCGCGCTATAAAGAACGACAAGTGGAATGCTCGTGTTTACGTGTGCGTGGACAAAATGTGGAATGACTGTTGTAGTACACTTACGCAAATGAGTCTTCCATTGTTAGATGCCCAATTACTATTATGGCAATGCAAAAACCGAGGATTTGTCCGGTGATACAAAAACAATGTCTGGCCCAGACCGTATGTCGCCATGCTTCAAAGCCGGATTATATGTTAGTTACTCAACGATGCTACCCTTGCAAAATGCATATGGCTGTTATTGAAAAAAAAACGTGAAAGTTGTAATACGGAAAACAATAAAACATGATATTAATATTACACAGATATGTATTTATTTGGTGTAGGCCTACACTGTAAAGTGTAGGCCTATATTACATACTAAGATTTTATGAAGTGTGTACAGTGTATCATTTTTTCTTTCTAATATTTGCGGGATGTACCCGATAGCGCAATTAGCAAGAGATTTGTATGTACGGCCGGAGTTAGAGCAGTTGCAACTTTGTGGTATACTTTCGTATGATACGACAGCGATTATCAAATTGGTTGTATTACGTTGAATATATTTATTCGTATGTATCACTGATTAATATTCGCAAGAAACCATGCACATACCTCTCGTAACCAGAACATCAAACGACTTGATGATAGTAGAACCTTCATTAACAATATCGGTCTCTACAGCCAAAGCTCTTGCCATTCGACACGGAACAATAACAAAACATTTATTAAAAACAAAAATTGAAACTGAAGCAATTAACACTTAATGTATGTTTTAAAAAGCTAATAAGAAAGTGATGCCTAAAAATAGAAATAGATAAACGTAAAATGCATAAAAAATATCTTCGGTGAAGCTTGCACTCGGCTTGAATAATTTTCGGGACGTCTCAAAAAACCAGGTTCTTCTTCACCTATCAACCATCATAAGACCTATTACTCCGATATCTGTAAGATTGTAATAGGTCGTTTAATAGGAAATAGTCGAGTTATAGGTATGCTTCTTTATACGGTCCACTTTCTTAGCTTGTCCCATGTGATCCTCAAACCGGACAGTTGGATATAAAATAAACCCTTCCGACTTCCCCCTGTATGTATTTAATTAATTGAAGTTAATTGATATGTTGTGTGACGAAACGTCAGTAAACTGTGGCTTCACTGTAAAAGCACGCTGCCAGCTTATTGGTTAATGGCATCATGTTTAGTGGTAAGTGAATTATGAGGGTCTGTTTCACATTGGGGTCTGTTTCACAGAGGCGGAGAGGGAGGGGGAATCTTACCATGTGTTTATACAAAAAACGGAACATGCACCTAGATTATCGTATAGCCCGCAGTTTTGACTGTGTCGCCGTGATAGAATTCATTTTGCCTATCTGGACACTGTTCGTCACTATGTTCTAATGCCACAACAGTATGTAGAAACATTATCAGATTATAAATTTCAGCCCTTACATGACATGCATAAAGAAATTAATATATTCATATAGTAGAAATAGCATTCATTCTCCTTTTTGCAAGTCCAATTTACAGGTAAAAAATCATAATCCTAATGATGTCGGGATTGTTTTATGGGAGTTGTGTCTCAGGATTCTAATTATTTTATTTTTAATATTATTGGTTCACCAATAATAATTATTATTTTCATAATTTTGGTATGTAGTACGTGTCTTGCCCAAAAGTCAAAGTATCAAAGCATTACGTTTTACTGAATTCAAATTGTTTTATCGCACTTAGAACAATATCTACGAAATCTGTTATATTTATTGTTTCATGAAGTTTATGATCATTGTGCAATATGATATGAATTGTATGATTTTTTTGATGCACTCGTTAGGCCTACCGATTTCTATGTTTCCTGGTATATCGTTTACGGATTATTGCCATGTCCTAATTTCCCCCATTTGTGTGGAATTTCTTGTGCTGTGAAAACAGATGCCTTGTGGTCCGCGTAATGGTTTGGTCATGCTATAATCGGTGGGGCTGACTGTAAGGATCAAATTTCATCTGGAAAGTGTCACAGAATTTGTGCCTGGCCGTGGCCGTTATGGTTTCCGATATTTATGTGGCGTGAGGGGGGTTGTTTCTTAAAATCAGTATGAGAACAAAATCCGTCCACATATGCAGTAGTCTTCACAGCGAGTGCATGGGTGCGTGTTGACTTGTCCATGTGATTTGTATAATCGACGATCTATGAGTGTGCTATCAACATTAATGAAGTGATTATTGGATATTGCGTTTAAGGTGTTCACTTCACCCTTGTGTGTGTTATATTTATTTTTCTTTGTTTGTGCACGTTGTATGAACACATGTGTAGGCCGTGTGATCGTAAATACTTGTGCGACGCTACGTGTTACAGAAAATTCATACAATTTTAGAGTGTGTTTTTGGTTTTACACTTTATGGCCAATCTGAAGTAATGTTTATGCATTGTTACGAAAAATACACATTCATATTGTAAATCCAGTCGTGTGTGATAGAAAAAACTAAATAATACGTACAATTATTATTCAGGGGTGACTAAACGGGGTTTAAAAAAAATTGTTTTTTTTTTTTTGATCGCGATAGCGGTCGAACGAAAAGTCCGATCAATTGGAAATTTGGACCATCTACAAGCCTCGATGTGGATTTAACGTCATTAGTTTTGTGGACAAATCTGTTGAAAAGTTACAAAGTTACAATTTAATTATTACAAAGTTATTTTCAAACACAATGGCGGCAAAATGTGAGATAGCCATTGTTTAGTAAATTTCTAGCCGGTCACGAATATACAAATTTCAACGCGATCCGATGAGAATGGTAGGTACAAATTACAATTTTGTATTGCTGAATTGTAGTGAAGTAACTATGACAACGAAACATCCAAGCTATAATTTATTATGGACAATCGATCTTTTATTGAACAATGGCAGGAAGTGTAATAACTATAACAGTAAAAACTCAAATCTTTCCACATTTTTGTCACTTTCATTGAACAATGACGATGGCTTTGAGAACTTTTCGCCAGAAAGTTCGTGGACATATGGACGCGCTCGTTTATCAACGCGTCAAACAGAGCGTTTTCCTAGTGTGAGTAGTCCATAAGTGCAGTATGTAGTTGAGACAGGGACTTACAAAGCCTGTCTGGAGGACTGGAGTTATAAGTAGTTCGGTAAATGAAATGGTGTACAATTCAATTTTATCCTTACATTTTGTCAATATGCGTAAACATTTATAATGATTATCTTATCACACTTTTTAGTTTTTATTATTGGTTAAATGGCAATTTAAAATCATAGCAGAAGACCGTTTTAATATTTTAAAATATGATTCATTTTTAAGAAAATGATGGGTCCTATTTACGTTTGGGGAAAATGAGCTTCTATTGTTATATACGTTCCAATTCCATTATATATATTTTTTTTTTAAATTGATCGCGCCCTACAGTAAATGGCATAAGTCCATTTACAGATAAAATCATAATCCTAATGTTGTCGATATAGTGTTGTAAGAGTTGTGTATCACGATTTTAATTAATGTAATCGAATCATCGTATCAGCAGATTATTTTTAATCTCGTGGATGTTCTTTTAGAGCTAATATTACATCACCCTGGTATCTCGGAGGGCGAAATGTGTTTCTTTCAACTATTAATTTTTTAAAATATTTATTTACTTCACGTCGTTTTATAAATTATAACAAGTGACACTGTCAGTATTTGATTAGTTCGTAACATATGCCCCGGAAATGACTGGCGAGGGAACAAGGTCGCGCCAGCGACCTTGTTTATACTGAGATTATCGTAGAGCGAGATAAATGACAACGTTTGGCCGGAAGGTGTTAGTCGTGATGAAGATATTTGGAATCTTTCTCTCATATTTTGTAATATGTCCTAATCGATACGGTAAAGGCGTCCGCGGTGGCTCATGCGATTGGGCGTGGGTTCTAAGCATGTTCCACCTAGGGACGTGGGTTCGAATCCCACACCAGGCATGGATACTTTATCTACATCCATCACCCTTACCACCTCGAATAGCATAATTGCAATAATAGAGACGTGAAAGAACAAGAATAAGATCAGAATAAATTAAAACAGTTATTTTTTAGGTAATAGTATTATGGTGAAAAAAGGCATTTAATTGATTTTATTATATTTCTTCTTATTTTTTCTCTTCTTTTTTTAATTTTCAATTTTCAATAAATAAGTCAATGTTTTCTAGCAGAGAAAACAGTTTTGCAAGATAAACATTGAAACCGTTTCGTATACGTATCCACGGTTAATTTGCTTAGGTAAAAATACTTTTTTCTGTGAAATTAGACAATGTTTGTTTATTTGATTTTCTCAACGTTTCGATTTAAACCCAAGTGCAACTTGAAATTTGCATTTGCCAAACATGAACGCGTTTTAATAATCAATCCCTCCAAAAGTCAGAGTAGTAATTAGCATTTCTCTAACCCTTTCGTTACTCGAAAGGGCGTTGCTGAAGACATTTAGACCATAAAAATCAAAATATCGAAAAGGACAAGAACATCAGAGTCTATTTTAAACAGAAAGGTGGCAGACGCTTAAAATGGCTCAGTTAAATTGATATGCTCACAAGGTGGAAAGCTAACGGCATGTAAGACATAGTTGCGACGTAGCTTGAAAATGAGAGCTGAAGCGTTCTAGAAGTAGCAAGGTGGAAACCAAGAGAAAATTGACATTTATTAGTATGTATCTTTCCTTTTCGTTCTTTTTCATTTACAAATCATTCTTTCGCCGCGAATTACGAAGACAAGAACATTTTATTGTTTTCACAATCCATCCAACATTTCCATTGAACTTTTTATTGAAAGATAAAATACAAATTGGCCACGTTCTCTCTCTAAGAATCAATTTCTAGAAACATTTGAGAAGAGACTGAGGAACTAATTACTTTAAAACTCACTAAAAACTAACCTACACATTTTACGAACATTAATTTAAAAAAATAATGCATTTTTCTGTGTTAAGCTTATTTAACACTGTAATTTAAATAAACCGAATCTAATGTGTGTTCATGGAAATTAGAGATGCATTGTGGCAAACATATCAAACAAAATATGTTGATGCTACACTGTTTATAATTATGTATATGTATTATATTATATAAAAGTAATTCACTAAATCATATTTTTAAATTTGTAATAATACACAAATTAGCAAAAAGTAAATTTCGACCTGGAATACACACCACATTGTATGGAATTGCCAATATGAAACATGTTTTCAAGGGGTATACTCTCTTCTTGTCCTGTCTCAAAGTTAAATGCTCAATAGTAATTAATCCTTGTAAAACCAAACCAAAACGTGATATTGTTTCAGGAATCGCCCACCACTTGGGTATGGGTGGCGAACCACACTGGGGTGCGTTCGGACGCGGTCCAGGGGGCTACCCCCACCACTACCTTCCACCACACTGCGGGGTACCGCCAGGACTTCATCCCCCCCACTTCCCACACGTGCTGGCGTTGGGGAACCCCGAACAGCCTCTTACGTCTCCGGTCAGGATATCGTCAGGTGAGTGTGAGTCGACACGGGGGGAGACATCGATATCTTCTTAACGGGGGGTAAGGGGTAGTCTCACATATCATTCAGCGCTAAATTAATGTGTTTTAGTAATACAATGAAAACGCTAAAATGTATTATTATTATTACTATTATTATTATTATTATTATTATTATTATTATTATTATTATTATTATTATTATTATTATTATTATTATTATTATTATTATTATTATTATTATTATTATTATTATTATTATTATTATTATTATTATTATTATTATTATTATTATTATTATTATTATTATTATTATTATTATTATAATTATTTTTATTATTATTATTATAATTATTTTTATTATTATCATCATCATCATTCTAAGTAATTTCAAAATGAAAGCTAGGGATGTTTTAAAGCAAATCGAATCAACAGATACTTTTTTAATTGAGTGATGCAAATGCTGTTTTATTATCTATTTGTAGTTTTACATTTTAAATGTTTTAGTTTTTAGTTGTGTGTATATGTTATATGGTTATTAGTAGGCGGCGGCACAGCAAAGAAATATTGTTTTAATGACATTGTGAGCTCACCACCGCGCGAGCAATGTGCTCATGGTGGTCTTATGCCAAAATAAGTATACATGTATTTTGTGTCAATGAAATAAATAAAATGAAAGTATTATTATTATTTTTATTATTATTATTATTATTATTATTATAATTTTTTACTATTATTATTATTATTATTATTATTATTATTATTATTATTATTATTATTATTATTATTATTATTATTATTATTATTATAATTATAATTATAACTATTAATATTATTATTATTATTATTATTATTATTATTATTATTATTATTTTTATTATTATTATTATTATTATTATTATTATTATTAGTTATTACTATTATTATTATTATTATTATTATTTATTATTATTTTTATTTTTATTATTATAATTAATTGTGTATTTTTGTTACCACAAAATTGAAATTGAAATTGAAATAAATAAACACTGTGTTAAAAAAGATTTACATATTTAATCCATACGGTTCTTGTTATGGGAGTCACTTACATAATAATAAAGAGGTTTTCAAAATGCAACCCGTAATTATTGCAATATTACAATTAATGTTTCCAAAGTTTTGGGTTGTTATGAAAGTAAACCTTGGTTAGTAACCACAAAGATTATAAAGGGTTTGCCCTCTATAATCGTTGGTAACCACTTGTATTATATTATACACCATTCTCAATATATGATAGGCCTACACCTTTGATTTTGAGCGATTTTAATCAAGAATCACCTTTCCCCCTATTAACCAACGGCTGTCTCGTCGGGTTCCTGGTTGTGTAAACGGCACCTTTTTCTGTTGTTGAACATTTCAAAGTAAACAACAAAATAATATTTTGTTGGTTAAAAACTTGAAATTAGCTTGCGCTAAGCTCTATAACATATGCCAAGCTTAGTTTCATTGGACAACGATAACAAAACAATCGCACAAAGTGAAACTCACGAACTAACAGAAGGACGTGTTGTTTTATATTATATACGTTGTGTTAATTCTTGTGTAAGAGGTAGAATATTATAAAGGTTTTATCCTGAAAATACTGAAACATTATTAATTTAAAATTTCAGGAGTAACCCTGAAATCTTTCTTTACTCTCATTATATGGCCATGTAATGAAGGATTCGTTATAAGTTTAACATTAGATTTTAGGTTATAAACATAACGGTGTATAATACAAGGTATTTGCCCGATCAAATATTCAATGAGCCAAATACGTTACATTTGCAATTTACTTTACCGCATTATTACCGTAGCTTACTGTGTTTGTCTTACTGGCATGATATGCACAATTAGCCCAACCATTTCATCATTTCTGCGATCTGCAACTGTATGTAACATTTAATAGCGTGAATCTAAATTGTCATACATTAAGTGGTTGAACTCATAGACGTGCGCACTGCCCAGGCCTAATGTGTCAGGAAGGACCTAAGGTGTCAAAGCTACGACCGCCATCGGAACGAAACATATGAAAAATATATGAAACATATAAAACAAGATCCCATGGCACTGGAATGCGTCATCGCGTATTAAAATCGCGTTTTATGCCATAAAAGTTAATGCATCAACCGAAAAAAAATTCGCCATGGGCGAAATTGCTTCCGGCGTCTGGGGCTTCGACCCAGACCCCAGTTGTACCGCACTACCTCGTGTAGGGCCTAATGTTAGACGCTGCGCACGCCTATGGTTGAACTACTGAATGATGTGATCCTACAATCTGGGAAAAAGTGTGTTATATGCGCATCGAGCTATTGACTGACACGAAACTCGTTCAACATTCAACGTTTTTAATTACGGATCACTTGACGTTTATGTTCGTAAAATAAAAAGTATTTCGTGACGTACCTTGAAACCGCAACCGCAAGTGCAAGCATGCAGAATGTAGTATTATATCTATACCGCACAGATATCCCTTATCTGTGTCTCGTCTTCTTTCTTCCAGCATGTCAGTTCAGGGAGTAAATACGCAATACAGTTCTTGTGAATGAGTCATACAGTAGTAGACATAGAATGTAACCATGTCAAGAACTTGACTTGATCTGACCTATAAATCAGGAATATGTATCTAGTAGTTGCAAGATATTTCCTCATACGTATGGGTCGTTTCTCTGCATGTAAATATTCGTACATGAGAGAGAAACTAGGATGTGCATATTGAATTTAACTTGTGTACGAGTTATCCTAATCTATCTGTTCTTTTCAACAGTTCCTGATCAGCCTGGTCGATCCCCCAGCGACTCTCTCGGCCCGATCAGCATCCGCGTGTCCACCCCCTCCTCCCGTCACACCCCTCTGAAGAGTCCCCCCCTCCACCCGCACAGTCCCACCACCAGCGTGGGCCTCCTCACCACCGCCCCACGTTCCTCCACCGCCCCTCACAGAAAGTCCGAGGACAGACTCAAAACCACCCCGACGACGACAGAGGACGCCGTCGACGCCCCCCCTTCCTCCAACTCCTCCGCTTCGACCGTCAACTCGACGTCGACACCGCCTCCGGTTCGGTTCCCGGCGAGTCCCATCGCACTGAACCACCCGCACCACTTCGGGGGCCTCCACCACCATCCCCTGCTCGCGGGGCATCAGTCCTATCTGAGCAACGCGGCGGCTGCGGCTGCCAGTCTCTTCCTCAACGCGCCGCTCCTGCCCCCGGCGTCGCACTGGCTCTACTCCCAGCTGTACGGGCCCGACCTGCACGGCGCCGTAGCCCTCCACCTCCAGCACCGCAACTCGGCGCTCGACGTCGCCCGCAGGAGGGACGCCGAGCACGAGGTACGCAAGAAGGGCGACGGCCCCCTTGACATGATGACGAGGGACATCGTTCCCAACCGGAGGCCGCTCACCATTGTCAAGGCCAATCAGCTCGTGAACGCGGCCGGGAAGACGACGGCGACGACGACGGCAGAGAACGGCGTCTCGACGCTACCGACAACGGTGACGACGACGAAAACGACGACAAGACATTCCGACGTTTGGCGTCCATACTAGATATTCTCTATTTGTGTGAACCTAGGCCAGGGTAATTGTGCAGTTACAAGAGTTGACCTTTACGTTGTTACTGTATGTGATATTTCGTCACTTTGTTCAACTATTTCTTGATAGTTCTGCAAATTAAAAATGAAAACTTACTTTCATAAAGTTTTTCACATCGACGATGAGAAAGTAATTTACCTGATAATAGCTTATTTGTTTAATCGTGAACGCACTCCACTACACACCTAAATTTGTTGTTTATGTTTGTATGATGTATTCATCTTTAAATTACATCAACCAAAAAATGTGTCACATTTGTAATCACCGGATGTTCAGTAGTTGTTTTCGTGCGCACAAGTAAATGTCCAGTGAATCACGTATCTCCTTCTACTTCTCACCTCGTCGCAGCCATCCCTTATCACGGGGCAGCGATAACACCTCAATAGGCTTCAAGGATTTTGTAAACCACTCTCTGTAAATAACTCTACTGTGTATACCAGATGAATTTATATGTTTTGTTGTTATATATGGATAACGGCGACCCAGTGTTCGTGGATATTCTCCGAAAATAGTATTACAAATTAATAATTATACAATTCGATAAATTTACACAATCACCCTGAAACACTAATTCATTTCATTAACCCTTGAACTTCTCCTGTATCACCCTCATACCAATAAGAAGTAACGTTAGGTGTGAACCGCCTACATAACATTATAAACCAAAAATAATAGAGAATCAATAATTAAAAACATGCAAGATTTTATAAAACTCTTCTTGCTATGAGTTACGACTGCACGTTCCATAAGATGGCAACTCCTAAACTGATGGTGAAATTGCAATGAGTAATATTTCAGAACGAAAACGAATACATTGTACGTGCTGTACATGAACTGATCAGCAGAGACCACTTGAACCCAGAAAGCTACAATGAAAACATAGCAATCATCCAGAGAACTATTAATAAAGTTAAACAAAAAATATAGGTCACAAAATATTAATCTAAATCATAATAATGAAAAAAATTAAGTTCAGTTTATTATAATTTGAATAGCAAACGAGAGTGATGGTTAAAATACATTAATTTGAAACTGATGGTTCTGGCTACTACTACTATTTCCTACGATTATTTACTATTATTATTATACGATTATTACTATATAATAATAATATTATTATTACTACTATTTGCTACTACTAACAAGCACAGAATTATTTCGGGTGTAACATCAACCATCCCGGTCAGCTAACTTCTCCCGACCATTTATGCATGTAATGGCCTTGATCATTAGATATCTTTCAAATTATCTTTGTAGCCAATAAGGTATTGTATTCTGTCGAGTGAAGAGTGATTGTCTTTCTTTTTACTGCCAACAAACGTAAGTTTAGTTATGATGATACCAATTCGGTCGACATTTGTTGGGCCCCTTAAACTAAACTAGGATGCTTTAAATTATTGAATAATAACTTCAATCTTTTTACAGGTAATTTGGACAGTGGTTGTGGATGCTGACATCACGGATCAGTGAGGCATTCACCAAACAAATGTTGGTTTTTGAAAAAATACATTCCTTAGCTGGCTAAAGCTGAGTTCTAGAATTCATTTCACAAGACGTAACCTTGGATTACCTGCCGTGACGCCAGGACATAAAAGGGACACTAATTGAATTTGTTTTGCTTCGTAAATGGAGTGAATATCCAATAGAATTGAACTATCACTAAGAATATAACAAATATTGATTCTGGAACATGTAAGAAGCAATACAGTATGAATATTGGAACACTTGGATTACTGTGGCTGAGTAAGATTAGTAATCCGAATCCGATGAATTCTGTAACGCAGATAAAGAATCACTTATCTATGACATCAGCATTCACAAAAATGATGAGGAAATGTATTAGACATCAACACACATTTTATTTAATGTAATACTAATTGGTCAAATGATCAATGAAGGCCACAATTAAAGGACCACAATGCTCAAATCAATTTCCCACAATAAACTAATGTTGCAAAAGAACTCATGTTCATACTCCTAATTAAGGTCAATAAAGAACCAAATACTTAAAAAAAAAAAAAAAACACATCATAATCATAGCACCATATAAGCATAATAGCATATAGCAACAAACATTATCACACAAGATTGAAACATTGAGCATTGTTTATCTACGACGTGTGGGCGTCACTAGCGTTCTCAAAGAATTTGTTAGTGAACGATAACATTGCTGAATGATTCGAGTAACGTCCACTTACTTACTTACTTTATTGTAATTAAGGCCAGTGTAGCGCACAATGCCCTCTTTAGCCTGATGAGTGATGATTGGTGAATGATAATTAGGAAGGGAGGAGGGGAAGACTGGTACCGGCACGTAGTCTACTCCTGTCGAAAAGTACCAAGGGACCATCGGCTTTACGTCCCATCCAAAAGGACGGTGTAACTATACAAGGTTCCTCCACTAACTTGGACTGCCGAGCAGTTGACGAGGAGAACGAAGCTGTTACACAGGCTTTCGAACCCTCCAATCCGCTCTAACTAACGGTAGCTAGTATTTCAGAGGAGAGTTGTCACCCATCCACCTCCTGACCTAGCCCGAGGTTGCTTAACTTCGGTGTTCGTATGGGCACGGATGTTTGTGGAATGAAAGATCGATAGGTTTACAATTTTGGCACAATTAATTCAATTAAATATTATTTTGTGATTTCCTTTGATCCATCCGTGACATGAGCTTATATCTGCTAATCGTAGGGTATCCAGTGAAACTACTGAAAGCGTGAACGTAATTATCATAACAATAACAAATACCTTGTGCTATTCCAACAAGCTCCCCCCCCCCCCCCCCCCCCCCCGCCTCCCCTTCCCTCCACACACTCACATAAGTGCGCACAATTTCAAAAGTAATATTCTAGTGAAGTGATGAGAAATTATTATATCAGAAATAGTTTCATATTATTATTATATACAAAACATAATATTTGGTATATTTTTTCAAAGCTCACAAGTTGAAGGAAGTTACAGTGCATCTATATCCACCTACCCAAAAACAGTATTTAAATATTAATTTTGACTGTTTATTTTGTATAGACATAGTCAAAATAAATTCGTTATTTACATATAGTGGTGTATTGGCGTACAAGTTTGGTGAATCGGAACTCTAATAAAATACAATAAATATTTAAAGTAAGCATTTAATTTATCAATAAAATTGATTAAAATATGAGTTACCTATCTACATTACAGAGTACTAACAATTACAATTAGGTTCTGGGTGACGTTGCGATAAGCAGGCAACTAAATGTATTATCAACGTTTCATTATCTATCTCCTCGCAATAAGTATAGAGATAAAAAAAATTATTCTTGTAGCCTTCATCAGTGCTTAGAAAAAATGCAACCAGAAAGTGCAAAGTATTGCCAAGTATGAGCGCCACGACCTAAGCAAGTCGTCCAGATCTGCTGCACAGGTAACGGAATTCAAACTTGTGTAATTTTAAAAGTAAAACACATTTAGTATGATGCGGTAGCCTAGGGCGCTGCTGTTTGAGGGGACCGAGACAACTAAGCTCCTGAATTGTCATTACAATCGTCAACGTCATTTACAATATTAACTGTCAAAACCGTCACACTGAAAATATATTATTTCTTCACGGGAAAATAAATATTTAAACTTCAAATATTGTACATCGAAAACGCTACACAACAGTGTAAGTATATGAAGATACTTCAAGTACACCGAAGAGAGGAAAATCATGCAAAACTGGTAACTTACCATGTACGCTTCTATGTTTCCAGCTAACGCTAAGCTATGAGTATATTATCAAAATAAGTAAAAACATTTGTCTCACTCATCGCCCCGCATTAATGATTTAATTGGTTGTACCAATCATTGCATTGTTGGTAATAATTGTAATGCTACAAAGCAACTTGGTTAGCAACAACTCCTTCTAAGGCCTGGTTTTTCAATCGATCAGTAACGGAGCCGTTAGCTGACGGTCCGTAATATGTGACCCAACAAACCCTATATAGGTAACGGACAGTCAGCTAACGGCCCCATTAACGACCCGTTAACCGATTGAAAAACCGGACCTAAATGAATATAGTCTTGGTTTTGGAGTCATAAAACTCAATTATCAATAATGCTAATTTATTCACTCACTAAATGTGTTTTACAATGAAATGGTTTCAGTTATTCGGGCAGCTTTTTCTATCCCCTACTCTTATTCACGCCTTCTTGTCTTTCTACGGGATTAACACCCAAGGTAGTTTTATTGGAGTTGTTACATCACAGGGTAACAAATGGAAAAGCAAGAGTTTTTATGAGCGCTTACACGGGAGGAGAGTCTTACTATAAATGATGATAAATGAGTGTGAAAATAAAATAAGGACGAGTTCATAATCAGCCCTAATCCGTATTTCCAGCCCCCATGAAAAGGGCAAAAAGAACTTGTGTGAGCAAAGCATTTGCAAACGTCATAAATAATCAGCTCTAATCTAAAGAAACAAATTTGGCTGGTTGCATATAGAGCCAGGGGTTATAATCAAAATAATCCTTTTGTGTGAAAACAGGGCAGAAATATGTGTCCTAAGGGGTTTATTAAAAATTATCAAACATGCCAGGTTACATGTTAAAATCGCAATAACAAGCACCGGCAATAAAACGCGTGGGTTACTCCAGGGGTGTCCAGTATTATAACCTACATGGAGCAGGCAGACAACCCTCCACACAATTGAAGTTGCTATGTAGGGGGAGCGGCGAAGAGTTGAAATGAACCTCAACTCAACGGATTGCGGCTTCTTTCGAGATGGACTCAAAACGTTAGGTATGTCCGGGTAAGTTACTCTTAAATATAGTATATAATATGTCGAAGACTGTTGTGTACAACAAATTCGGGTTCAGAACCTAATGCGCGTTACACTGAGTTATAATCACAGTTCCTTAAATCTTCAAATACAACAACGCACAACAATTAAAAACTAGTTTTGAAATGTATGTCAAGGTTCATTGACGCATGCAGCATCATCATCATCTATTAACCTTGACTTTTAATTAAATATTTGAATTTTAATATTGTGTATTGCTGTGCATTGTTATTATTGAAGATTTAGTGGGCCGTGATTTTGTGTGATCGTTTTGAAAATGGTATATTGAACCCTACCTCATATTCCGAGTGGGTTCGTCCACGCAATATTTGTTCTCCCCTGCAGCACTTCGCCACCCACTGATCACAATACAAAACAAGTAGAAATGCAACATGTAGGCAGCATCATTTATTGATCGAAAAGCATTTTATTTTTAAATTGTCACTAGTGCAAAATTGCATCGTTTCAATTAATTAGTGGAAACAATAAAGGATTTTTTTGTACTGGTAAACCAACATGACACAAATGCAATTTGATAAAACACAGGAAAAACAATCAATTATTTCACGAGCACTCTACAATAATATTGAGCTCGACCACATGAAGATGGGTTTTCCATATTATTTCAGCGGGTGGGTCTGTGGCCTGCGTTCTGGTGTTATGTGCACGTACCACAGTTGCAGCCTGCCACATGTATTGTTGCAGTGACGGAGACCAGAGAGGGAATCAGCGGTGAATTACACTTACACACAAGTAAATCTTCTATGATTGTTTGAGCTTCAATTATTAGAGATGTGATATTGAATATTAATGACATGACAAGAGTGTGCATATTGTACGAACGGATTCAATTTTCCGGTACCTATAGCTAGAGCATTAACACACAACACACATTCCTTATATTTACAATAGCATAGGCCTACATCCATATGTCAACTATTCGGGTAACTACGGAATAGTTAAAAATAATGATTAATGTGAGTAATATAATCACGGCTAACCGAAGAACATGACAGTTGGCTAAAATATGTATAGAATGCCTCTCCAAGAGGTTTTTCAAAATAATTGTTTCAATATATATTGTATACCTTTGTTGTCCTCTTATGACTTATATAATTTTTAAGATATCCATTAAATAAATAAACAAAAATGAGAAAGAATAAGATATTGACGGTAGGAAGTTAAGAGTTTGACTGGGAAGATACGAGTTATTCTTAGACCGGTTGACGATTTGAAACTTTTCCTCTCAACTGGCCTAGAGTCAAGCAAGTGAGCTTCGGCCACCTGGTGATAACATAATTGATAGTCTCATTGGCAGCATGGTAGCTGATAATTATTCCAGTGCTTAATAAAACACGGGCCACTCTGCACAAGGCTTGCACGGCTAGCTTGCAATATGTACTGGAGGTTACGAAGATCGACTGGAGACAGAATAATAACTGACTCAGCCACAAGACAACAGGTAAAATATTTGATGCCACTTAGTTTTAGTAACAAAGTAGGCAGGCAAAACTAAGAAAACCTGGTAGTGTTGTCGTTATATTTGCCCTCGAACCAATATCATGGTGAATGACCTAGTCCTAAACCCAATTACAATAATATTCCCTTATTGAGTACAAGGTGAGCATAAACACACACCAAAAAAACAGGTTCGTAACGTACACTAGGACTCTGGACTATCACTTCGTTTGGCCCTGTTGGTTGATTTGAAGCTCAGGTGGATCATAATAATGTAACTAAACGTACCCACTACCCAAATGGTACATACCCATTTGTCGAAGACACAATGGTGGGACTCATTCATTTTAACATTGTGTATCAAAGAGTACAATTTATTTGGTAAGTTCTTTCATTCATTGTATTGGAACCTATAAATCTAGAGTATCAGTTTATTTGGTTAACACCTAATTAATTACTTACATTGTAGATTGTAGTAATCCATGAAAAATAACCTTACGATGGAACATACATCAGTGTGTTTAATAATTATCATAATGGAATTGTAATAAAAATTGTGTGCTTCTTAATTAAGAACTTATTCTTAACGCTCATGACCTATATAAAACGTTTGAGTAATCTGCGTTTCTCTTTATAAATCGATCAATAATTCAAACTTTCTAAGGAACCGTACAGTAACATGTATTTCATCGCTGATGAGTTGAACACAGTTGAACAATTTATACATGACGGTATAAATACTTTCGTAAGATAGTTTATTTACACATGACAAAGTCACAAAAGTGGCGGATTTTTTTTAACTTCTCGTCTAGAATGGTGTTCTATACACGGAAACGAACGAACGATTCCAAATATCATCCAGTGGCCAATTTAATGTTCAATGTCTGTGCTAAATTAACTTCCAACAACATATAGTTTATTTTAACAAACGATTGTCATAATTAGGTTCACCTTGTCAAAGTTATACATATCACAATACATACCTAAAGCCGCACGAAGACCAAACCAAAACACAAAACAGAGTAAAATGATTGCATTCTTAGAACATACACGGTATACATAAGGCTAATCTGGCTCCAGACGAAGCGCTATGCAAATGACAGGATGACACATGCAGATTGTATACAATTCCCTTCGTAATCAGCACAACATGTACAGCTAAGCTCAAGAGTCAAGCAAGACCACGCTTTGATTGTTTTACCTATCTAAAAACCAATCCATTTATTCTTGCTTAAATGTTAAAGTTTACTTGGTTGGCATCCCTGTCGACGTTATTTATTACTAAAAAATGTAAAGTAGCAATCGTATAAAAATATTAAAATTAATTGTCGGATATTCCCAGTTCTAGTATGTGTTTACAACCACTTAACACTGAACTATCTACATTGACTGAGCCATTTCTTGGCCGCACCGCAATGATTAATATTACAGTAATGATTTTCTTGTAACCTCAGCTTTGAGGTCATGGTACTGATATTGAACTACGGAAATAAACACATTATTATTTTGTGTTTGAAACCTGAAAAAAAGCATTTAAACGAATAGCGACGAGTTGCAAACTGCAAAGTGCTGAACTACCAAAGCGAGTGCGCTTGCAAGTACCCAATATGAATAACTGTGAGAAAGGCGCACAGCAGCCTACGGCTATCAGACCTCAGTTTACTCTATGAAAAGAAAGGAACGACAATTACCTACCGAGGTGATTAAGAGTAATACATTCCTTCCGATTACTACAAGTTTCTTTGGCCAGATAATGACATGCCATTATCATATGAAAGTTATGTATTAAATCACAGCGCAAACCCATGTTGCGTATAGTGTTTGCGTTTGCACAATTATTACGTATCACTAGGTAACTTCTTTGAAAGTTTCGTGAAAAACGCTTTTCTGGCACTGTTGCTAAGGAATCCGAAAAAGTGTTAATATTTAAATTCTCTTTACGGTACGCCGGCCGCTATATAAGTCGATATAGTGCCAACTTTTCAAAGACAACTTGTCAATCACGTTGCGCTGTTGTGCTTGGGTGCTACCAACATTTCACTTAGTATTTCCAAGGTGTTTGTTTTTGTTATTTATTAATGATTAAATTTTGTCCTGATAAAATGTATGTATATATATATATACATATATATATATATAAATATATTAAAACACTGAAGCTTTCGTGGCCAGGATTAATGTCAATAAAATTAAAATAATTGCGGGTTATTCCGCCACGTCCTACCTCCATAATGTGCCGACGTTTCAGGAACCTTATGGATCCTATCCTCAGGGCGTCGAGCTCAGGGCCCTGAGGATAGGATCCATAAGGTTCCTGAAACGTCGGCACATTATGGAGGTAGGACGTGGCGGAATAACCCACAATTATTTTAATTTTATATATATATATATATATATATATATATATATTTATATTTTTTATATATATATATATATATATATATATATATATATATATATATATATATAGAACATTAATAAAATCAGGTAGATTGATTCACGTTGTAATTCGTGAGTATAGCCGCATTCACATAAATGACTATTGATTAGTGACTATTGACTATTGACTAGTGATTATTGACTACCCAAAGAAAGATATGAACACTACACAACTAAGTTCTTTGACACGTATGATCTGCCACCTAGAACAAATGAATCAAACTGATTGACAAACAACGAGCTGTCAAAATAATAAAATTGCAACATTATGAAGAAAACGAGGTATGGCGATAGTAACTGTTCACCAGTTAAAACGTTTAATGATGGGCTTAACCAAGTTGTGAAGGTTTTGTATGTTTCTTGTTTGTTTTGAAGATTTGTTTTCAAAATAAGAATATTTTATTGTATGACAGCTTCATAAAAATAATAAATAAATAATATTCGCCGGAAATAGTCAAAAACAAATATACACTTGACAGTAATTGAATAGTGGTATTGACTTCCGTTGCTCCACATTCATTGGCTGAACGCGAACGTTGTGATTGGTTGTAACTATGACTTCCAGATATCTTCAATTCGTTAGTCAATAGTCAATAGTCATAAGTCAAAAGTAAAGTTGTGTGAACGTCAGCACGTATCGCCTATGGTTCAATTCGCTTAGTCACTAATCAATAGTCAATAGTCAATAGTCAATAGTCACTAGTCATTTATGTGAACGCGGCTTAAAGACGTCTGACAGTATTGACAAGAAGGCAGTGGCGTACGCTGGAATATATTTCGGGGGAAGGGCTGCCCAGAGTAGAACATAACTGTAAAATGGTGCTAAAGAAACGACACGATGTGGAGGGGGGGGGGGGGAGGGAGGAACGACCCCCACAATAAGCGCCGTAGGCCATTTTTTTTTAATCCGTATTTTTCAAGTACTTTTAATAAGAAGGTAAGGCATGCTTTGCCGAACAGCATACAGGTGACAACGGCGCCAAATACGATTTCAAAATAATTTCAACATTCATTATGATGTAAAATTACTATATTGTTACAACATCACATACAATTTCACCTATACGGGAGTGTTTCCCGACTAAGGAAGTAGAGCAATTAATAGATAAAACTATTTATTTGTTTGCGTAAATTTAGCTAATTTACAGAGTACAATTAATACTGGGATTTCTGGGGGGGGGGATCCAGCCCCCCCCCAGCCCCCCTCCTGGATACGCCACTGCAAGGAGGGTAGCGCTAAGATAAGCAAGTAGCGTTCATGGTTAGTTTGAAACAACGGTCACGATACGTTGGTGTTTTTGGCAAGTTTTAAATAGGTGCACCCGAAAAATAACAATCATGAATTAGTGCATTCATGCTGAAAGAGGAATGTACGAATTGGCTTGCATTACAGTCACATCATATATTATTAAAGCTTATAACACTCAGCAGGTAAGATGAGTCGCCACATCGTATGTTTTCCGCGCAGAAGGCTCAATTCTACTGGAAGCTGCTAAGCTAAATCATCTAACACGAGATCTAACACTTAGGGCCGGTATTACAATCTCTTGCTAAATGTTACTGATAACTATCGTCTGGATATCGTTATCTTCCCGATAATGCACTGCGCTGTATTATGAGCAACTAGCGGCTACTACAAACATCCCGATAGTTATCAAGTGGTTTCGTCCCGGATATTTGTTGTTGGCTGCACTGCCCCTATTGTTGTTGTTCTATCGTGGCGCTGGTGGCGCTATCGTTGTGGAAAATTGCGGACAAGATGTAACTGTTGCATGGTTTGCTAAATTAAAAATTACCTGGTGACTGAATACGTATATGCGTGCAATCGATGGCAGCCAGAACACGAGGAAATCTGTTCATCTGGTAGAATCCATGTTGAACTTGTCTGATACCGTCTTGTGTCTCAGGAAATCGCACATATTATGGTCGTAAGGTAGCAATGGCATATGTCACTTTGCGCACATACCTTCCAGCAGTACTTTTATGGACACCAGAAAAGTCCCCAACAGATATCAGCATATTCCCAGTTGTATAAAATCGGAGACATAGTAACAGCTGATTAATAGGTGTAACTGATCCATTTCTGTAGTAGGAAAATAGTGAATGTTAAAGTGTGCAAGAAAATAGACATTGACCTGGCCAGGGGGTCGGCCGGAATGCAGAGTCGAGTTAAGTATAGGATTAGTTTATATGGTTGCTATGAAGTTTGTTCTAACAGAAAATGGTATCTAATAATAAAAGAATTCCATAGCAGCAATACCTGTACTTAACTTGGCAGTTGTCTGTGCATCAACCGCAGCCTAGGTCTACTCTTTTTCGACTGTGACATGCAGTGACAGTACATAGGCCTAGCTATTACAGCACGGCTGTCACTGTCAGAAACAAGCGAGAAGAGATAGTAAATATGGACCTAGGCCTACTCTACTTCGACTGTGATTGATTTTTGGGCTTAACGTCTCATATTTTTGCAACGAGGCTAATCGAGACAGTGAGTGGGTGATATATGAAGATAAAATAGGGGGCTGTTTGGAGGAAAAGGGCAAGTAGACGGGCGGGGTGGAAAGGGGAAAGGGAAGGAAAAAGGAGGGGGGTGGTTGTGGACTGCATTTCGTCTGACTTCTCCTCCTCGACCTGTCCAGCTAGGGTGGCCCTACCAGAAGCATACGCTTCCACCGGCATAGCTCCAGGAATCATCAAAGCGCACAAACCTGCCCACCACGATAAGGTAGCAGTCCCTGGGCAGGTTCTTCGACTGTGACACATTTAAGTGACAGTACATAGGCCTAGCTAAATTACAGCACGGCTGTCACTGTCAGAGACAAGCGAGAAGAGATAGTAAATACGGGCCTAGGCCTACCCCTAGCTTCCTAGGTCGACTTTTTGACCCTATTGAATTGTGTATTTGATTAAAAAATGTTTAAAATTAAAAGGGCGTAGGCCAAGACCTAATTTACCTGTTCGTGGGGGGCTCCAATCGATGATCAATCAGGTTCAGAAAGTGTAGAACAGTAGGCTTTTTAATCTAAATCGCATAAAAAACTCTTCATCGTTCCAAAACTCCAAATGGTTAGTCCTAGGCCTTATATTTTTGGGCTGGCGTGTCCTTACATCAACATACATTAAAAATTCGTCGTCAGAATCAGAGTCCTCATATCGGTTGACATCCATGTTGTTTTTGCAAAAATGTGGTTGCTAACCATGCTGCTAACCTTATCCGGTACTTGATCCAGCTGATAAGAAATCCTCCTGGGGCCTGATTCCAGTACATTTGCAAACTTAACCCCGGTGTTAGTCAATAGCCAATCAGGAGTCAGCAATTGAGACGCTGATCGAAAGAAGACATTGTTGAAAAAACGAGACAAAATAAAAACAATAACAAACAAAAACATTCCAATAACCTCAAAACGTCCACAAAATACTCAATAAAACTACATATTTACATATGTAGGACCTTTATAATGTACTATAAATACACAAAATTATTTATTAACTTCAATAAACACATAAAGTAACGTATTCATGTAGGTGGATATCCCAATTAAAGATTTGAAATGTGACATTTGTGAAACTACACACACGGGTATTGACAAAATGGCGGCATTTCAAAGTATTGTTGAGATAACTCTTCTTAACCCTACTATCAGACAGGGTCACATTTGCCTCCGAATTATGCAGGGAAGCCTGTGTAGGAGTTAACCCCGGGGTCATTTTAACATGGGGTTAGCGAGAGTTAAGGAGAGTTAAAAAAATGTACAGGAATGAGGCCCCTGCTAGCTTAGCAGTATCTTGTGGATAGTCCTATCGGCAGGTCATAATACGCCAAAAAGTGCTATCAGGATGATAATCATTAGAGGGAGCACTATCAAGAGATTGTAATACCGGCCCTAGGTCAACTGACCTCATAATAACCTATCGCACACATAATTTTTTCTACAAACATTCTATACAAATTTTGTATCCTGTTATTCTTACATGGCAACTTGTTTACTTTTTTCAATATTCTCTTGTTTGTGAACTCTTTAACATGTTCATGAATATGGGTTAGTTGATCGAGATCATAACTATTGTTTAACCACTGAAGTCATCAAATGAAATCTTAAGAAGAACATCTATTTCATGCTCACAATGTTTCTGTCGGAATTGCCATAGAACATAGAACGCATCGCAAGGAAGGAATTATTATTTAGAAACGTAATTATTGAATCTTTTTAAAGTGGGTTTCATGGTAGTGGAACTTTTCAGTTTGATTGTTACTTACAGACGCTGTTCGTTGGACCTACTCTAACTTACTCCCTGCTCTACTTTGATCAAACCCACCAATCACGTGTAGGCTAACTTACTGAGATTTCGTAAGCCTACTCGTGATTCGTGGGTCTTATCGAAGTAGAGCAGGGAGTAAGTTAGAGTAGGTCCAACGAACAGACCTATTAGAAGGCATCGGTAACCAAATGCAGTTGTTTATCGATCATACGTTTAGAGGATATTTTTCAATTTCTTAAAATAAACAGTGAATTAAATTTTCAACGTATTTTAAAACATTTCACTACTAATATTGTATTATTATCGTTCATCGAATACTGTTGAGAACAGTTTTATAAACTTATCTATTATACTTATAATTTTAATATAAATAAGTGCTGTTTGTTAGTAAAATATTAAATACTCTTTCATTAATCATGTTACATGTATTTATTACGTTACGTGCTTTGTGCTTCTACATGTTGAGCATATCATTTAATTACAAAATAAAAACAAATACACCGAAGAAATAAAAATAATAATATTATGCTTGATTTTTCAAAAATATAGCGCATACAGAAAGTGCACATATTTTAAGTATCAAGTTTCCCCCCAGCATGCAAACTTAGGGTATACTGCTATATTCCCATAAGTCACGCCTCACTTCAAACAGAAATACATAAAACATGGCGCAGTGGAGTGGAAAGCTGGCGTTTCTCGTGGATGGAGACAAACTATGTATTTTTGTAGTCACAAAACAGAAGAAATGTGTCTCACGCGAGTATTTATTACCGAGAATTGCCAGGCCAATGAATCGCACAATATGGCAACAACGTAAATCCTATACCTCCAACTTGGTTCTTGTTGTTCCAGTGTTATCATCTTACATTTTCTAACAACCTGGATGTTTTGTCAGGTTTTTAGCAGCGTGCAAGGAAGGGAACGTTTCCGAGAGACGCTTTTATGTTCATGTGCGTACAGTGTTATAAAAGCGTAAGATTCGTAAGATAAAGAAAAAGATAAAATAAAATGTCTTTATATATAAGATTCGTAAGATCATGGAGGATTTACATATTTAGCAATTACAGTTCTTAGTTCTTAGGTCGCCGAGATGCCCCAAATTGATATCCAGCTGAAGATAGAAGTAAATCATTGCCAAAGGATATTTTGTTTGTAACAATTCCTTAACTAACGATTTAAGCGTCGTATTTTATTCTAAATGATACATTGACGTGTATAATAAAATAGGAATCTTGTATGAAGATACGTTAATTCATATATTTATTAATTATCAATTTAAATAGGATATTTACATTGTGATTCATTTTGTTCTTAATTCAAGTGTATAGTTCCTTTTCTCTGGTGAAACTATTATAATGTTTTAAAAGTGTGAGTTACAAACATTGTAGAAGGTGTGTATTGTATTTTGTTAACAGAGGAATAAACATGGGCCCACACTCTCAGACATTCTTACAGTACGCAAACAATAGGGTAGGGATGACCTTTTGAGGAGAGACCTCCAAAAGGAAGGACATTTAGTAGTGGCTAGCACATCTCTGCTTCTCCTTCAGTAATAAATCCACTCTCGTTCGTTCAAAATGATCTTGAAGGCGAGTGATTTGGTATTAACAATTATGTCACATGTTAGTAAACAACTAGTTACGCGTATAGGGGAAATATCTATCGGATTTTAAATCATATCATTTATCACGTTAAAATTTGTATCGACCTCGCTACAATCTGTTCTATCAGCTGGCGCAGACATTGCGTACAACAACCATCCTCCTCAGCAAGAGTATATTGGTAGAACTATACGCCGTCGCTGAATGCCTTAATGCAAACTGGCGTAAGCTAACCTAAGTCTAAGGCTGACCGTAAGGCAACGCATAACTATATATATATATATATATAGTTTATCTCCAACAAAACAAATAACTAATTTTAAAAATGTATTCATAAGTCCATCTGTTGGATGTTTTGTAAGGTGTCGGATCATGTGTTGTTACTAGCAAGCAATGCTAGATGTCTTAAGATAAAACTTGGCTCTCTGGTAAAGATGTCTGAAAGTATTTACAGACTTGTTTCTCTTTCTAGAATACAAACGATCTAGTTATCGGTCTAGCCGCAATGACAGGTCCTAACGTCTGTGTGTTCCATAGTTCCTTTACAACCGAAATAAATAATTCATTTCCCCCACCCCCTACCCTCCACATAGTAAGCATGAAAGCTTTGAACTTGTCCACATTTCCAATGTGTATTTGTTTCGGGTCTTTCATTAGGAGCCATTATCATAAGTTAGTCAGGACACTAACGACAAAACCAGATTCATAGATGCCGAAACGAGGGTGGCCAGGTATTTAAGTAATTTCTTTGGGCCTACCCCTCTGAACGAACCTCCGCTCCGTGAAATGTTTATTGATATTTGGTTGTGCTGCGGGTCATTTCAAAGGCTCCGTGTATCTTGTAAGCAGTAGCGTTTCTAATTTTTTAATGTTTTTAGTTTCGTTTTGTGTGTAAATTGAACTGTTCTAGGTGCATTTAAAATGCTTTAAGTTTGAAAAACATCGTTAAAAGTAACGAGTTTTCTCGCTCTTTGATTCGGAGCTGTTTGCGGTGTTTTTAGAAATGTCAACAAATTTACTTTTATGACCTTGAAGCCACAGTAATCATAGATTGAATATCTTCGGCATCACCTCTGTGAATGTCATAGCCCTATACTTTGGTCACATAAAAACTAATTGATACTAAAGACCCTTACCCTTACTGCAGGTAGTATGAAGTTCTGTTTTTATGTACGTAAAATTACTTTCGTTATTTTAGGTGGGTTGGAACTGGGAGGCGAACTGTGTTGATAATTCGGTCAATATAGTTTTTGTTACTATCTCATTCCCAAAAGCAATTCATAACACAATGAAACAAGTAGAACAGGTTAAGGACTTAACACTGTTTAAAAAAATGTATATTTAATGTTGATTGTTTAATTTTTTATTTTTAAATATTAACATTATTTAAATCTACTTTTTACGACCAGAGTACTCTGTACAGTCCTATAATGTAATATAATTAACACTTAGGGAAGACTTAACAGAAAAACAATAATTATGTTGCTTTTTTACATCGCCCAAATTACAGCAAATGATATTAAAATAAAATATAATTATTTTAAAAATAGTACGCCTGCTACATAGCTATAGACGCGTACTATTTCCACACAATCAAACGATCCTCCTGCAGAAGATCCCCACGACTCGTCCTACTTTCCAATCTTTCCCATCTCTAATTAACACATTTTCTATGTTTTGTTTAAAACAGAATTGTACCTGTCAGACATTCTGTCAATGCTAACCTATCAATAATCTGGGTGGTTTGGCTCCACTTGACGCTTTTCATATTATCAATCCGTGGATTAGTTCCAAACAGTTCTTCATGTTATTTTTACTGAATATCTTCCCATTTCTGCACATTCATTAACAATTACTCATATCCTGGGCCATCTTTGTTTCCGTTACATTTGCCCTTCGATCATATTCTTTGTGTTCCCTCGTGCAACTTCAAGCAGTCCAACTATGTCTCCGTTACACTCAACGTTTCTATTACCTTCATTTTCGTTTACTCTTTCAACTACTTGCTCGTCATTTGTGTTATTCTATCTACCAAAGATCTCCGTAACACCATATCTAGATTGCTTTGACCAACTTCTAACTTCAGGTGCAGTTTACGCGAATTAAAACAGTAATGACGGTTGGTTTTGGTTTCACACACTAAATAGTAAAGGCGACCTTTAGCGTTTTATTGATGTCTTGAAAACGCTTCAAGATGTTGAAAAAGTGATTCCAGCTAAACAATGAACTCAAACACTTTCTTGTTACGATCGTCATTTCAATAATTCGTTCATTCTCACAGGAATAAGAATTGTAACAATAAGGTGTATTCACGTATTGCGCATGGTGGCCACATTGGAGGCCACAATGGCATGTGATTGGTAGTTCATTGTTACTATGTTTCAGCTGGCGTTTGATGCAAATTCAACTGTTCTCTAACTTCATCAACATAAACAAACTCTTTTGTCTCGATTACTCTCGTTTAGAAAGCGCATACAATAATTATTTTCGTACACTGTATCGGGGGATATACGTGTTCAAACTTGTCATATTGCCCCGTAAACAATATTATTCGTTTTCTATTGACATCCAAATGAAACTTGAAATAGTACTATAGGTGGCCTCCAATATGGCCGATGTGACGTCACGTGAATACTCCCTAGAACAACATCTGAAAGTGTTTACATTAATTTCTTAACTGATAGAAACCAAATTTCGCTTAGAATCACTGTTTCAATGTCTTGAAGCATTCCAAGATATCAATAAAGTATCTGTAATTTTGCATGGCTTAATATGGCGAGCTACCTTTCATCTACTTCTCACCCAAACTGTAGCTCACGCAAAATCCCGATATTTTACCTAATTTTGTGTCTAGCACTTATCACTGTATCGAGTCCCCTGGTCCTACAACTCCCTATACTGGACAGTAAAACATCCCTTGCATCTTCCACGGTCATCGCTATGACAAGGTAATACCACAGTCCGGTGATAAACGCCTGCCTGTCCGCTCAGGTAGCCGTATAGCCTCCCCCCGTCGTCTTGTCGCCACAGCCTCCCTTATCGTCTTATCGTTCGATAGATGTTCGCAACCGGTTTCATGAGATCATAAACGTGTCAGCACGATTAATGACCAGGGGTGGGACGAGTCCAAAGAAACATGGTTACATTCACTAACATCTTTGAAAAATATACCTGAAAAAGAAGACGGAGTTAATGTACATAAGAATATTTAATACTATGAAAGACCACAATATTATTATTTAATATATTTTATTTATTATTGTGTTGTAATACTATTACTGTCACCGTCGTCGTTGTTATTTTTTTTGGCCTGAATCCAATAGTTATGGTTAAAACTATGAACATGTAATTCCTTGGTGCAAACAGTCATAAAATTATTAACACTCTATAATTAATTGCCAATTATCAACGAGTCAATAACTGTGTAGCAATTTCATAATATAATACGATGCCAGACAGTTGTCAACCCACGCTAAGACCAACCCACTCGTGAATCCTGTTTTCATCTTCACTGCCAGAAGAGGAATACTGAGAATAAGTCCTTTGAAGCTTACACAGACAACTTGGATAAATAACTTTGATCGTACATAGATTCAACTCACTCAATTAGTATTAACGTACCGGTAACGTACGTAGCACTAGAATACGAACTGGGAAACAATAATCCTACGATGAAAACCTCCCGATGAAGCCATCACAGCTAACAAGGGAACAAGGGTACCTTGTCCAGCCAGGGAGAGACAGTAATGTGGCCATCGGACAGGTCAAGAAAAAGCGCTCGACTCGCACCCTGGCGTCGCATCAATCACCCCCTAAACAATGGACTGGTCGCCTGTGCTCGATGACAATAGCGGGACAAGATAAGGCCACGCCATGCCGTTGACATGATGATCAACTTACATCTGCCGCTTACCGCGCCCTGACCGCTATTTTCACGACGTGCCAAACAAGAATTACGGAATCGTTTGTCATAGAGACATACCTGTTGTATATGATAATGTGCGCAGATGCCCGCAGAGACCCAATATTACACTATTCATTGGAAACGTAAAAAATCGGGAGTAGACCATTTTGACTTGCCAATATCACCGTTAATCTCACACCAGTCACCAGTTACAAATTTTATAAAACACTATGGCTAAAACTCTCTCCCCCAGACCCTCTATTTGTACTTTGTCCAATCATACCCGGGTGATTTTTATCCTCTAGTTTAGGCCCTGACACAACATTTATTGATGGTGATGATGACAATGATGATTCTTGCTACTGGATGTACATCTTATATTGCAATCATGATATTCGAGACGGTGAGAGGTGACAGAATATGAAGAAGAACCAACCTATACGCGTAGGACCAGCGACACAAAAGGACGGCATTTGTGATTTGACTGGAAAAGTTTTGAAGACAAGTAGGTAAGGTAAACGTATAAACGTATGACGAATGACGATGCATGATGTATGTAGACGTAGAAGTATGAAGACGGCTGTGAAGACATGAGTATGTCAAGAATGATTTAGGGTATACTTGTTACGTTTTGGGCCAATATTAATAATATTATTTTTAGTCATTATTTACCCTGGTTGATCTTAGATGATCAAATACCGGTACTATAATTAATTAATCATACAATCAAAGAACTAAGAGAAATTTTGTCGTAAGCAATCAAAAATATTGACTAATCATTTTTATTACTATGATTGGGTGCATAGAAAATAAAACCCTACGAGCAAATGCATGTGTGTTGACGCACACACTATACTAGTAGTCACTAATAGCCTTAACTATAATAAAGTTTTAAAATAACGCACTCACTTGTCTCAAAATATTGTAAACGCTGGTTGTGAATTGCAGTCACTGTACTTTCCACATGTGTAACTCACCGTCCTCTCAACTTAAAATACATTATCTTTTTAAGTTTTCAGCGTGTTTGTTAATTTCATTTGGGATCATTCGTTCGTGTTTGTGTGACTCCATTTCAACACGAGCATCATGTGAATCCCCAGTAAATGTTGCATTGTATAATATGACAGTGGGGGAGTCCGAAAATTGTTGTGCTACTTCTATGAAGTAAAATACAGGTACACTTCTTTACTTGACACCATCTTAGAAAATAGGGCAGCTGCATTACTTTATGTAAACTAGAAAGAAAGTGCATAATACAAATATAAAACGGCATATCAATGCCTTCAACATTTTTATGGTGCGGCTTGCAACAACAAGCGTGAAGATAAATAATACTAGTTTGTTGGGCCAAGGATAAATTTAACTTTTTAGTAGCTGTAATAAAAGTGTAACCACACCGCTTAAAATGGACATTTTCTCTGGTTTGGGTTTTGTATAGATTTTCAACAATGCTTGTAAACATGCACGTAATGGACAAAACTAGACAACCTACCGCTTGGTTCAAGCGGACACAAAAACATCCTTCCATGCAGGCCTATATTGTATAGTATGACTCATTCAACGCAGTATAGCCAACAGAACGAAACATTGTGATTTTGACCTTCGGAAATAAGACCTTCGTTCGGGTTTTTGACCGATGCCGTACAAAAACTACCCCTCTTTAGAAAATAGGTTACTAAAATGCATATCACCAATAAAGCATGTTTGATGTGACAGGTTTAGTGGGGGCAGTTAAGAATCAAGAGAGATGTGGACACAGCGTGTGTCAAATATAGGGAAATCAGCCACAGCGAAGGAGCCCACACAACACAGGAGTATCTTTTGAGGCTGCCACACAGCCAATGTGGATCGTACAAGCAATGTGTTCATCACTGTTTTAGCTCATTTAATGTTATATTTGCTGAGAAACGGCACACGTGAATAACATGTACAAATAGGCATAGCATACAGGTGTAATTTACGGGATGTTTATTTGACGTTTGCCATTAGAGATAGTAATTATATAAACGAACATAAAAATAGTGATTCAAACAGTGAAGAAAAGTGGAATTTAAAAAGAAAAGTTGTGGTGATGTTTGTTACAAAAATAAATATTGTTACAGATTATCACAGAATGTAAACAACTTACGGCAGTTAGAAAGATCCTTAGGTGAACAACTCGTTCAAGGTGTTGTTGGTGTTGTGTTGGATACATTTCGGAGGCTGAATGTGAATATGTCCGGATATTTCGTTTTCCTTCCCGCATTCAATTTATTATACGACCAATAACTTATCAGTGAAGATAATGGTACACATTACACATACCTGGTAAATATTTCCAAATGGTTCACTAACTCAAAACTATTTATAAAAGTATTTATTTATATTTAATTGTCTCGATCTCTCTGCATGTGAATGGGAATGGATCAACTCGCCACTGTTTTCTTAAGCTTTATTTATGTATTTATTTTATGTATATCCTCTTCGGTTATAGATTTTACTTCATTTGGCAACGGATGACATTTCATACTGGTATACAATTCACAATGAAATAATATTAAAACCACAACATAATAAAATAAAAACGGAACAACAAAAACAAACTACTGATGAAAAAATATTTACTATTCTACATATTATTATATTTTGTTCATAAAATATGGTGAGGCCTTGTGCTGCGTCTTCTTGCTTGGCCCAAACTGTACTCAAAGTTCACGAGTATAGGTTCAAGGTTCTGGCGGCGAGGACAACGTCCCCTGACCATTGCTTCAACTATCCCTGCGTACAACAAGACATTGTCCTTGGGTCTTTGACATTATCTCCATTTACCAATATAATGGTGCAATTCGTCATGCATCTGGACTAACTATACCTCCTTTCAAATATACTGGACATAGGCCTATGTTATATTTATTTATATTATTGTAGCCTAATTAAGGCCAGTGTAGGGCACAATGCCCTCTTTAGCGTGATAAGTGATGACTGATGAATGACAATGAGGAAGGGAGGAGGGAAGCCTGGTACCGGCACGTAGCCTACTCCTGTCGAAAAGTACCAAGAGGACCATGGTCTTTACGTCCCATCCGAAAGGACGGTGTAACTTTGACAAGTCATTTAGGTTCCTCCCTAACCTGGACTGCCGAGCAGTTGACGAGAAGAACGAAGCTGTTACACAAACTTTCGAACCCTCCAATCTGCTCTAACCAACAGTAACTAGTGTTTCAGAGGCGAGTGGTCACCCATCCACCTCCTGACCTACGAAGCGGCTAAGCAACCGGCCTATGTGTGCTTATGTGTATGGTGCTTGGTGCGGTATAAATTGAAGGCAAGGCAACCATTTGGGTGGCGAACAAATTTTGTGGTGAGGTGAGATCAAACTATACGACTTTTATAATAATTCTTGCAATTTATAGGAAAAAATCCAAGATGTGTAAAATATAGAAAATGAAATACCATTGGTATAAATATGTCAAGTTTACACCAATATGTTAAACCATCCAATAAAGGATCTTTAATAATAATAATAATATATAAAATTAAATTTGAATTCGCATTTGCTATTAGCAACGTATGTATACAGTGCATGTATTCAGAAGTTTACATCGCCAGGGTTTTGCAACCCTAAGAAAACATTTAATTTTTACATTTTTTAAACTCCTGTCCCTATAGTGGTTAGTGTGTATGTACTAAGTGTACTAAGATTATAAAATACGCTTCGTAACAACATCCATTGGTGGACGTCAATAAATATTAGGCCTCGCCACATTTTGTTGGTTGTTTTTTTACTCGCAGCGAACATAGGCCTACTATATACTCGATATTCATGCGCTAAACAAAACTTTGATGTAATAGTGATAGTACGTATATTATCTATTGGCAATATTTATTAGCGTGCACTGGTCGAATTGGGAGAGAGGATGCGGAGGGATATCAGCCCCCACAAAGAAGTTAATTTGTTATATTATAGGCTAACTGTATACAAAAAATAGGTTTGGTACCATCATCTCGGGCCCCAAAGACAAATATATCTTCACAATTTCCTTGCGTACAATAAGCCACTTGTCATAGAACTTCAATATATGTATACACAATAATTGTATTTATTACGAATAGCACATTGGGCAATAGTACATGGATTAAACGGCTCGAAGCCCCGTTTGTGTGGTGTGAGGCGTTGGATGTGGCGTGGGATGTTCAATGATCTAAGAGTTTCTTTGCGTTTCTTCGGAATCAAATAAATATCATATAGAGCTTTTACACGTCGTATCAATAAAGACGACTCCCCTCGCCCTTCAAAACAGTATTTCTAATTCGACAACTAATTAATTGTGTATATTCAATTATTTATCTTGCTTGCAATTATTTATATTTAACTTCTTCTAAGTTCTTACTATCAATATTTATGTTTCTCGATGTTGTATGATGTTTATTTAGGTAGTTTGGTCTATTAGCTTGTGCTCTATTAGCTAGTCTATTAGTCTAGAATCTCTTTTTATCCTTCCAAATACAGTTGGTTGAAAAATGTATTACTTCTTTTGCACACAATTTTCTAATGTTACCTCGCAACTGCACTTCCCATCAAATAATTGCTCAAATCTATTCAGATTCAGTTAATAAAAACGCAAACTAATAAATGATCAAACTGCATTAACAAACTGAACAGGGAAAAAAGATGATGTTATGAAAATCAAACTAACACAATTATAAACTTTGTAATAATAAAGCGCTTATCATGTAGTAATAATACAAGTATTAATAAATTAAAAAATATGTTCTGTATAATGTGTATAATATGCAATGTTATTTCTGAAGTTACCAGTGGTGTAGTGCCAAATTTACCAGTACGTATACGCTTCAGTGGGAAGCTGGAGGGACACATCTTTCCAGACAAAAAAAACATAGGGG
Source organism: Isoperla grammatica (assembly GCA_945910005.1). Lineage (NCBI taxonomy): Eukaryota > Metazoa > Arthropoda > Insecta > Plecoptera > Perlodidae > Isoperla > Isoperla grammatica. The sequence continues at coordinate 50,757,627 of OX246737.1, read as the reverse complement.
GTTTGGGGGGCAGAGCCCCACAACAATTGCGCCTTAGGCAATTTAAAAAATAACAGGCTTTTTAGAGTGTGTTTTGGGCGTTTTAGAAACCAATACCGGACTGAATGTGATCCGAAATACTGCAGTTTTTGTAGTGCAAATCCACAAAATCACCTACAATTATTGGAACACTATCGAACATGAGAGAAATAAAAAATATGATCCTACTTCAAACAAACGACGATTTCGAAAAAGTAAAGAACGACTGCATCTGATTATAAGGGATTGAATTGAGATCAACCCATCAATTCTAAATAGCCAGCTGTGCTTCTGAAAACAATGCTGGCAGGACAAGGACCCCTCCTGTTTCCCCCCGACTTCTTCGATGACCATAATCGTTGAGTGGTCAAGGCGTTTCACGTCCGCTCTTTCCCTCAGTCTCGTCTTGCTATTCAAATCAAGAGTGGAATCAAGCGAGTCAGATGGAATGGCCGATAAAACTCGAGTACTGCGATTTGTTACGTCCGCAGAAACAAAGATGAGGACAATGTACTGTCCCTTCATTGAACGCGCACGCACACGGACAATCATAGAAGATGAGGACAGTGTACTGTCCCTCCATTGAACGCGCACGAACACGGACAATCACAAAAGATGAGGACAGTGTACTGTCCCTTCATTGAACGCGCACGCACACGGACAATCATAAGAGTCAGTCAGACAGTAATACAAAGTATATATGCAGTTCTGTAGTCTTGTAGTAATTCCAATCATTACCTAGCTTTCCAAGCTTTTCGCAGTAACGTTGTTAATTAATGATTACAACTAATCATTTAATATCATGACATCTTTAATGCGGCTTGTGTTTTCACGCGGATCTTATATCCAGTCCAATGGTCCAGAAGTTGTAAATTTTGACGATATGGCTTTATTTTGGTTTCCGAGCGTATTGAACTCGTGTTTACTTGTGACATGCCACGGCTCCCGTTCTGGACCTAAATTGGACTTAGGCCTGTGCACACTTCTATTATACACACTACCTATCATGCTACAACATCTGACGTCTTCAAACATGATTCTTGTCTTGACGTCGTGCACCTGCATGCAAGAAATGCATCCAAATTATAGTCGCTTTTTTGTTGAGACCTTTATACAAATAATGCATGGACACATTTTAAAAAAGATCCCCCCTCCCCCTTCCACACACACACATAACCACCCTCAATAACCGAACGAATGGTGAATTAATAATATCATCGATGACGTCTCGACTACTACGGTCTAAGTAAAGAATATAATTACCTAAACGTCTTGCCGACGAAATTCTTCACGACCTGCGGAACATCCGTCCCACGTCTATAACAATGCTCTACAAAATCTTGCTTCTGTTTAATTATTTCCATTATTGTTTATAATTGAAACGTTTTGTGTACTAATCTCCCTCCTACTTTCATTCTATTGTAAAACATCCGTCAATTTATGTCGTAAGCATGTCTGTCTTTGCGTACAAAGAAGATGGCGCCTAGGTCACATTGTTGTAATCAATTCTTTATTAGCGTTTGAGAGGGAGATGGGAGGTGATGCGGACTAACAGGAGCGCAGGAAGTTACGAAGACTTCAAACGAGACATCGAATATCCCTCCCCTACCCCGCCCCTCCCCTCGTTGTGACTTGTATGCTATACTACATTTAAATTTCCGAATGAGTTACATTCCCAAATGATTTTCGACGAGTTGTTAACTAAAAACTCTGTGCCGTTAACAAGTTCGTCGTCATCATGTGCCCGTAAATTGGTCTGAAAGTTGTGAGAAAGAGAGAGATAGAGATGACGTTTTTACACATGGCGACTTTGTTGTAGCGTTCCTTTAGCTGATGAGAATATATTTGAGTATCTTCCACGCGAACAACTCACGTAACGACTAACGAGGGTGCCGTCTACCTTGGACGGGATAGAAACTTTTACCTGCTTTGCTTTTACAGTTTGATGTCACGTGTTTAATAAAAGGGCTGAAATTTGTGACCTTAAGCAACTTGAGTCATTTGTGGAGATTGCAAATTTTATAACGATAAATACAAGTTTTATATGAAACTTGCGACATTTAGGTATTATTGGTCGTTCGCTTGAGCGAAATTGAACAAAAAACGTTTCAGCTTAAGTCGTGATCAACATGTTTTTAAATGAAATACAAATACAATGTATACATAATACAGTATTGACTTGAGAGATGTGTAGATTAGTGTGTATTGTAGGGTAGGGACCCAACGGCTGCTGTTATCTGTCTACTGCTTCGTACCACTCAATGTAGTCTATTCGAGTAGTAGCAGAACGCAAGTGCTTGACGATAACAGCGCATTATAGTAAACCTGCAGACCAGTGATTCGTTCAAGCGTTTACATTCTGCTACTAGCCGGCTGGCGTATGTTGACTGTACAAAGCGGTAGACAAACAGCCGCTGGCTTTTGATCTCACTCCTATACACACTCAATTCAGTTAAACATGTATTATAATTAATTGTAAATTTCTCGTCTCTACCTGTTGATTTGTTTTGTGTTTTTGTTTTCTAGGCGTAGAATGGGTTTTAACTTGGCAGAACGTGTCCGTTAGGTTAGTTACTCTTATCACCCGTCCGTGATCCGTGGATATCTAATTGCACAATCAACGATACTATCTTAATAAGATATTATTAACCTTTAAATCCAACAAAACTGACATATTTTGTGATGTGTATGAAAACAGCAAAGAAGTGTTTCATAGCTAAACGAGAACATCAATACGATCGTCTCTTGTGGAGATTCACGAGCCTGAGTTTGTGATTTAGTCACCAATGATCTAAAAATTTCTGATTCGCGCCAGATAAATATTTAACATAATACATTGCGAATATACCCATTCCAAAACTACATTTATTGATTCGTCTCGATTAGCCAAGTTGCAAAAATATGAGACGTAAAACCCAAATATCACCCTTAGGCCTAGATTGATTCCAATATTGATACTGAAACAACAAAATATCATCGTGTGTGTAAAAATGATATACAGCTATATTGTGATAAAACTTAAAAAAAAACTCAATACAATTGGAAATGAATTTGTTGTATGTAATAACAAAATGGTAATGAAATTATCGTACCCATAATAAAGAAAAGGAAGAATAACTACAAATGAGACCATGCAACTGGGAAGAAAAAAACGTGCTACATTTTATTCGCGAACAGACAGACAGACAAACACGCAATTTTCGACAAACATATTTCCAAATCTCGAAATCTTGCCTCGTCGCTCCGGGTCTTCTTTGTGGCGTCTCTACGCGGTGCGTGGGTTGGGTGGGGGAGTAGGGGGGGGGGGGGGGGTTACCTAATGCGGCGTGAATACAAGACGCAGGGTTACCCAGGTTACACACAACGCCAGGTATTCGTCTGTCGCACTTTTGTCATCTACCGAGCGGGATATTGCGTCGCGCGGCAGCGTTCGGACAAAGGTTACCCGCGACAGCATCACCCCACAATATCACATCACCTTGATCCCACATGGAACAGGAAGTCATATCGATTTCTAATCTAGAAATGTCAAATCACGATGATTCATTGGAATTTTGCGATGATCAAAGCTTACTTCCAACAGAGATGGAAAATAGCTTTGTGACCGAACTTTGGCGGAAAAATGAAATTATACCGACGACTGTCAAATAACATTTAATTAGTTTCTTAATTAAGTCGTCTTGCTTATTTGTATGACAGCATAGAGCCATGAGGCAATAAATTCATCGGATGGATGGCTGAACACACAGCACAATAAAATACGATATGAATCATGTTTTAAGTTTTCGTAGATAAGCTTGAAGAGACGTCGAAATTACGTGTTTAATATGTATTGAAGGTAGACAAATTCTGTATACCTCTACGAAAAAGGTTTAATTTTGTATACTTGCCAATTATTGTATATTTATCTGTAACAATTTGAATTATGTATTGATTGTAAGATCAGTCCAATAATTTCATACCGGTGTTATTAATAATAAAGTAAATTGAGTTTAGGGAGCAATTAATTTTAGAAAGACCATAGCAACTTCCACATGCACCGCCCACACATTTCCTACTTTATTTACTGAAAACACATATTCAACTAACATGTGTTTCTTTAGTATAAAAACAATGCTTATTAATTATTAGTAATAATTAAATCAATATAGAACTAATAATAAAACTAATAACCGCAATAATGATTATATTTCGGTTACAAGAGAGTTGATAAATTGTGTGCGTCGTAATCGATAGCTACATAGATTCCACATCCGTCGTCCCTCTTGGATTCAATACCGAATACTTCTTTGTTAATTTAGCCTGAAACGTGACCATACTTGACACAAGCAAGGTGACTGGGAGTGTAGACAGACTCAACCCTTGGTAACAATGTTTGAAACCAGCCTCGGAGGCGTAGATGGAAACAGGACTCGTCTGTAGTCACATTTCAAAGAAAAATATGGTAAGAACGTGAACAAGAATTTTTAGGGTTTTGAAAGGAAACCTGGCAAGGGGAATAGAATGAGATGACACCAAAGGCAGGTAGTGTAATGAAAAGTCAAGAGCATTATAAGGTTGATAATGAGAAGAGAAGACCTACGGATGAGCAGCACAACACGAATGAACAAGCAAGGGTGAAATGCGAGAAGTGCGCTACTAAATGAAGAAAATAATAGGGACCTGCATTGGGGTAGGGAACTGGAAAATAAAGAATCGCCGCAAAACACGAGAAGAACAGGAGATAAAAGAGGAGGCTAATATGGGACGCGTTTGAGTGAGATTGAAGGAAGTTCTCTGTCGGCCTCGACAGTCGAGAGACGGAACAGTTTTATCAACTATCTCACTTTTATTAATGCCGCATCTAGATTTTAATAACGGCTTTATGAAAATTGTAATTAATAAATCAAAAGCGCTATGGATAAACTGTGAATATACGAGCGAAGTTCACTTTCTTGATATTCTAAATCATTGTTGGTCATAGAACATTGTTCTCAACGCACATATTAGTATAATATTACACACATAATATTTATCAAGATGGCGGAATAATATATTTTTCTTGTTTAATCCAAATATTTAATTTGAATACAAAAACTCTTCTCATACTGCTGTAATGACATAAGGACTATATTATAATGATTCCTTCTCATTTAATTAGAAAATTCTCAAAAATCCATGTATATTGTACATGCCTATTAAAGAATGTTACAAAATATGTGTGTACGGTGTACTATTGGTCTCAAGATTGCACCTCCATAAATTTTGGTAAAATGTTTTATATAAAGAGAATTAATGGTACAATAATAGTAATAGTAAATACTTTAAAATTGGTGTCTGATATAAGTAGATACAAAAAGAAAACTGCCGCTTGAATCCAATATTATCAGACGACTTGGATCGAATACGTCTCACTATTTCGTTCTATCACAAGATAGTTATTAAAATAGATGAATTCATTTATTGTCTTCTTTTGTTAACATTTGTAATATGCCTAGATAGCTTTCAGTTCGAGTAGTCTTTTGTCACTTTTTGCTCTAGTGCTCATAATAATAATTGTGTTGGTGTAGGCCTACTTCACACAAATTCTATTTTTCTATTGATATTTCAGCATTCTGCTACAAACTTGTTCGTTCTTTTCAGAAAAAAAGAAAAACAAATTCACATGTATTTGTTGCTGATAATGAGGGTATGTTTTATATGTTAAAATATCACTTTCTGTGTAGGTAAATCCGTTTGGATGATTTCTAGCGAGGAATATTTATTTCGGGAAACAATATTGTTTACTTGAGCTCTCGTTATCTTTGTATTCCAATTGTGTAGTTTATTATTTATGATTTACAGATCACAGAAAAGAAAACAATTGTGTTACAACCGAGGTAATACCTAATTAAACTTTAATTTTCCATTTTCTATTGAGTTTTCATTTGTGTATCCAATAAAATTATATTATATTCAAAGTATCATTGATACAGTGTTTATTCGATTGACTTACTTTTCAATCTTTACCCTGCCGAATAAACAAATATTGTTGTTTGTGCTGATATACATATTAAAAGCTTGTTTTAACACTAGGAACAATTAAGCTCTGTAATTAAGGAAACAAATTAATTGTTTATTGAAAAACAATTGTTAATATTAAGAAAATTAACATGGTAATGCATAGTTTAGGCATGTTTTATTTTGTAATTATGTATATGTTATGATTTCATTATTTTCCAATTATATATTTCATATTTTATAATTTCATTACCTAGAAGGCTATTTATTTTCTGATTGACTGTACCTTTTTCCGGTACACGAAAGAGTAATATAATATGTAATTTAATGTTACGTTTAAATTATTTTGTACGCATTTACATTATTATTATTATTATGGAAATAAAACTTTAGGCTTACATATACCCGCGGCTTATACGTGTGAGCATCGAGCGCATTCTATACGACAGGTACACAAACTAAAACGAACTACGCGCAGAAGGTTAGGAAACGATAGAAAGAGACGAACAAATCCAAGTGACAGTCTGAGAAACGACGTATGAAAATTTCATTAAATCTGCCGGGGCTGCAGTGACGCGATTTGTGCGGGTTGCCTGCGGTGCAGGCGCACCTCAGATATCCAGGCACAAGACTTCCATACAGGGTAAACATCAGGACGAGAAATATGAGACTCTTCCTGCGTATCATGAAATTAAATGAGCTGAACATTTACTCCGACCTAAACGGTGAGACGGAAACCTTAAACTTTCTAGGTCTGGAGGGGGAGGTGGAGGGGGGAGTGAGTGAGAGAGGGGGGGGGGACGTCTTCGCGTAAGACCGGCGGAAGAGTCGTGTATAACTGTATAACACACGTACCGTCTTCATTACGTGTATGCGGATAAGACGGGCACATGTCACATGGCTCACGTCACTCGTTACAGTTACTTATTACTATGACAGTCACAATTGTCATACTATGACATCACGAAGTGAGTTCTGTGGTTTTGAAACTAACATTCAAACAAATAACGTTTCAATATAAAATATATGAATTATATAAGACTTGTTCACAACGGATTGTGCTCCGTCCAATAAAATAAGTGTTCTATAAATAAGAACAGATAATTATAACGTTATTTGACTTGACAATTTATCAGTTTATTTCGTAAATTAGGTAGTAACAAAGCACATACTGAGAATATCAGTATGTTATATGCGTGTTGGTAATTCTAGAAACAATAGTTACGATAGTGACAGAAAGTGTTTATTTTTTAACAAACATTTTAGCAATAATAAACATACTTAAAAAAAATTTACGTTAGTCGGTAGCTCCAGGCCCCAATATTGATAGAGTATATAATGAGTAAAGCAAAATTGTGTACATTTTGGATTTAAACTATAATTAAAATAATTATTTTTGTATACAAAGGGTTGGGCGGGTAGCAAAAACTAAGTGTATTACTACGTAGTTTTACTAACCACAACATAAAAAAAGATAATTAGAAAATGCGCATATTATTGAAAAGAGTAATCAAGGGAATGTCTATCTATATTTTATTTAAGATTATAAATAATAATAATAATAATAATAATAATAATAATAATAATAATTATTATTATTATTATTATTAAAATTATTATTATTATTATAAATACTATCTACTCGACCAAAAAATGTCTATAAGATGTCTAATGTATAATAAATAATAATGTACAGTCCACTTCTATCAATTCTGCATTAAAATTAGCTATATTTTGGTTGTACAGATAAATAATAGCAAACTATGTAACTCATACTGAATAATGATAAAACGATACTGAAACAACACACAATACAACAAGAACGAACAATGAACTATGTCAAACATATGCATTAAAAGTTAAAATAACTTATAGTGATTCAGAATTGACTATAATATAGCCTCCCTCTTAAATTACACGTTGAGCCATTTACAAAAAGTAAAATACTTCATTTAACACAGAGATTAAATGATCAAATAAGTAAGTTTGCAGTCCAATGTCTCCCTCCCAATAAATGATACCAAGTTGAAAGTTATACCGAAAAAGAGCAAAATTTGTAAGTTCTTTTACTTTAACTGCAACTGTAACTGCAACTGTAACTACAACTGCAACTGCAACTGCAACTGCAACTGCAACTGTAACTGTAACTGTAACTGTAACTGTAACTGTAACTGTAACTGCAACTGCAACTGTAACTGCAACTGCAACTGCAACTGCAACTGCAACTGTAACTGTAACTGTAACTGTAACTGTAACTGTAACTGCAACTGCAACTGTAACTGCAACTGCAACTGCAACTGTAACTGTAACTGTAACTGTAACTGTAACTGTAACTGTAACTGTAACTGTAACTGCAACTGTAACTGTAACTGTAACTACAACTGCAACTGCAACTGCAACTGCAACTGCAACTGTAACTGTAACTGTAACTGTAACTGTAACTGTAACTGTAACTGCAACTGCAACTGTAACTGCAACTGTAACTGCAACTGCAACTGCAACTGTAACTGTAACTGTGTAACTGTAACTGTAACTGTAACTGTGTAACTGTAACTGTAACTGTGTAACTGTAACTGTAACTGTAACTGTAACTGTAACTGTAACTGTAACTGTAACTGTAACTGTAACTGTAACTGTAACTGTAACTGTAACTGTAACTGTAACTGCAACTGTAACTGTAACTGTAACTGTAACTGTAACTGTAACTACAACTGCAACTGCAACTGCAACTGCAACTGCAACTGTAACTGTAACTGTAACTGTAACTGTAACTGTGTAACTGTAACTGTAACTGTAACTGTAACTGTAACTGTAACTGTAACTGTAACTGTAACTGCAACTGCAACTGTAACTGCAACTGCAACTGCAACTGCAACTGTAACTGTAACTGCAACTGTAACTGTAACTGCAACTGCAACTGCAACTGCAACTGTAACTGTAACTGTAACTGTAACTGTAACTGTAACTGTAACTGTAACTGCAACTGCAACTGTAACTGCAACTGCAACTGCAACTGCAACTGCAACTGTAACTGTAACTGTAACTGTAACTGTAACTGTAACTGTAACTGCAACTGCAACTGTAACTGTAACTGCAACTGCAACTGCAACTGTAACTGTAACTGTAACTGTAACTGTAACTGTAACTGTAACTGTAACTGCAACTGTAACTGTAACTGTAACTACAACTGCAACTGCAACTGCAACTGCAACTGCAACTGTAACTGTAACTGTAACTGTAACTGTAACTGTGTAACTGTAACTGTAACTGTAACTGTAACTGTAACTGTAACTGTAACTGTAACTGTAACTGTAACTGTAACTGTAACTGTAACTGTAACTGTAACTGTAACTGTAACTGTAACTGCAACTGTAACTGTAACTGTAACTGTAACTGTAACTGTAACTACAACTGCAACTGTAACTGTAACTACAACTGCAACTGCAACTGCAACTGCAACTGCAACTGTAACTGTAACTGTAACTGTAACTGTAACTGTGTAACTGTAACTGTAACTGTAACTGTAACTGTAACTGTAACTGTAACTGTAACTGTAACTGTAACTGTAACT